>JAMPIV010000576.1:0-400000 GCA_024509875.1 Oreohelix idahoensis | reverse complement strand
AACATACCCCCCACCCCCCAAAAAAAAAAAACAAAAAAACACCAAAAACATAACAAAAAAAAAAAAACCAAAAAACCCCAAAACACTCAACCCACACCAAAAACCCCAAAAACCCCAAAAAACCAAAACTAAAACCCAAAAAAACCACACACAACCCCAAACCCACCCAACAAAAAAAAAAAAAACCCACACCCCCCACACCCAACACCCCCCCCCCCACACCCCCCCACCCAAAAAAACACCCCCCCAAAAAAACACAACCAAAAAAACAAAAAACCCCCAACACCCCCACCCCCCCCCACCCAACCCCCAACCCCCACCCCCACCCCCCAAAACCCCCAACCCACACCACCCCCCACACAAAAAACCCCCCCACCCCCCCCCCCCCACCCCCCCCCACCCACCCACCCACACCCACCCCCCCCCCCACCCCCCCCCACCCACCCCCCCCCCCCCACCCCCCCCCCGCCACCCCCCCCCCCCCCCCCCCCCCCCCCCCCCCCCCAAACCACCCCACAACCCAAAAACAACCCCCCCCCCCCCAACACCCCCCACCCCCCCCCCCCCCCCACACCCCCCCTCTCTTCCCCCACCCCCCCCCAACCCCCCCCCCCCCCCCCCCCCCCCCCCCCCCCCCCCCCCCCCCCCCCCCCCCCTCCCCCCCCCCCCAACTACTTATAGTGTGACTTACAAATCAATTATGAAATAAAGTTTACTTTTATTCAATATTTTATCATATTATGCCATACTCAGGCAGAAAAAATAGTTGCTACTTGAACCACTAGTGCAAACCACCCAAAAAATATTTCATGTATCAAATATTTTCAATTAATTCACATAAGTGTTATATTATTATTATATATTAATGTTATAATAGTATTAATGTTATTAATGAAAAAACATAAATATTAACTAAAAGATTTTGCAACACGATTTTCACAGGACAAGTCGATTTACCAACACTTAAAATGATTTTAAAACTGAATAAACATAACGGAAGTGATGGAGTGTACTGAACTTAGGATGTAGGTCAGAGCACATAGAAATCTAAGAAAAAATATTCACAAACATGGACTCTCACAGATAACATCACAGTTATATGTGTATCAACTGAAATATAGAAAGGTTAGGCTTAACAAACATTTAACAAACAGCAGACAAAAATTAAGTAGAATAAAACTAAAGACAATGATATAATACAACATGTATATACAGTACTTCACAGCTAACAAATAATGTTTGACTAAATTCAAGGACGAACAAAGTATGCCGCAGCTTTTAGCGGATTTTTCGTCAGTTGAAGATAACCAAACTGTTCCCTATAGAACGGTTTCAAATCCACTGACCAGCCGAAGCGGTATTAGTTGATTTGAAACTCCCTTTCCAACCTCCCGCTTAGACGAACAACAACACCATATATGCATTTTACAAAACATGTAACATGTAAAAACAATATGAATAAACATGCCTACAAATAGCAAATGGACTACTGTTTGCTTTACTGGACCAACAATGGGTACTTAGCTTTTTATGATCGACTATGTTCCCCGGTCAGTGCTGGCATGCATCAACGGACTGAACAGATGTTCCGAACTGTAATTCAATGTTTGATCTAGCTGGTTCTTCTTAATCCATTCCTTGCATACAATCTTGATGCCTTATTTTGATTTGACATTCGATAAGACTGTTAACGGCCAAGACGTTGACTTTCAGCTTGAACAGATGATGACGTCAGTTTGACCTCTAGTCGTTATGCGCAATGTGTCATACTTTTTACAAGTCCGTGAGCGCATAACAATTGTAAACAATTCTTGGCAATAAGAATGAAAATTGTTATACTGGACCAAAATTGGTAACATCTTGTGGACGAAAAAATTGTCGTTCCCGACACACTGGACACCACGTTGTTGCACTCGTATTTGGTGCCTTCTGGTTTTGATCCTTTAGACTTTTTATAGAAGACTGATGGTTCATGGATTATTATCCTGTTTATTTTACTTAGTCTTCAATATGTCCTTATTGGAGCTATGGTGCTGATTTAGATGGTATTCGCGAATGTTGAGTAATATGATCAGTCAACTGGACTGAATCAACAAAGATGCTGTTTCTTTGAGTCCACGAAAACAGTACATTTTAATCATCACATACAAGTTATATATTGAATTCATTTGCATCAAATAGTTACATTAGAATCTCCTGCACAGTCCATTACATTATCATATAAGTTATTTGTTCTGTCGTCAACAGGTCCGACTGTTTACATGTGAAGACGTGAAGTTTACACATTCCGGTAGCGAACACCCTTCGCTTTGGTGAAGATAAATATTATCATAATATTACATTAGTACTCCCTGTTTATTCCTAGTTCAGGAAAATACGATCCTCAATACTAATCTTCCAATAGTGTATTCATAACACAAGATAGCTGACCCCGTAAACTATCATCAAAGGACTTCAGTGCAATATACTTTATAACGGGAGTAATCCAAAATACATCCGACTCGGATCAAGTTCGGATCTTGAAGGGTACAATTATAACATTGTCATGTGTGAGCATACCAACGTAACACGTCATCGTAAACCTAGATAACTATACAAAATTCGCGTTCAATACCGTGAAGCGTGAAACATAATATATATTTATAGCATTTCAACCCCTTAATGCGTAACATTAAAAGTGCTCACTATAATAGTGGCCAACATCATAAACCCTGTTGTAACAACTTTAGACTACCTTAGGGAGTTTTTCCCCAGGGTTTACTCTTGAAGCCTTTCCTGTAAACAGATACTCCCACAAGGCAGCAGAGATTTAAAATCAGAATTTTACCTTCTCCTATATAGGCTACCAACCAAGGATCGTGAGCCATATCTGCCTGAAGTTGTTGGTTTTAAGGCAAAAGTGGCTTGCCTTCACTCCTTAACTTGTCAGTGAAAATAGTTCTGCTGGACTCAAATTGAACCAGATGTAAAGGTAGATGAAGGGCTTGGCCGTCAAAGGCTATTTAAGGTGCATGATGTAGGACCATTTTATCTGAAGGTAGGAGCTTATGCCTGCCACAATTTCTTGCTGTGACAACCTTTAAAAACAATGCACATCTTTAGATAGCTAAGTGTTGTTAAAGTAATCTCTACAACTCATAGATACCCTTCCTTTGCTTTAAAGCTTCAAAATAATGATATAAATGTCTTCTTCTTCTTTGATCCTTAGTCGCCGACCGTCAAAGCAGTCAGTGGCCATCACACCTAGTGGCGTCTTGTAGGGCAACAACAAATTGATTCCACTTTGCTCGGTCGGCGGCCATCCTTCGTACAGTACCCCAACTCTGGTTCATTCTTCGCATCTCGACCTTCACAGTCCTCCACCAGGTTGCTTTTGGTCGGCCTCTCTTTCGTTTTCCTTCAGGGGTCCAAAGCATAGCTGTTCTTGTGATGGCATCCGGGTCTCTTCTGAGGACATGGCCAACCCAGCTCCAGCATCTGCCAGCTATGAGTTTCTTACTCAGAGCAAGCAAAAGGACATGCACACCATTATAAATATCTTACATACCTCATAATCTGTTTCCTGCTTTATTTTTGCAGTCAGACTTGTGATATTAGCTTCCATATTTCATCCAGCCTGAAAGCAATGAATTGTAGCAGATGATAGGCATCATTTAAAGACTAAGATATACTATATATACTACTGGACAAAAGTTAAGGGCCACCAAGAAAAACTCCACTATGGACCAAATAAATGCAACCAGGTGTAAATAATTTATTACAAAATAAAGTTGATTCATCTGTGGAAAACATCAGTCAAGTTTCTTTAATAATGTGTGACTTACTAACAAAAAGAAATTCAACTCACTTTTTCACCTTTTGAACTAGTGGGGTGTGTTGCAAAAACCACGAGTATTTGCAGCAACAATGGAATTTTCACATGCGGGTTAAAGTGACCCAGTTTTTGGACATTTAAAAAAAATTAACCTAGTGCACACAGAAATGCATACACATTTCTCTGAGCTCAGTTTTAATGACATTTTCACTTGCCTTTACAGTTTGCCAATCAATTATAAATTGCCATTGTTGCTGCAAAAATCGTGGTTTTTGCAACATGCCCCACTAGTTCAAAAGGTGAAAAAGTGAGATGAATTTTTTCTTGTAAGTCACACATTATTAAAAAAACTTGACTGATGTTTTCCACGGATGAATCAACTTTATTTTGTAATAAAGTGTTTACACCTGGTTGCATTTATTTGGTTCATAGTGGAGTTTTTCTTGGTGGCCCTTAACTTTTGTCCAGTAGTATATATTTATATGACACTTAAGCAACATCAACCCCCACCAATTGTCATTATCTAATTGCTGGATTAATGTCGCTGCAATCATTCATCATCATACAACTCCAAAGGAGCATATGCCTTCACCAATCTTATCCCAAGTTTTAAGGTCACATGATATCAGCTCAAGGTCGTTACACATCTTCTTAAACCCTTCAAGCCTGTCTCCAGTTCTCTTCTTCCTGTGTCTCTTGGTCTACCTCTGCCTTTTTCACTAGAGATTAATGCAGCTGCATTTGCCATAAACAATAATAATTTCCTGCTTTCCATTTCTTTCACTTCATTTCCTTTTTTATGTTCAATATTTTTCTGTGACCAACTTCGCCTAGGCCGGTCCCAAGCCCGGCTGAAAAAGGAGGAGGGCAGCCTTTGGAAAAAAAAAACACATATACACACATAAAATCAAGGAACATTGTGAATAATAATTTCGGAACCAAAGAGTTAACATAGGATATATTAGTTGTAAATGTAAAAAAAATTTTGGTTTTTATTCACTAAGGATGGTGTGAGGGAGGAGTGTAGCACACAATTTTAAAATAAATCATGCTTTTGGGATGTTGTTAGTGTGTCACCAGATTACTGACATGTTACCTTGAAGATAAACAGACCATAATTCTTCAAAACCAGCATAATGCAACTTCACTGATGTTCTTAATGAAGAAAAAATATCCCATTCAACCTCTGACAGATTATAATTAGGCTATATAGTGTCTCTTACTCCAGATAATAGTTTCAATTTCCAATACCTGATAATGGTATAATTTAAATTGTTAAATTAGTGTAAATACAGCAAATTAAACGTGTCTAATTCTCTGCATTTTTATGTGTGCATTTTCCTTTGTTTTAAGATGGCAGTCTACTTATAGGTGTCATGTTGTTAATAAGGAGGGTGGGAAAGGTTGGGGTGTTTGGGGTTTCTACTAATTCACTATTTATTTGTCATTATTAATATGTACTACAAGAACCTTACAAGACCTTCCATTTGTTGCCATACCTTCACTGATCCTTGTACATTAATTTTTGTTACATACTTTTTTCAATTGACAGAATGGTTAGAGCACTGGTCTCCCATGACAAAGGTGTCAGTTTCAATTCACATTATCAGCACACTCTAGTCTTCATAGCTGCAAATGGGTACATGACTTGAGTTAGTTAAGGGAAAGGCAATGAGAAAGGGGCCTGTCCAAGTCATCTTTTGATGTTTTCCTAGTATAGTATAGTCTCTAACTGTTTACTCCATATAGCAGTATCTGTTATGGGACTATATTTGCCATTTAACATTTTTAACGATAACATCTTTCTTCATCTCCTTCTTTGATCCTTAGCTGCTGACCATCAAAGCAGTCAGTGGCCATCACAGGCAACTACAAATTGATTCCACTTTGCTCGGTCAGTGGCCATCCCTCGCACAGTGTCCCTACCGTAGCCCACTTCCCGCATCTCAGCCTCCACAGTCCTCCATCAAGCTCTTTTTGGTTAGCCTCTCTTTTGTTTTCCCTCAGGGGTCCATAGCACAGGTTTTCCCATGATGGCATCGGGGTTTTCCTGATGACATGGCCGACCCAACTCCAGCATCCACCAGCTGATGGTGTGCATGTCCTCTTGCCCACTCTGAGTAAGCAGATCTTGGCCGGTGATGGCCAAAAGACCCGGAGAATTCCTCCTAGGCATGCTGTGTGAAAAGAGGACAATCTTGACACATCCCTCTCTGCCACTCTCCAGCACCCTGCACCAGAGAAGCATAGAAAGCAGACAGCTCTGACATCATCTTAATTTTGTGCTTGTGCTGTACTGAAAGGACCCCCAGACATTGTAAATACCATAAAAGGCTGCCCTTACTCCGCTGTTGATGTCTTTGCCTGCTCCACCATCTGGTGTCACCATGCATCCCAGTCATGTGAAGGTGTCCGTCTGCTCCAGCTGTTGATTTCCTATTGTCATGGGCTCGGGGCTGCTCACACTGAGTGTTATGACCTCTGTCTTCCCTAGACTGATGTCCAGGCCCACCCGCTGGCTATACCCACTAAGTCCATCCATTTTCCCCTGGATGTGTCGATGTGAACGTGCTAGCAGCGCAATGTAATCTGCACACTCCAGACCCTCCTATGTAGAAAACGCAGTCCATCCTACTACTCCTGAACTGCCCTCCGCTGTCCGTCGCACCACCCAGTCCACGACTGTCAAGAATAGAGTGGTTGACAAGGGGCATCCCTGTCACACCCCCATCCTCACCTCAATGGTTGGGTTGCTCTGCCCTACACTACACGCAAAGTCAGCATAAAGGCTCTTTATGATTGACACTATGCAGCTTGGAATTCCACAAGCCCTCACCACTTTCCATAAACTGTCCCTTGCATACTGTCAAAAGCCCTTTCAAAATCAACGAAATCAATGTACAGCTGTCTCTGCCACCCTGAGCACCGCTCCACAATGCTCCTGAGGGTAAATATTTGATCTGCCCATTCCCTGTTCTCTCTAAAACCTGCATGTTCTTTCCTCAGTTTGTGGTCTAGTGCTTTTAAAATTCTCAGTATAATTATCTTGCTCAATATTTTGCTGGGAACTGAGAGAAGAGTGATTTCTCTCCAATTGTTGCAGTCTGCAAGGTCTCCCTTCTTGGGCAATTTGACAATTATTCCTTTGTTCCACTCTGATGGTGTTGTCTCTGTTTTCCAGACGTGTGCAAATAGTGGTTCTAGTAGTTCTGCTGCTAGCTCAGGGTCTGTCTTAAATAGCTCTGCATTTAAGTTGTCATGGCCAGGCGCTTTTCCATTCTTTAACCCTTTGATTGTTGTGATGATTTCTACTTTCCGTGGAGTGTCTGTATCAACATCCAGATCACTTTCAGCCTCAGAAACATTCAACTGTGTCTCTGGTGGTTCCTTGCTCAGAGTTTCTCTGAAATGCTCTGCCCATCTTGTTTCCTGTCCCTTTGCTGCCGTGATGAGATTTTCTTGCTTATCTCTTACTAATGTAATATTGTTTGCACCTCATTTTCCGCAAATGGTTTTAGTTATTTTGTATACTGTGCTTTCTTAGTTTCTCAGTGCTGCCTCCTCTGCCTGTCTTGCAAGATCGTCTAGGAAATTCCTTTTGTTGGCTCGGGTTTGGCATTTAACTTCCTTGCTCAGATGACTGTACTGTTCGCTATATAGTTGCTTTAACCTGGGGGACCTCACTTCTGTTTTCTTTCTTTTCATTTCCTTTCTCATCGTTATGGTGTTTAATGTTTCTGGTGTTATCCAGTCTTGCTTCTTCCTTTCCTGGAATCCCAAGCACGATTTGCTGCTTTCCTTATATATTGTTGAAATGGTGTTGAATTTCTTATCTATATCATCAGATGATGTCTTTTCCTGACTTCTGGCAATTTGATATCGTTTCTTTTTATCAGCTGCAAAAGCTTTTCTGGTAAGGGGGTCCTTCAATTTGCTGATGCCATCTATCAGTGTAGTTACAGTTGGTCCAGCAGTTCTTAGTTTCACCTTCAGTTTTGCTATGACTAAATGGTGATCACTTCCCACATCAGCACCTATTCTTACCATCACTTCTTGTAATGCATGTCTCCATCTACCATTAATCATCATGTAGTTTATCTGGTTTCTGTCCCAGCCATTTGGTGATTTCCATTATATATACATCAAATTTTTCACTTTGTCTGTTGACTTCTGCTCACACAGTTGCAGACTGCACACACACAAATATATGTGTAACGACACATATTTATAACTTGGTCTTCTGAGTTGGAGTGAAGACAAAACTTCTGCTTAAGCAAGTCTTAATCCAATTAGGGATGGAAGAATTACCTGGATGTATCCAAATATTCCAGTTAACAGAAATCGACATAACCATTGTTTATTAATAGTCAAAATAATAAATTCTTTAAGCATCAAACATGGCGCATAAGGCAGAAACCAGTGCTCTCCAGGTTGTTCGTTGTGACGCCACTCCTCTTAGCTCTTGCACATTATTTAGGCCCAACGTTCTTCCTTCTCTTATTATTGTTCTCTTGAGTGTTTCTTTTGTTCTTCCTTTTTTCCTCTTACCCTCAGGAACCCAAGTGAGCGCCTGTAGTGGTATTCTGTTGTTTTGCATTCGTAGGACATGACCGATATATGACCATCGTCTTTTCCTTATATAGTCGGAGACATATTTCTGCCTAGAGTCTTCTCTTATTTGTCAATTAGTCTTGAATTCTTTCCAACTGATGTTCATGAGTTTTCTAAGACATTTGTTCTCGAATGTATTCAGCTTGTTCTCCAATGATTTTGTTATTTTCCAACTCACACAGCCGTATGTTAACACTGAGATAACATTTGAATTAAACAGACGAAGCTTGGTATGTATATTCAATGATCGTAATTTCCAAATGTTAGATAATCTATTGAAGGCGCTAGCTGCCAAAGCAATTCTAGTATGGATTTCTCATGTTGTGTCACCATCCTGAGTCATTTTAGGGCCTAAATAATTGAAACTTTCAACTTTCTGTAGTTTTTCCCCGTTCAAGATGATATCAAAGTTCTCGTTAGAAAAGTTCATAGTTTTAGTTTTAGAGGCATTTATTTGGAGACCTATTTTAACCGAGAGATGACACAAATTATTTACTGCTTCTTGGGATTGTCTGGGTGTTGAACTTAAGAATGCTAAATCATCTGCGAAATCCAGGTCCCCCAGGAATTTTCCATTTGTCCATTTTATACCTAATTGTTCATTGTGGGTATAGTTTCTCATAACCCAATCAATAGCTATTCCAAAAGTAGTGGTGACATAATACAGCCTTGTTTCACCCCTGTTTCTACTGTAAACCATTCTGTATTCCCTTTATTTGTTCTAACACAACATCTTGCATTGTCATATAGCGCTTTGATTATATTCACAATTGTTTATTAGCAAAGGGAAAAATGACATTTGGCCGGGATCTGCTGAATTGCTTCAAGTTAAATGAAAATTAGCTTAAGCAAGTTCCATTTACATGGACTACACTGCATTGTGTAGTACTCAAGGCCTATTTGTTCTCTATATCAGGTTTGCAGTTATGGGTGAACTGCAAGCCTGTAAAAAATCTAATATTGGTATTCTCTATCATTGTACATCTTCCGATCTAGTAGGAAAGGCTCTATATTATTTTTCAGTAAACGACCTGTACAGTACGTTTCTGCTATTCTAAACTTACCCATTCCCAGTTGTAGTCTATTCGTTTTCTTACTGTTAGGAATTTTTAGTTCCTTAAATACTTGACTTGTTCTTGTTAGAGCCTTGAACATTTAAAAAAAAATTTTAATACATCTATTTCATGCCACTGTCCATTCATCAGTCACTATTTTGAATCAGTTATACTCATCCCCACATTTGACTAACAACTGGCCATTGCAGAATCAGATACCATCAGTTAAAAAAAACTGAAAATTGGACAGACAGATGAGTGTGCATGTAGGAAAGACAGAGAGTAGAACATGTACTCAAAAACTGCCATATAGGCCAAACACAGACATTTTACTCTTTAACTCTAAGTTCCAATCGATTTTATAATGGCTCAGGGTTTGGACGCATTTGGACGAATCGGCTTTATAATGGCTTTAGTATCTGTTGCTCCTGTCTAGAGCTGTTTGAATTTATAACTATCCAAAACATCATTTCCGACAGGATGTACTTTCTGTTAAATACCGTGTGTGTTTAAAAGTGAACGTGTATCTGTGGTGAGATATTTATTTAAGATTATTTAAGCGATTTTTAAGCGCATATTTTCTAACATTTAACTGGCTTCTTCTTTTGTACTCCATTTTACCTTGAATAACTAATCATTTTTCAATGAAAGCTTTTATACTTGTAGCACAAGTGTATAGTACATCTATTTACCTTCTACAACAGCAGTTATTTAGGCATATGAACATTTAAAAAAAAATTATTTCCAAATAACAACAATAAAAACACACTGGGTTGGCCATTTCCTCTTTTTTACAACCATGTGACCCATTGTAATTTGTGAAATTAACAACCTTCTGAGTGTTTATTAAGAATTGATTTTTACTTTGTAAGAATACTTCTGTTTGTGACATTTTTAAAATTTACCCTTGGATATTCTCATAAGGAACAATTATAGAAGAATTTTAATGAATACTTTTTCTCAAATTTTTCACTGGTTTCTTCTTTTGTCCTCCTTTTTACCTTGAATAGAGCTAGAGAACACTGAGTAGGTTTTGCGGTCAAAAAAAAGCTAACTAACATGGTTGAACCAGGCGAGAATGGATCAGAACGCCTTTTAACGCTCCGCCTGCAAACTAGCACAGGTCCCATCACCCTTGTCAGTGTGTATGCTCCTACTCTGTACTCTGCCTCAGAAGCTAAAGATGAGTTCTACGAGAATCTAGCAGCAGTAATCAAAAGCATACCTAGGCAAGAACAGCTTGTTCTCCTTGGTGACTTTAACGCTAGAGTGGGTGCCAATAATGTTTCATGGCCTTCATGTCTGGGCAGGTTTGGTATTGGCAAGATGAATGAAAACGGACAACGGCTCTTAGAGTTGTGCGTCCACCATGACCTCTGCGTGACCAACACCTACTTTCAGACAAAACCCCAGCATAAGATGTCATGGAGACACCCACGATCCAAGCACTGGCACCAACTTGACCTGATTCTCGTCAGAAGGCCACTCCTCAGGTCTGTGCTCTCCATGCGCTCGTACCATAGTGCAGACTGTGACACAGATCACTCCTTGGTTTGCTGCAAAATCAGAGCACAACCAAGAAAACTCTATCGTGTCAGACATGAAGGGAAACCACGCATTGATACCAGCAAGATGTCAGACCCTTTCATGATCGCTCAATTCACTGCGACCTTCAAGAAAGTGCTCAGTAGCCCTCAGCATGGTGATACTATTACAGAGAACTGGGAGCATCTCACCATTCAAAGTACTGCACTTGCCACCTTTGGTAAGAAAACAGCAAAGTCAAATGACTGGTTTGACGCTTCATCAGATGTGATGGCACCTGTTATTGAAGCTAAGCGCAGTGCTATGAATGAATACAAACGTTCACCGAGTGCCAGAACCCTACAGATCCTGAGGGCTACGAGAAGCAAAGTTCAACAAACTGCTCGACGTTGTGCAAATGACTATTGGCTCCAGCTCAGTGAGAGCATCCAGATCGCAGCGCAAACAGGCAACATTAAACAAATGTATGACAGTATAAAGAAAGCACTTGGCCCCCATAAAAGTAAGACGGCACCGCTAAAAACCATCAGCGGAGAGAAGCTAACCGATAAGGATAAGCAGATGGAGAGGTGGGTCGAGCACTACTCTGAGCTTTACGCTAGAGACAATACCGTTACGCCTGCAGCCCTTGATGCTGTCAATAGTCTGCCAACTATGGAGGAGCTGGATGCCGAACCAACATTAGAGGAACTCAGTAAGGCCATTGATAGCTTGGCCTCTGGCAAAGCACCAGGCAGTGGTGGGATTCCTCCTGATTTAATCAAATGCTGTAAAAGCACGCTATTACATCCCCTGCACAGGATGCTGTGCCAGTGCTGGGAAGAGACAACTATTCCTCAAGACATGCGAGATGCCAAGATTGTAACACTGTATAAAAATAAAGGAGACAGAAGTGATTGCAATAACTACAGAGGCATCTCTCTTCTTAGTATTGTTGGTAAGGTTTTTGCCAAAGTCATCTTAATGCAACTACACAAGTTAGCTGAGCGCATATATCCAGAGGCACAGTGTGGATTCCGAGCTGGCAGATCAACAACAGACATGATCTTCTCTCTCCGCCAGCTTCAGGAAAAATCAAGAGAGCAGAAAAGACCATTATATATCGCCTTTATAGACCTCACAAAAGCATTCGACCTGGTTAGTAGGGATGGACTCTTTAAAATCCTCCTGAAAATAGGCAGCCCTTCTAAAATGCTGGAAATGATAAAGTCATTCCATGACGACATGAAGGGAACAGTCCAATATGCTGGAAGCACGTCACAGCCCTTTGATATACGAAGTGGCGTTAAACAAGGCTGTGTTCTGGCTCCGACCCTCTTCGGAATCTTCTATGCCTTACTCTTGAAACATACATTCAGAGATGCAACTGAAGGAATATGCCTTCACACTAGGTCAGATGGCCGTCTGTTTAATCTTTCAAGGCTGAAGGCAAAAACAAAAATCAGAAGGGTCACTATAAGAGACTTGTTGTTCGCTGATGATGCTGCAATCGTCACTCAAAGCCAACAGGAGCTTCAGAGCTTGATGAATCGCTTCACTAAAGCATGCAATGACTTTGGCCTCACAATAAGTCTAAAGAAAACGAATGTGCTGAGTCAGGATGTGGGTGCTGCACCAGTTATCACTATCGATAACTATGAATTGGCAGTGGTGCACCACTTCACATACCTAGGGTCTACCATCAATGACAAACTCTCACTGGATACAGAAATTGACAGCGGCATTGGCAAAGCTGCAGCTACCTTTGCCCGCCTCACATCGCGTGTTTGGGGAAACTCTAAACTCACAATGAAGACCAAAGCTGCGGTATATAATGCCTGCGTCACCAGCACACTCCTATATGGCAGCGAGACCTGGACGACCTATGCTAAGCAAGAAAGAAGGCTCAATACCTTCCATTTGCGGTGTCTACGCCGCATCCTCGGCATCTCGTGGAAAGATAAAGTAGCAAATGTCGAGGTGTTGTCACGTGCTGGCCTTCAAAGTATGTATACGCTGCTTAGACAGCGCAGACTTCGCTGGATTGGCCATGTTCGCCGCATGGAAGATGGTCGCATCCCAAAAGATATCTTCTACGGACAATTAGCAGATGGCAAGAGAACAGTTGGGCGACCACAGCTGAGGTTCAAAGATGTGTGCAAGAGAGATATGAGGGCACTGGACATGGATCCAGCAACATGGGAGGACGAAGCTGCCGATCGCACTAAGTGGCGATGCTATTTACGGCACCACCTCAGATTGGGCGAAGAGAGGCTCACACAAGAAGCAGAGGTGAGGAGAAAACGTCGAAAGGAGCACCAGGAAAATAAACAGCTGAGGGCTGTCACCTCAGGGGCGCATTCCCATTGTCAGTTATGACTGAAGGGGCTATTATTATTATTATTACTTTGAATAACTATCATTTTTCAATGAAAGCTTTCATACTGGTAGCACAAGAGTAAAGTACATCCAGTTACCTTCAGTTTCATATACAACAACAAAATTATTTATGAATGTGAACATTTTAAAAAAAAAATTATTTTAAAACAACAACAATAAAAACGCACTGGGGTGGCCGTTTTTGTTTGGGTCAAACCCACTTTTTTGCTTGGGACTGAAAGAGTTAAGTTTGAATTTTAGTTTGGTTTTTATTTTTAAAGCAGCCTCACTCTTTGTCGACCGATATTAATTTTGACAAAGACAGGAACAGGATTGGTGTTAGGTTACGACTAACTGTAATGTAAATTTAAATTGCCAGTCAGGCAATGTGGTGCAATATTGCGGACCCTGTCCAATGTTGTCGCCCTTTACTATTTTCTTGGAATGTACCGTCAAAAACCGCCGCGCCAGACAACTAAATCGCACTGCTAAGAGCGTACTCGTCGTTAAACGTAATTAGTACCACAAATAACCTAAACATACTCGAGTGGTTTTGGCAGTTACCTCTGGGTCTACTGCAGGCTGAACAAAAACGCGTCAGAGATCAGGGTTGCCATTAGTTGCCAGATAAAAATGTGAGAACCACGGTTGCCACTCAAGTTCTAGAGATAAACCCAGATTTTCTTTAAAAAAAAAAAACCCAGAAATACGCAGATTATTTTATGCATCAAAAACACGGGATAGTCGACGCTTACACAATCTTTTAGTGCAACTTTAGCACAAATAAGCTGTGTGCTACCAGTTTGTATTTATTTCTTCATTTTTATTTTATTTTTTTATTACCAAAAATTCACAATTATATAAAAATGATTTTATTAACACCCCAATATATGAACTCTTGAAAATGAGATATTTTAACAGTAACATACTTACAGTAGTTACATTAACAAAATGTTACTCGAATCAAATATAAAATGTTAGTTGAAACTTGTTACTGTTGAAAATTGTCACTTATCGGCGGCTCGGCATCCATATCGACAACTTCTCCTTCGTCAAGATCATATGCATGAATTGACAACATGAAATCTTGATTGTGGAGTTCCAAAATCTTTGCATATCTCTGCCGACAACGTCCTTCACGCACATCTTCAACCACGGTTTTTATTAGGATTAAACTTATGACAAACTCCATCTTTGGCAACTGATTGCTTTGTAGTATTCGATTGGAAACGGTTTCACACAAAATCTTGTTGGTTTGTTTAGTTTTTACTAAGTTAACTTTCGAAAACACTCATTCGATGCAAGCTGAGGAGTGAGGTGGCGTGTGTGTCGTCGTGCTGCTTCAACTACCTAGGTACCTTCATCATCGGTCATTTTTATAATCTTATAAAAACAAAAACAAAAAACAACAACATGCTGTTTATCTGCTTAAGTCTAAAATTTAAAAAAGAAAAAGAATACTTTATAACACTTCGCAAAAATGACTGAGTATTGTAGATGACAGCAATTAACAGAATAACAGGAAATAGATATTTGATGTAAACGAGTCAAAAACAATGTCATTGATGTGGTTAAAAAAAAAAATTTGAGAGGAATAAAAAATATATAGCACATAATTTAGTTACATTTAATAATAATATAAATATAATGTATTTTTGTACCCTATACCAGAGCGATCTTTTAGTTTCGGTGACCGGAATTATGACACCGGGTAATAAATCTTCATGTGCACCGTAAAAGACTATTGAAGTTTTTGGCTGGGAAAATCAGCTGATGTGTGTGTAAAATCAGTAATATATAAATCATTACACACTCGTTCTGGATAAACACAGCGCTAAAAGTCTTTTGTGTACTATAACTCTGTTGTATGTTCTATTTCTGATTGCATTTTTATTTGTTTAAAACTATATTTGACGGAGTTACAGATTTCTGAAAACAGCGTCATCATTTGAGGAAATTCATAACAGAAGTAATCTTTTTTATTAATGTAATATCTAAAAATCGGCCCATTCATATGAGTTTATAATTATAAAACTCCGCCTATGCCGGTCCCAAGCCCGGATGAAAAAGGAGGAGGGCGGCCTGCATGGAGGCCGTAAGGAGGCAGCCCCTCCACCATGCAAAGGCACAACAGGCCAATCACCTGTTTGCTTTAAATCATGATTACACGAACTACAAGAGAGAAAACCGGACTGATTCTAAAGGCGACGAACTGGAACGGACTACGGACTACGACTTATGGAACTTGGAACACAAGAAGTATAAATGGGAAGGAAGAGGAGCTGGTGGAAGAGATGAGGAAAGCAAAACTAGAAATCCTGGCTATAACGGAAACGAAGAAAAAAGGACAAGGAGTCATGGATCTCGATGGCAACACGTTGCTCTACAGTGGTGTACCCATATCTGAAAAAGCTAAAGGGGGCGTGGGTTGCATTGTGGCCCAAAATCAAAAAGATAGTATCAAGGGATGGAACTTTGTCTCGGAGCGCATTATGGTTGTAAAACTAAAAGAAGGAGAAACCATAGTCAACCTGGTCATAGTGTATGGGCCAAATGAGGATGAGAGAGCAGAGGTCAAGGAGGAATTCTTCGAGCTGCTTCAAAGGACAGTGGATGACTGCCTAGATGAAGTTATTATGCTCGGAGATTTTAATGCCAGAGTTGGAAATGACCATGCTAGATGGGGTGGAGTTATCGGAAGATATGGAGAAGATACTCTCAATGACAATGGAAAGCGACTCCTTAGATTCTGCAGTGAGCAGAATCTGATCATTACAAACACAAAGTTCCCCCATAAGCGCATACATGCATACACTAGATGTGAACCAACCAAGAATGAGAAGTCAGTGATCGACTATGCCATTGTTCGGAGAAGCTCATTCAGATATGTCCGAGATGCAAGAGTCTGGAGGGGGCCAGAGATTGGAAGTGATCACTACCTGCTAACAATCAAACGAACAACTGAAAGAGTTGCTCAGCCTAGAAACTGCCCAACATCACGCAAGAAACCAAGTAAACGAGCAGGAGAAATGAGCATTAGGACCTACAAGCTGAGAGAGCCAGAAATTAAGACCAGATATCAGGGGCTTATTGCTACAGCAGTGAGCAACACAGAAGAACGACCTGATGACTTGGAAACCCTCTGGAATAAATTCAAGGATATCATAAAGACAGCTGCTGCAGAAGCATGCGGTGAAGTCCGACTTGGGAACCAGAGAAAGAGGACACCTTGGTGGACAGAGGAAGTCAAAGAGAAAATAAGAGAGAAGAAAATGGCATGGAAACAATACTTAGGAGCTAAAAACACAACAGGACAAATGGAAAAATATAGAGAATATGTGACACTCAGAACAGAAGCAAAGAACAAAGTGCTAGCAGCAAAACAGAAGTCCTGGGAAGAATTTGGAGAAAAGCTAGAAAAAGATGCACAAGAAAACCAGAAATTGTTCTATAAGACCCTAAAGAACATGAGGAAAGAAAAACAATGCCCTCTCAAATTTATAAAGGACAAGCAAGGCAAATTGCTTACTGCCCCGAAGGAAGTAATGGAAAGATGGAAAGAATATTTCTCAGAACTCCTGGATGGTGAGCATAGTGAAGCATCAGAAATGATAACCACTAGCACAGAAGAGAAAACCAATGATGGTGAAGATGACATAAAGATGGAAGAACTGAGGGCAGCACTAGAGAAAATCAAGATGGGCAAAGCAGCAGGGCATGATGGTATAACACCAGAAATGGTTAAGTACATGGGAGCATCAGGCGACCTATTACTCTTAAAGGTCCTACAGGCAGCATGGTGCAACAAGACCATACCAAAGGATTGGGAGATTGCCATCATAACACCAATTTTCAAAAAGGGTGACAATCGACAATGTGGAAACCATAGAGGCATATCCCTTCTCAGTGTCCCTGGTAAAATCTACTCTAGAATCCTAGAGCAGAGACTCCGACGCCTAGCTGAGCCACAATTGGATGAGGTCCAGTGCGGATTCCGAGCAAACCGAAGTACTCAAGACCTAATCTTCACACTCAGACAGCTGAGTGAAAAGGCCCTTGAGTATAAGAGTGAGATCCATCTTTGTTTCATAGATCTGGAAAAGGCGTTTGACAGGGTCCCCTGGAGCAAACTTTGGGACTGTTTGGCAAGGAAGAATATTCCAGCACCTCTGATTCATGCTATACAGAGCTTCTACAAGTCTTGCAGAAATTATGTGAGGACAGCAAACCATAAGTCAGAAGAGTTCAGGACCACCACTGGTGTAAGACAAGGTGATATCCTATCACCTTACCTCTTCATACTCCTTATGGACGATGTCATCAAGGCATGTAAGGAGAGAACAAGAAAGTATTCAGTGGGGTACTGGAAGATGAGACAGGTCTATATTTCGGAGCTGGCATTTGCTGATGATGTTGCCCTGATTGCTAAATCAGAGGCACATCTCCAATCCAACCTGCAAGTCTGGAAGGAAGAGCTGGAGAAGAGAGGGATGGTCATAAGCAGCTCTAAAACAAAATCCATGGTGATATCACGAGAAGAAAGAAAACATCAGATTAAGCTGGGAGAACAGGTCCTGGAGCAGGTCGACCACTTTAAATATCTCGGAGCTATTATAGACCGAAAGGGAGGCATCAAAGAAGAGTTGGCCACTCGAAAAGCAGCGGCTGAGAGACTTTTTCAGGCCATAAATCGTGGATTCCTCAGCAAGAAAGAGGTTGGTAAGAAAACGAAGATGGCTGTATACCGCTCCACCTATGTCCCAGTCTTGACATATGGATGCGAGTCGTGGGCAATGACTACAACCCACAAAAGCCAGATCCAAACCTCAGAAATGAGGTATCTGAGGAAAGTGGTTGAAGTAACAAGAAGAGACATGGTCCGCAACCAGACGATCCGTCAAGGCCTAAAATCCCATCCGCTGCAGACCCAAATAGAACAGTCCCAACTAAGATGGTTTGGCCATGTCTGCAGAATGGGAGAAGATCGGCTACCACGACAAGCATGGGAAACAAAGAGCCAGGGATCCAGACCTCCAGGACGACCCAGAGTCCGCTGGGAGGACAACATTAGACAATCTTTGAAGGACCGAGGACTAGAATGGAACCAGGCCAGGAAGAAGACAGCTGATAGAATGGTCTGGCGCTCTCTCTTCCAAACCTCTACACCTCACGGTAGAAGGGGAACGACTAAGTAAGTAAGTAAGTAAGTTATAATTATATAGGCAAAATTAAAGCCGGTATTTATAATAATAAAGTAGCCTAAATGCATTAATTAAGCCCTATCAAAAGTAAACACCGCCACATTTTTTTCCCGTTAGGAAGTTGACCACGTGATCTCTGTCAAGATAGCTATAAATAGCGTGGTCAGGAAAAGCTAAAACGTCGCTCGCAAACAGCCGTGTATAATGCTCAATGCACAGAATATACATACTTTGTAATTGCCAATTGTCAAATGTACCCAGATTAATGCAGATTTGGGGGGAAAAAATACCCAGATACCCAGATGGAAGCTCAAAAAATCAGATCTAGTAAAAAAAATACCCAGCTATGGCAACACTGGTGAGAACAGCCAAACACATCAGGGTTGCCAGATCGAAATTTCAATGTAAAGCCAAACAATACTAGGGAGGCGCGGAGCGCAGTGGTTAGTACACTGGCTTCCTAGCCCTGTAGTCCATGGTTCGATCCCCAGTTGAGGTGGCATCTTTTTAGACCGCAAACGGCTCCGCGGTCGACCCAGCCTCATGAATTGGGCAACAGAGCAGTTCTGGGAAGGTTACGGCGGCCGGCGTGATGATGCTGACCACATCACCCCTTGTGTGCCAATGGTCAAGAAAATATAGGCCTAACACCACATTCCCAATATGCCTCAGTGGGCATGTAACGGGATTTCTTCTTCTCCCCCGCCTTTTTTTACCAAACAATACTAGAAAAAAACCACAAAAAAAGAGAAACAAAAGAAAGCCAAACAAATTTTAATATATTTTTCATACTCACATCGCATGAATAGCTCTGGATCCGGGTCATTACTATTCTTCCCCCGGAATGAGTGGAACATGCGGTATAAACCTTGTCCGATGTGAAGTTTTTTTTTTTTAGCATTTCTGGAGATGCAGTGAAGTCTTTGCAACATTTGCTTGAAAGCAACAGTTCTGCCCTGATTCTCACAATTGCATCAAGAAGATTCAGCTGTATTCTGTTTCCTGCCTTCGTTTTAACTGAGAATAAAGAGAAAATATCCTCTCAACTACAGCATTGCTTACTGTTACACTGCTGTGCGTGGGAAGGGGGGGGGGGGGGGGATATGTTAGTGCTGCTGACTGGCACTGCTGACAATGATGATGTCAGAAATGTCGGGCTTACTGGTAGTGGCCGACAGTTTATATTATAACGCGAATGTTATTATGGTGGGCCGTTTGGATAGGCCAATGAGGATAAGACGAACATCAACTGTGACGGTTGGATAAAGTTGACCAACTTGCAAGTAAAGGCATACTGGACCCATGATTTGAATATCAATGTCAACACAGTTTATTGCACGAAGACGTAGACACCATAGATAATGATCATCAATTGTACAAATGACAGTCGCAGTTCATAAAGATACGTTCCATGGCAGAAATTACATCATTAATACATAGGATCAATCTCGATCTTGACCGGACTCACTAACCACCGTCATCTCGAGGACGGTGGAAGCTCTGCGGCAAAAAGGTCCATATAATTCTAGTTCCATTACAAGATGCGTATAATATGGCAGCACTTTCATAGACATAATGTATGATGATCCGATTTAAAAAAAACTTCTAGCAGTAATTTGTACGCAATAGCGATACGCCGTCGTTAGACGTGCCGAAGCTCTGACAAATACTTGCAATGGATGAATTGACTATCAACATGATACTTGAAAAGAGCCAGTCCTGGCTAATAAACATATGTGCTCCGCTTAGGGAGATATCCTATTATAATTCAATGTGTCTTTTCCTAACTTGGGACCAAGACATATAATCATATACGTCAAAGACGTCTGCCCATATCAAAGGACTATCGGATCTGCCCAAGTATCATTGCTGTTTGGCAATAAATCGATAGCACCAAGTTGCGCTATTTAGTTCGAATATTGTGCCCGACGGCACGCAAATAAATAAACATATACAACTTAGATGCGCTCACATGTCTGTCTATCAAGACTAGATCCGCATGTGAGGATCTCAAACACTTAACGCCCACGCGACAAAGAACTTAACAGTTTACACCGACCCTTGGGGAAAAAAGGCGCAGCCTTTTTAAAAAAAAATATATCTTTATTATTATTATACCGAACAAAACAGTGAGGTCGATCAAATTCTATAATATAACAACAGAGAGATACAAAATATGTTAAGTCCAACAATAGTGGGATGGAAGTGTGTAAAGAGAATCAAACACCAAATTCAAATAAAGATGAAATATATCAACCATTGACAAAAGATAAACCAATAAGTGAAAAGTGAAATGAGCAGATTAAATGAAATGGAGAATGACCACCAATGAAATGTGTATTGTGAAAGAAAACAATGATTAAACATGGTAACAAATTAAATTGAATAAACACAAGAGTGATAAACCAGAATGGAATAAAAAGCAATACTAATATTAATACAAGAGAATGAAGCAACACTCCAAAAAGAGAATGATAGGCGATAGAAAAAATAAGATAAGTAACATATTAAGCACTAATAAGGAGCTTAACACTGGCATCAGTAACTAATACCGCGCACAAATAGTTGCTAATGTTGCACAAGTAAGTGCTGAATAATGAGAATAAATAATAGTGTCAGAAAAAACAGACTCGCTAAATGTTTACTAACGAAATTTTTCGAAATGAGATGTTCAGATTAAATAATACTGTACTATCAATTGCTAAAAGTTCAGCAACTAACTGTTGTGTACGAATAAAATGTTATTAATGTATCCCATGTAAGTGAAAGAAAATAATGTCATTAATCGAATATGCGCTAGTCAAGTAGTTCTTTCTAGCTCTATATCCAAGGATAGACATGCGCACAGAAGTGAGTCCCAATAACTAACTCCGCACTAGTTGAAAAGTATGCTAAGGAACTAGCAAAAGAAGTCATTAAAGTCCAGTAAGGCAATGGCGGACAAATAAAGTCAATCCTACTTGAATATGTAGAAATTCATCACAAAGTTATAGATATGATGATAGGAAAAGCTTTACAGAGCGATACAACAGGAGGCAATCAGATCATCAGAAGAAGTTCCCCATCCGACAAGTGTTTCGGCCCAGTATACTCCTTTACACTTTAAGGGGGCGGGGCCACTTGGGTCATGACTCCCAAGTGTCTCTGACTCCTGTTGTCTTGTATCGAAAATTAACCCATTTCACTTTGGTAGCAACTTTAAAATCCACAACTCCGCCAGCCGTGTAGGCAATTGTGAAAGTAAAAAAGAGAAGACAAATTACTCCTTTCGTCCCGTCGCACGCACTTAGTGACACACCTACGCGAAGCCGACGAGGCTAGCCACTGCGCGCTAGCAACTGAAATTCTGTGCCTAAAACCTCTTATAATTTACACCGCCTGTTGCTTGTCAGTCACAATCCTTTTATGTACAATGAAAAACTCAACGTACTGTGGACTTAGAAAAATTTGTAGTGTTTTATGTACTGCAGAGTTTACTGTCCCGATTTCCATAGCCCATTGCGGTTGTTCCACAGCCAGCACGATGCCTTTTCTGCAGTTTCACTAAGCCTCTTCAGTGCCCTTGTTCTCGACTGTCCCCTCAGCCCCAACAGTTTCAATAAATCATATACTGATGCAGCCACGAGCCCTCTTGCGTCCACCTCAACAGCCATGACCCTTGCAATGAACCCATCGTGTCTCAGATCCGCGGCCAGATCATTATACTTGGCCGCTTTGAGCGAATGTGGTTCGTCCAATCTGGATTCAAATGGCACGGTCAGTTCAATCAGTATATCATGAAGTGATGCTGAAGAATGCAGCACTTTATCTGGCTGTCTCCGCAATTTTCTGATACTCTATGGATATGCCCCTCGTCCAGGAAGGTCTGAAGCCATCTCCCAGTCGTTTGCACAGTCAAGAAGAGACGGTAAACTGCTACCTGGTTTACTCGGTTTGGGGTGTGCTGACTTTCCTGCCCTCAGAAAACATGTATTTGTGGTGCTCAGCCTGAATTTGCTATTCGCCTTCATCCTTGCCAGGTCTATTGTTGCAGCAAGCTCATTTAGCACTTTGTTATGGCGCCAAGTGTATCGCCCTTGCCCTAATGACACCTTACACGCTGAGAGTACGTGTTCAAGTGTCTGCCTCCCCTGGCACAGGGGGCACTGCTCATCATCCAACTTTCCCCATCTCACAAGGTTGTTGGCCGACGGCAGCAGGTCATACAGTGATCTAACAACGAAGCTGAGCCTAAGAGGTGCCATATGCCATATATCATTCCATGTCAAGGACCTCTGCAGGGCTCTTTTCCATGTAGTCCAATGGCCTTGTTGGACCTGCTGCACTGCTTTTTGCAACCTCTTATCATTCTCAGCTCCTGGTATCTCCTGATCTACCATGTCTCTGCGCTCCCTGCTTGATGCCTTGGATCACAAGCGGAAATCTCCACAACCAAATCCCCGTCGATTCGTTTGTGTGTATCCGATTACCTCCCTCAGTTTGAGCGACTCTTGGGCTGCATCAACAGCTTCTTCCACTCTCCCCTTTCTTCCCGTTTTCAGTGTGGGCTGAATACACTTAACCACGTTATCTGCCGACTCGTGTAGCATCATTGCAAGCCTTGCCTTTCCAACTTTGTACTCTTCAACAACTGACTTGAATGGAAGCAGAAGTTTTGACTTTTTGCAGTACAATGCTTTATCTGACAGACCCGGTGGTCCCCCTAGCCATTTCCTCATGAACTTATAGCTTCCACTGTACTTGTGCTTATTTCATATATAAGCAGTGGCCACAGCAACTTAGGTATCAACATGAACTGGAGGCACCACAGTTTGAATTTTCCCACGAGTCTGTTTGGTCTATGATCTGTAGCCCTCTGCCTGCCATTTCTATTGTCTATTGCACTGCCTTCGAGTCTTTTAATGAGGCATCGTACACCCTGCCAAGACTTTTAACAGGTTCCTCAATGATAGTAGGATTCTTTGGTTGGAAACCATGAATATGTCCTCTGCAATCTTCCCTTTCGTGACTGATAGGTTCTTCGACTTCTTGGGTTTGAAGCTCATTTTGCACCAGCTGACTAGTTCATCCAGGCGTGCTAACATCCTCTGTGGCTGATGTTCATCTGATGTCAGAATTGTTGTGTCATCCATGAATGCTTTGAGCAGTGGCATGTGACACATTCCACCGATCTTTGGACCTATAGCCATTCCTTCAGCAGCATTGAGGATTACCTGCATGGCCATCACGAATAGTATCGGAGAGATGGTACATCCCATCGCAATTCCAACTTCAAGGTCAATCCACTTCGTTGTGTACTCTCTGGTTGAAAATCTAACAGAAGACCCTGCGAAATACAGCTTCAGCATTGCTGCAATCTCTCGTGCAACATGAAACATTTCTAGTGCCTGCCACAACATCTGGTGTGGAACAGATCCATAAGCATTTGCTAGATCCAACCAGATTACATGGAGGTTTGTTCTGTCAGACTTTGCCTTTTGGATTGCTTCCCAGATCATTGTGGAATACTCTTAACATCCTGATGTACCTGGGACACCTCCTTTCTGAATGGTAGTGTCAATGTACCCATTTGCCAGGAGGTATGTAGTGAGCATTTTGCCATCACTGAGTAGAATATCTTCCCTTCCACATTAAGTTGTGAGATTTACCGAAACTGACTGATGTCTGTGGAATTGTGTTCCTTCGGGATGTAGACTCCGTTTGCCTTTCTCCATTCCTTGCTTACAAGCTGGGTTTTCACGCATTCTTTAGTAAACGCAGCAGTCGGTTGAGCAGCAGTCGTTAGATAGTTAATAATGTGTAACAAAAAATCAAATATTGGCGCATAAGAAAACGACATGACTTCATGAAGTACATCAGTGATGACGTAGCAGTGCAGTGGCTGCACAATATTAGAGATTTAGTGGCTCGGTAGAATCCTGTGGGCACCTGGACAGGATATCAGCCATAACATTGTCACAACCTCGTATTGATCGTATGGAGAAATGAAACGGCTGTAAGGATATTACGTATCTAGTTGATCTGGAACTTCTTAAGTCATTGTTCTGTAGTGCAATAAGGGCTCTCTGATCTGTCTCCATGATAAAATGTGCGCCGAGAAGATATCGCTGTAATTTTAGTATAGACCAAACCATAGCCAATAACTCGCAACCCAGGACCGAGTAATTCCGTTCTGCTACAGTTAGCTCCCTGGATACATACATGACAGGATGCAGAGTTCCGGAAAAATCCTGCATCAAGGAGGCCCCGATCCCCATCGAGGAAGCGTCACTGCGAAGAATAAAAGGAATATCTGCGTTTGGTAATCGTAAGATAGGAGCAGATGAAAACATTAATTTTATTTTATCTAATGTGGCTTGGTACTCTGGAGACCACCGTACCATGTTTGGCGAACCCTTCTTTAGTAGACCAGAAAGAGGTGCAGTGATAGTTGATAAGTGTGAAATGAACCGTCCATAGAATTTAATTAAACCGAGAAGGCTACGGACCTGTTTTTTAAGTTTTAGGAGCAGTGATATTGAGAATCTTAGAAGTGTTATGGTCGTCAGTTTGCAAGAGACCATGACCAACAGGATGTCCCAAAAAAAGAGATCACACTGAAACCAACGTGGGTTTTAGACGGTCTAGCCGTCAAGTTGTGAGAACGAAGTGTGAAAAAAGTGAACATAGACCACTAAAGTGATCATCCCAAGAGTTACTAAAAAAGGCAAATATCATTTAGATATGCATTAACATCAGAACGATGACATGACACAGAATGCGACGCATCATGCGTACAAAAGTAGCAGGAGCGTTGACGAGACCAAAAGGCATGAAGTTCCATTGGAACAGTCCTCGAGGCGTAGAAAAAGCAGTAAGAGGTTTTGCGCTTTAAGTAAGTGGAACTTGCCAATGTCCCTTTAATTAGTCGAGCTTTGTGAAGAAAATAGAGTTAGAGAGCTTGATAAGCATATCCTCCAACAAAGGGAATGGTTCAGCATCAAATTTTGAGACTTTATTTTATTTTCGATAATCGACACATAGACAGAAATTATTGTCCTTTTTTCTAACAATAACGATAGAAGAAGAGTATGCTGAAGTAGATGGTTCGATTATGTTCAACCGATGCATTTCATCCAATTCTTTGTTCACTTGAGTTTGAAAGTGGAGTGGAATGGGATATGGGCGGACTCACATAGGTTTGTCATCAGTCAGTAAAATGTCAAGTGTAATGACAGATGTCCGACCGGGGATGTCAGTAAGGACATCATGAAAAGACTGTAATAAAGAAAAGACTTACTGTTGTCTTTTTGTAGAGAGTTCGGAAGAAATAGTTAAATTTTTCCAAGATTCTGTTGAATGTAACGTGGCAACAGGAAGAGGAAGAGGCACATCAGAGAAAGTTGATTCAACCTCTTGAATAACTGACAAAGAGGCATAATGATTAAGACGACAAGGAGGGTCGTCAGTCGCCTAAAAGACAGACTGAAGATAGTCTGGACGGGTGTGAAATTCCTTCAACATGTTAATGTGAAAGTTTTTATGTTTCCCGTCAATGTCAACAACATAGTATACGTCAGAGATTCTCGACACAATTGTAAAAATGCCTTTCCAGGCAATAAGAAGACGATTGTCCTTACGAGGAAGTAGAACATTCGGCTTCGTCACAAGGCGAGAGTTGTTGCAGACGTCTGTATCTATTAAGGAAGAGTCTCGCCTTTTCTTTGGCGGACTCTGACGCAGAGGTAGCCAACCTGCATGCGTTAATAATTTTCTGTCTTAACGAGATAACATAGTCGTAAGAAGACTGATTGTCATCATTAATGCCATCGGCAGTGAGTAGGTCGTAAAGTAAAGACATGGGACCTCGAGGTTGTGCACCGAAAACGAGATCGAATGGTGAAAAACCTGTATGCTCATTTTGCATTTACCGATATGCGAAAAGCGCAGCGGGTAAAACCCTGTCCCAAGCCTGAGTATAGTCACCAGTTATCTTCCCAAGTAAATGCTTAAGTGTCCTGTTTTGACGCTCAATTAAACCATTTGACATGGCGTGACACACACCACTGAGAGACCTGTCAATGTTAAGCATTGCAATTACTTGAGACATAGAGTCGGACACAAACTGTGTACGATGATCAGACAAAATGTTCTTGGGAAAACCGAAGCAAGAAAAAATTAACCAGAGAGCATCAGCAGAAGAAATGCTCTTAAGAAGTACAGCCTCTGGCCACCGAGTACACGTGTCGATACATATAAGAATGTATCGGTGTCCCTGGCAGATATGATCGATAAAGGTCCGATAATGCCGATTGCCATCTTTTCAAAAGGATGGATAGGAATGTCTGCAGCTTGGATGGGAACTGCATGGCGTGGACCTCGTTACTTAACCTCCTGACATATCGTACAGGAGCGACAATAGATAGTCACATCCTTATTTACGCCCGGCCAAAAGAAAGAAGAAAGCACCCTAGATTTAGTGCGGGAAAACCCATATATCCTGCACACTGAGAGTCGTGGGCATGTTGTAAGATACGAACTCTCATGTCAGTAGGTACTAGAATTTGTGATCGTACGGAAGAAGTAGAATCACGTACCATCCGAACTGGCACTCCATTTTTAATTAAAAACCAATGTTTAAGGTTAGTCTCACAATTTGTGTTATTCTGTTTAACTAACAGAAAAAAAAGATACTTAATGATGTATCATTTTGTCTGAGTTCAATAAAAGACTCTCATGACATAACAGAGCGAGCATCATCATTACGTACCTCATGAGTAGTAGTAGGTGGAACCTGTAAAAGATCTTGAGCTAGCGCTCTAGTCGTAACTGCATAAGCAGCATAAATATGTTGCTGTTCCCAGGCAGCAATCTGTTGTGGAGTACTCTCTTTAACCCCATGTATACGCCCGACAATAAAGTCGGAGATTGGTGACGGGAGCATGCATGCGTGTATATATCCCGTAAAAAGGGAGTGGCAATGTGGACGATGGCAGTTGGAAATGTCTCAACTGTCCCACCGAACATCACACATTTTACGACTTTACCTGTTTCGCAAGACGGGTGAATCAGAGACTACCGAACACGAAAAGTAGAGCACCCTGAATCAAAGAGCACTGAGACGGGAGTATTATTTAGAAGTCCCCTGTGTAAGGTAAGAGAACCTGTTCCATCATGTGCAGACAAGGCTGGAAGAGTCAGTAGAGGATGACCGCAACTCAAAGTCGCAACTGCTACAGGCTGAAATAGAGTTGCGCACTGAGATGCACGATTAAAATCAAACGAACAACAGGCAGCAGCATTATGAACCGTATTACTGCCACTTTGATTTACAATACCCTGGGGATCATGTTGAGCCGAGTTAGTATGGCGATGCGATCTATCATTTGAAGATCTAATCCTATATCGCGAACGTTCATTGCTATTTTCTCTATTGGGACCATTATTTTGATTTAAACCCCAGCGAGAATTGTTGCGATAACTATGTTCTCTTTGATCAAAATGTCTATTGGATGAATTATGTTGGCTTGGAGAAAAAATTAGAGCGAGGTTGCCAATTAATATTGTGGTTATCTCTTCTATTATCTCCTGAATTATTTTCAGAAAAATGTTGTGACACATTAGATTGTCTCTAGTTTCCAGGAGCTGGAGAATTGTTACGTAATGGTTTCCCTTTGTAAGAATTGAAATTCTTGTAATCTCCCTTACCAAAATTGCGATCAACACTATGTGATCAACAGCGAAAATTATTAACATACGGTACGGCATTGCTGAAGCCACGGGTAACCCCTCTCTGACTCGAATGTCGCTAACAATTATATTTGGGTGTGCAGTTACGTATTGACGACAATATTGTTCCGTATCATTCAAGTTTGTAGGCTTTCGCTCATGTAGAAAGGATTGACGAAGGACTTCACCTTATCACGTAACATTAAATATAAGAGGGCGTCATTGGTGTGCTCAATTTTTGAAAGCTCCACCCATCGCGAGAAAGTAAGATGTATATTTGCTATAAATTCTGAAAAATCCTTTCCAGTCTCCGGTAATAGAGATTTAAATCGGAGATGATAGCCGTCTTCATCGAGTTTTATTTTAAAAGTAAAACAGCTCTGACAGTGTCGTAGTTATATTTGTCAGGTCGTTCCAACATACTTACAGCTGTCATAGCTTCCTCTGAGAGAAATTCCTTAAGTCGATTAGCATATTCTGATCTATCGATCTTATGTGACTCGCATACGGCCTCGAATCTATTGAGATAGAATAGGACATCGTCGGAAAGTGGTTTAAATGGTGGCAACCTGGTTTGTAATATCTAGAATTGTTCTTATGTGTAGAAGCCTGAGTATCAAGAGCATTGTGTGTATTATTTCCATTCATCAACTTGATTTTTTCAAGTTCCATAGAGAACAACTTTTGCTCAAGAAGCCAACGGTTTTCGTTCTCAGTAGGCTCTAATTGCATTTGAAGCTTCCTGTCTTCAGCTTCCATTTGAAGTTTCTGTTTATCAGCTTCCATCTGAAGTTTATGTTTATCAGCTTCCATCTGAAGTTTTTCTTTATCAGTTTCCATCTAAAGTTTCTTTTATTCAACTTTCATCTGAAGTTTCTTGTCTTCAGCGTCCAACTGACGTGTTCTCTCCTCCATTTGAAATTTCTTTAATTCCGGTTCTTGAGCTGTCGCATACTCAGTGGTTGCGAATAACTTCAACTCCTCAGTGTCTACACTAAGTGCTTTACCCTGCTTGATAAAGTAGTCCAAATACACCCTGTATAATTTTATAAGTATTTAACTTACTTAGTCAAATATTTCCTGAAGAAATCAAAATTATCCCTTAATCAATGGGTGACAAGCTCTTGTCCACAGAACCTGTGTATAAATTTATATTAATGTAAGGAGAGCAAATATTATCACAGAATTATTAATTAATCATTAAATCATGCTGTAAAGTTTCTTTTCTTCTTTCCACTCTGTAAAGTGTCAGTCTGTATGCTCTGTAAGGAAGAGTGGTGTGTTGTTGAGATCAGGCATGCTCCAGTCTACCCAGCTGTAAATGGGTAACTCACCCTAGTCCTGAGTTAGGGAAGGCAAAGGCTCCAGGGGAAGCAGGCCCTAAACTTGGTCACTTCAACCGACGCAGGATGGTGTATGTATGAAGTAGAAGTGTAGAGTGTGATTACCGCGAATGGTGTACTGTTCGTGTGCTGACCAATATAACCACTCATACACTTGTGTCTACAAGGCACCAATGCAGACTGCTGGAATCTTTGTTTACTCAATTTATTCAGACGTACACACTGGGACATACGAGTACATCATGGTATGTTGACATATCAATTTGTAGGTATACATAGCAGATCTGAAGTCATGACACATTCAGAAATAATGGGCAGTACATCAAAAGTTCAATGTCATGATACATTATGGCCGCATCCCCCTATCTGACTAAACGCGTCAGTGAAGGCAGATCGGTAAATAACTAAAGTTACTTGACGTCCATAGTTTGTAGTATATATTATGAAACCACGAAAGAGGGGGTTTCTAGCAAGATTGAGATCTCCCTGTCACTGTCCGATAATAGGATAAATAATCTGTTCTCTTGGCAGTGATCAAAACATATGATGACCGAAATCTAACATGGCTGCCTCCCTGAGTTGTCGTTCACTCATTCATAGGAAGGAGAATATAAGCCAGAGTTAATTTATAATGGGTATATAAATGATTTCATAAATGTTTCCATACAGCTCTACGGTGATCAGGTTAATTCACGTAGCCATAACCGCTGCAGGAAAGTCTGTCATCTTCGTCGATACAAAACACGACCCTAGCGATACGAAGCACAATGTTCCATCTAGGTCGAATCGACATGAGATCATCAAAATAGGGTCTGGCAATACATGGAGTCCGAATTATACATTGTACCGTACCTTAGGAGAGTCTCTAACATAAACTATAGTAGAGATACCATCTCCTTTAGAAGAAAACCACTTCATGAATCATATTTCCTTAAGAATCTACCAGCCCTTTGAAAAATGCGTACCCGCCATTATCACGGTACATCGGAACTCATCACGACTTGTCAAGACAACTCATACTTCCGCTAGACCGGAATAACAAGAATCTAGTCCCTCCTACCCATCCAAAATATACAATATAGGACTGATTCTACTTGTACTAATAATATGTAATACATATGAATTCAGGCCATAAACACAATAAGCAAATTAATATATTTTCTGGCCCTAAAAAATAAGTACAAACGTAAGCGCAATATCCTTGCGCCGGATCAATATCCAGAACGATTACTCCTATAATCAAAAGTGTGAATCAAACATGGATTCTCTCGCTTTTACCATAGACAGCATTTTCATACACAAATGAATGAATGTCTATATTTTTCCCATATTAAATAGCCATATCGATTTTTGTAATATGTGCGTCAAAATATGCACGCAACAGATTACCACACCCCTCGGGAAAAAAAAATGGTACATTTTTTTTTTGAAATACATCTAGGAGCAACATACAATAGGCTCACAACGCACCAATAACAATGCGCAGATGATAAGCATAAGTTTTATGACCTTAGAGAAAGTACTTCTCTAAGTATAAATATTTCCAGAGAGGTGTCACCAACGCATACTACAATATTAGCAATGACACAATTTCCACATTAGTTTATACATAAATTTCATCTAAGATATCTTAACATCATGATCATCAAAGACGAAAAACATTGAAAGATCAGCGGTGAATAAATATCAATGAACCGCTAAGTAGTGTTACAATCAATATATGATATATTACATATGTGTACACATTTCAACATAGAAACAACTGTATCAAAGTTGTATAACAGTTATGAATCATGTGGGCATCTAGACAAAATATCTGCCATCACATTTTCTGACCCACGGATAGCTCGCACCGAAAAATGAAATGGCTGTAGAGCAATCGCGTATCGCGTTGATCTCGCGCTCTTCAGATTTTTACTCTGAATAGCCGTAAGAGCTTTCTGGTCAGTTTCCACAATGAAATGCGCGCCCAGAAGAAATCTTTGCAGTTTAAGGATTGACCAAACCATAGCCAATAATTCACGGTCTAGGACCGAGTAATTCTTCTCTGCGGCATTTAATTTCCGAGAAATATACATCACAGGATGCAGAGTTCCAGAGTACTCTTGCATTAGTGCAGCTCCAATCCCGGTGGATGAAGCGTCACTACGAAGAATAAATGTCTTATCCTTAGAAGGCAATACTAGGATAGGTGAAGTAGAAAACATAGTTTTAACCTTATCCAAAGAGGATTGACATTCTTGAGTCCAATGGACTACATTAGGAGACCCTTTCTTTAGCAAGGAAGAAAGAGGTGACATAATGGAGGACAGATTCGGGATGAATCGTCCATAAAATTGTATTAGACCTAAGAGACTTCGTACTTGCTTTTTAGTCTTAGGAATAGAAATGTTAAGTATCTTACTTGTATTATGGTCTTCTGTTTTTAGGAACCCATGACCAACACGGTGTCCTAAGAAAGATATTTCGCTAAAACCAATACATGCTTTCGATGGTTTCGCTGTCAGGTTATGCTCGCGTAAGATAGACAATAGTTCATTTATACCATTATAGTGATCGTTCCAAGTATCACTGAAAAGACAGATGTCATCAAGATACGCAATGACATCTGAGCGATGAGATAGGATTCGACGCATCATGCGTACAAATGTTGCAGGGGCGTTCATAAGACCGAAAGGCATGAAATTCCATTGGAATAGACCCCTAGGCGTCGAAAAAGCAGTAAACGGTTTGGCGTGTTCGGATAGTGGAACTTGCCAATATCCCTTAGACAAATCGAGTTTAGTAAAGAAGTGAGAATTCGATAGTCTCGTAAGTAGCTCTTCTAGTAAAGGCATAGGTTCAGCATCGAATTTAGTCACTTGATTCAATTTGCGATAATCCACGCAAAGACGTATGTTATTGTCTTTTTTCCGTACTATAACCATCGGCGAAGAATATGCTGATGTGGATGGTTCAATAATTTTTAACTCTATCATCTCATCTAACTCTTTCTCTACCTGTGCTTGAAAATGTATCGGGATAGGATACGGTCTGACTCTTATAGGACTATGGTCAGTAAGAATAATGTCATGTTGAATGACATCAGTTTGACCAGGAATGTCAGTAAGGACATCCTGAAATTGTTCTAACATAGTAGAAACTTGTTTCTGCTCTCCTGGAGATAATTCTGGAGAAATTGCAACATCTTTCCATGATTCATTAGAGTGAAGAGGAATCATTGGAAAAGGTAAATTTACATCCGAGAAACTCGTTTCCTCATCCTGTATTACTGACAGAGATGAGTACTGTCCATGTTGGACTGGAAAATCGTCCGTTGCCTGGAAAACAGGTTGTAAATAATCAGGACGTTCATGGAATTCCGTGAGCATGTTGATGTGGAAGGTTTTACGCTTCCCGTCAATATCGACGATATAGTCAACATCGGAAACTTTTGATATTATATCGTACGGACCTTTCCAAGAAATGAGAAGTCTATTTTCCCTACAAGGTAGCAAGACAAATGCTTTGTCACCTGGACAAAGTTGACGCAAACATCTCTTTTTATTGGCAAATTCCCTTGCCTTCTGTTTCGCAAATTCAGAAGAAGCAGTTGCCAATTTGCATGCTTCAATAATCTTGTGTCTAAGTGCGATGACATATTCATAAGAGGATTTTGTGTCATCGACAATATTATCAGCAGTTATAAGATCATGAAGTAAGGACATAGGACCTCGCGGTTTCGCGCCAAAGACAAGTTCAAAGGGAGAAAATCCTGTATGTTCGTTGGCGACCTCTCTATATGCAAAGAGAGCCGCGGGTAAAACCCTATCCCAATCCTGAGGATGATCTTCTGTTATCTTACCTAGTAGGTTTTTCAGAGTTCTATTCAAACGTTCCACCATCCCATTGGACATAGGATGATAAATACTACTCAGCGATCTCTCTATCTTCAGAGTCGACATTACTTGAGACATGGTATCCGATATGAGTTGGGTACCATGGTCGGATAATATTTCTGCTGGAAACCCCAGACGAGAAAATATTAACCAAAGAGCATCTGCGACATCAGCAGTAGTTATGCTCTTTAGAGGAACAGCCTCCGGCCAACGTGTGCACATATCAACACACGTCAAAATAAATTGGTGTCCTCTAGCAGACTTTATCTTAAATGGACCAATGATGTCTATCGCCATTTTTTGAAATGGCCGAATGGGAATGTCTGCAGCCTGAATAGGTGCATCATGGCGTGGACCTCTGGATTTAATCTCTTGACATACTTTACAAGATCGACAATAGATTCGTATGTCCTTATTCACAGCAGGCCAAAAGAAAGATTGAAGAACTCTAGCTTTAGTACGGGAAAAACCCATATGTCCAGCACACTGCGAATCATGAGCGTGCTGTAAGATTTTAACTCTCATATTTTTAGGCACAAGGATTTGAGAATGAATGGACTTAGCGGAGTCTTGTACCATACGTACAAGTACGCCATTCTTCATCGTAATCCAAGATTTACGATTTGTATCCTTATTCGGATCACCTTTTGTTGCCAGAGTAAAGAATTTCTTTAGAGTAGGATCATCTTCCTGCTGTTTGATAAAGGAATCGTGGGAAATCTCCAAGGGATCATCTTGGATCTGCGCATCATTATCTTCAGAATGTGAAGATTGTGGCATATTAAGAGCTTGAGCCCTAGTGATTACTGCATTAGCAGATTGCATATTAACATTTTCCCAATTAGAAATTTGCTGTGGAGTGCATTCTTTCACTCCATGAATGCGACCGATGATAAGATCAGCGATCGGATTCGGCAAGAGACATGCTTGCACCTCTCCTGTAAAGAAAGGCGTAGCAATATTGATAATGGCAGTGGAGTACTTCTCCAATGTGCCACCAAATGTTACACATTTGACTATATTGCCTGTAGCTCGAGAAGGATTTACGAGTGATTGCCTCACTCCAATGGTAGTGCACCCCGAATCGAAAAGAATTGATACCGGAGTACCATCTATTAGGCCCCTATTAAAGACAAGAGCACCCCTTCCATTATGCGCAATTGACGCATGGAGAGCGGGAAGCGGGTGACCGCAGCTTAAAGTAGACACTGTGGTTGGATCGAATAATGTTTTGCATTGCGAACACTCAGATGCTCTAGCAAAATCGAAAGCGGAATTTGCTACACTGTTGGAGTCTTTTTTATCATTATTCTGATTATCGGTGTCGTGGAACTCCTGTTGTGCAGAGTTAGCCTGGTAATAAGATTTACCATGTCTTTTGTGTTGTGATCTACCTCGGTTATAATTGTCTCTATAATTATTATTGCCTCTGTTATAACCCCTATTTGGGTTTGAATCATAATATTCATGATCATAATCATCATGCTCATTATATTGAGTATCCCTGTAATATTGTTTCTTTTGTCTCCATGAAGCACTTGGGTAGTTCCTATAGCTACTCCCTTTCCGAGAATTTCTAACATTATGGGTACCCCTCGCGTGTCGAGGACTATCAGCCCGATTCCAGTTCTTCGAAGAAGAACTCTGATTTGAGTGGTTATCTTGGTTTTGATACTTATTCCAATTAACCTTTTTATCAAATTTATTTTTAGCTCCTTGGAATTTGTGTGAGTAATTCTGATTATATTCTGTTGCCGAAGCAACTGGCATACTCTCTTTAATGTTAGAGTTACTAAGAATCATGTCAGGGTGTGCCGTGGCATACTGGTCACAATATTCTTCCATTTGCTTTATTGTACCAGGTTTACGCTCATGTAAGAACTCTAGGAATGATTTATTTACAGAAGACATGACCTTGTCTCTTAGCAATAAATCCGTAAGACCATCAAATGTTTTCTCTGTTTTGGATAATTCAATCCATCGTGAAAGTGTAATTCGTGCTTTTGAGATGAAATCTGAGAATTCTACACCTACCTCAGGTCTCATTGTTTTAAACAAAAGACGGTAACCTTCCTCAGACAGCTGATATCTCTTTATCAAAGCTGCCCTAACAGCATCATAATTATCTTTGTCGGCCTCTTCAACAAAATATAACTTACTCAGAGACTCCCCTTTTAGATTTTCAGACAACTGATTCACATACTGTGATTTGTCAACATTATGAGATCGACAAGCCCGTTCAAATCTAGAAAGCCAAAATGTTATGTCATCACTGGTAGGGTTAAACGCTGGTACCTTGACCTTGTACACAAAGGGTTTACCATTACCACCAGATGCCTGATTAACATTACTCATACATGTCAATTTTAATTTCTGTAATTCAAACTCATGTTCTCTTATTGCTTTTCTCTCTTCAGCTTCTCTATCTAATCTTCTCTGTTCTGCAGCAGCTTCTAATTTTTTCTGTTCTGCAGCAGCAGCAACTTCTAATTTTCTCTGTTCTGCAGCAGCTTCTAATTTTTTCTGTTCTGCAGCAGCTTCTAATTTTTTCTGTTCTGCAGCAACTTCTAATTTTTTCTGTTCTGCAGCAACTTCTAATTTTTTCTGCTCTGCATCAGCTTCTAATTTCTTCTGTTCTGCCTCAAATCTCCTTTCCTCCACTTGCATCTGCAATTTCTTAAGTTCAGCAGCAGTATCAGCTTCTTTTTCTAATCTTTTTTCTTCAGCTAGAGCTTTCCTTTCTTCTGCAGCAGCTTTTTTTTCTTCTATTTGAAGTTTTCTCTCCTCAGCCGCAGCTTTTTTTTCCTCAGCAGCAGCTTTTCTTTCTTCAACAGCAGCAGCAGTTTTTTTCTCTTCTGCAGCTAATGCTTTGTCATATTGAGCAACAGCCCATTGTTCTAAGTCTTTTCCAGTCTTATCAAGAGATTTTCCTTGTGCAATAAAATAATCTAATGTAGACATATTGTCTTCTTAAATCAGAAACCTGAAAAAGTAAATAAATTACCCTATTTCACTTTAATGGGAGACAAGTCTATACCATAGACTTAGTCTTAGTCCAAACTTGTATGGTTTATAATAACCAATGATAACTTGAGTACCTGTGGACAACAATAACTGTATCTCAAATACTGTGGGGACAAGCCTTACAAAGGTCTTGTATACCTCAATGTAATCAAAGATCACTTGAGTACCTGTGGAAAAAATATTTCCCTTTACCAATCACTTTGGGAGACAAGCCTTACAAAGGTCTTGTACATTTTGTTTTATAACAATAACAATCATAAAGTACTGATCTGTACTATACTATCAGTGTATACCACTATACGTCATATGTCAACTAAAGACATTACAAAGGACAAACAAGAAAAGACAATATGAACACATTTGCAGAGATCAAATTAAATTAAATAGGAGAAATGAAAAAAATGATCACAGAAACCGTGATGATAACTGCCATAATATAACAAGACAAATAACGCCACAGTGTATAAACATAAGGGTGTAAAAAACTGAAATGAAAGGAAAGATGAGACCTACAATTATACAAACAAATCAAACAAAACTAAGGAACACAAAATTATTAACAAAAACAACGAAGAAAAGAACACCTCATCACAACTAACAGAAATAGCAGCAAATTGTTGCTAACAAATTTCCAATTAAGAAAATGTGTACCTATAGAATACTAGTACCAGACCAATGTCACTCGGCATACCTTGTACTAGTCACACAGAACATAAACTAATTTAATACATAACAAATAACATGTAAGCATAAATAGCATATAGCATACAATATAATTTATGTCATGAATGGAATGTGTTGCAGGTATAGTGTTGTAAAGCAGGCACAGTTTATTTTAATACTAATAACTTGCCACTTTATTCAGTAATAGATTTAATTTTAAACTATTACACTGTCAATTTTTCTCTGTTGAGCATATGAAGATCCAACGATGAACTATGCACTTTATGTTCAACAACACTGTGATTCTTCTGTACGTTGAGAAATGTCAACAATACTGCTCCAGATATTTTCTACACTTGATACCACTGTCCTGTGTAATACTGTCTGTACAGCGAAAAACTGTCAACAAGCGCTGACCTAGATACAGCATCCTATCGGTAATACAGGTCAAGCTGACATCGACTGTATAGCTGTCCTACTGGTGTTGATGTGTTCAAACAAATGTTCTTTCAGCTGTAAACTGTGATTCTCAACACAAAACTGCGTAAGCTGGACCCAGGAATCTGGCTCGCCACTGTAAAGTTTCTTTTCTTCTTTCCACTCTGTAAAGTGTCAGTCTGTATGCTCTGTAAGGAAGAGTGGTGTGTTGTTGAGATCAGGCATGCTCCAGTCTACCCAGCTGTAAATGGGTAACTCACCCTAGTCCTGAGTTAGGGAAGGCAAAGGCTCCAGGGGAAGCAGGCCCTAAACTTGGTCACTTCAACCGACGCAGGATGGTGTATGTATGAAGTAGAAGTGTAGAGTGTGATTACCGCGAATGGTGTACTGTTCGTGTGCTGACCACAAGGCACCAATGCAGACTGCTGGAATCTTTGTTTACTCAATTTATTCAGACGTACACACTGGGACATACGAGTACATCATGGTATGTTGACATATCAATTTGTAGGTATACATAGCAGATCTGAAGTCATGACACATTCAGAAATAATGGGCAGTACATCAAAAGTTCAATGTCATGATACATTAGGACCGCATCCCCCTATCTGACTAAACGCGTCAGTGAAGGCAGATCGGTAAATAACTAAAGTTACTTGACGTCCATAGTTTGTAGTATATATTATGAAACCACGAAAGAGGGGGTTTCTAGCAAGATTGAGATCTCCCTGTCACTGTCCGATAATAGGATAAACAATCTGTTCTCTTGGCAGTGATCAAAACATATGATGACCGAAATCTAACATGGCTGCCTCCCTGAGTTGTCGTTCACTCATTCATAGGAAGGAGAATATAAGCCAGAGTTAATTTATAATGGGTATATAAATGATTTCATAAATGTTTCCATACAGCTCTACGGTGATCAGGTTAATTCACGTAGCCATAACCGCTGCAGGAAAGTCTGTCATCTTCGTCGATACAAAACACGACCCTAGCGATACGAAGCACAATGTTCCATCTAGGTCGAATCGACATGAGATCATCAAAATAGGGTCTGGCAATACATGGAGTCCGAATTATACATTGTACCGTACCTTAGGAGAGTCTCTAACATAAACTATAGTAGAGATACCATCTCCTTTAGAAGAAAACCACTTCATGAATCGTATTTCCTTAAGAATCTACCAGCCCTTTGAAAAATGCGTACCCGCCATTATCACGGTACATCGGAACTCATCACGACTTGTCAAGACAACTCATACTTCCGCTAGACCGGAATAACAAGAATCTAGTCCCTCCTACCCATCCAAAATATACAATATAGGACTGATTCTACTTGTACTAATAATATGTAATACATATGAATTCAGGCCATAAACACAATAAGCAAATTAATATATTTTCTGGCCCTAAAAAATAAGTACAAACGTAAGCGCAATATCCTTGCGCCGGATCAATATCCAGAACGATTACTCCTATAATCAAAAGTGTGAATCAAACATGGATTCTCTCGCTTTTACCATAGACAGCATTTTCATACACAAATTAATGAATGTCTATATTTTTACCATATTAAATAGCCATATCGATTTTTGTAATATGTGCGTCAAAATATGCACGCAACACATGCATTAAAAAAAATAATAAATCATTTAAGGCAGATAATACAAGATGTAGATAATGAGAACAACAGATACAGAGACGAGATACTCAAGAACAAATGACAACGTCCGCCGAATCAAAGAAACAAAAAAGCAGAACTAAAGAAAAAATATCGCAAAACCTGCACTGATAGCTGCGAAAAAATAAACAAGATAGCAACAGCACAGGGTATAAACATAAAATGTGTATATAAATCGATGATAGCAAGATTGAGAATGACAAGTACAAACAAAGTCAATCATGAAACTAAGGCACAGAGAAAAATATTATAATAAGAACAATTAAAAACAGCACGTCACGTCTAAAACAATTAGGTGTCACAGACAACCCGTTGGTGGACTAAAAATCCATCAGCAAACATATGCTGGAATCTCCACTGTGGGTAATCTGCAAAAAGTCCCTAAAGAACGCTTACGTAGGCCCTGGGAGGAAACTGGGATGTTCCCTGACGTACGTCTCCACAAAACCAAACCCGCGTGATACATGGAACATAAAACATGAAGAAAAATGGTGGTCATAAAAAAGAAAGGCTCACTTAAACATGCCACAGTGGCAAGGTGCACAAAACAAATAGCCACTTATCTCAACAACAACAACAACAAATCCCGGCCTTCGCGAAAATGACGACGAGGGCCATCGGGTGTTGCATGATGAGCCTGAAGACAAAACGTGACATAGTCCAAAGTTGATCCTCACTGTAGGTACTGATGACCGGATCGATGGAGGTCAACAAGGTCGACCGTTAGGATGAAAACATCGAAAAAAGCTGTGTTGTCTCTGGCGTTTTCTTGAAAATCAACATGCTGGAAACTGGGTGGTCTTGAAAACTTGATAATGCGCATTGCAGAACAGGACATCATAATCTTGTTAAAAATTTCTTTTCCCCGTACTCTGTGACACTGCTGTGCTTTGGGAGGGGGGGGATATGTTAGTGCTGCTGACTGGCACTGCTGACAATGATGATGTCAGAAATGTCGGGCTTACTGGTAGTGGCCGACAGTTTATATTATAACGCGAATGTTATTATGGTGGGCCGTTTGGATAGGCCAATGGTGATAAGACGAACATCAACAGTGAGGCTGGGTCATAAAGTTGACCAACATGCAAGTAAAGGCATACTGGACCCATGATTTCAATATCAATGTCAACACAGTTTATTGCAAGAAGACGTAGACATAGACATGATAGATAATGATCAACAACTGTACAAATGGCAATGGCAGTTCATAAAGATGTGTTCCATGGCAGAAATTGCATCATTAATACATAGGATCTATCTCGAACTTGACCGGACTCCCTAACCACCGTCATCTCGAGGATGGTGGAAGCTCTGCGGCAAAAAGGTCCATATAATTTTAGTTCCATTACAAGATCCGTATAATATGGCAAGACTTTCATGTATGATGATCCGATAAAAAAAACTTCTTGCAGTAATTTGTACGCAATAGCGACATGCCGTCGTTAGCCGTGCCGAAGCTCTGACAAATACTTGCAACGGATGAATTGAGTATCAACATGGTACTTGAAAAGAGCCAGTCCTGGCTAATAAATATATGTGCTCCACTCAGGGAGATACCCTATTTTAATTCAATGTGTCTTCCCACAACTTGGGGCCAAGACATGTAATCATATATGTCAAAGACGTCTGCCCATATCAAAGGACTATCGTATCTGCACAAGGCTCAAGAAGTGTTCACAGAAGCAAACAAAGAAGTAAAAAGAAGTATCAAAAGAGACAAGAGGAAGTATATTGAGGAGTTGGCAAGAGAGGCAGAAGATGCTGCAGCCAAAGGAAATATGAGTGAACTGTATAGCAGCACAAAGAAGCTAACAGGGAAATACAAGCAAACAAGTTGCCTCATAAAAGATTGTAGTGGTGTTTGATGGTATTGTATGATGGTGATATTACTAATTGTAATTGTATGAGGCCAGCTGTGAAGGCTCCTGAGATAAAATGTAGTTGTGAATTGTCAGAAGGCCTTTCTTGCTACCACTACGACCTCACACTTAATTTTTTTTAATGAATGTGGCTACGTAAAGTGTCTAGGGTTCTGATATGTAGGGTGGTGTAATAGGTTATAGATATACCCACAGATATTTAACAAGACTAATAAGATTAATAAATATTACAACACACTGAACTAACTCACGTGTGTAAAATTTCTTGATAGAATTATATTACATTTATTTTGTTCTGGATCAATTTTTTAGAGTGACCAGAACTTAAAAGGATTTAGAGATCATGAAAGAAATGCATGGAATATTATATCATAAATGCAATAGTGTACATATATATGTACTATACTAGTTAGTTTTATTAAAATGTTCTAGTAGTCATCTACTTGGGAGGATATTTAATGTTTGTGCTGTTGGGGTGGCCTCATCACACCTGTCTATATTGACTACACAGTGTCCAGAAAATGGTGGGAATTTTTATGGGGTATTAGTAACTAAACGGCGTTGGTGAATGTCCAGCAGACCAGAGGCTCACTCATCTTGTAGTTGTAGCTCTGGTGCTGAAATCAGGTGGTCCCACCTCTCCGTGCTGGCGGGCAATAATGGTGGTCTCTGTCACAAGTACTGCACAGATACACTCGAGTAAAGTCACCAACTGAATAGACACTGCTTGGTTGACAACAGAAACTCACAGCTCTGCAATCAAAGTATGGGCCATGTGTCAAAATCTATTATCTACCCACGTCTGGACACAACACTGACACAACAACCACATCATACAGACAGGTCAGATCTCTCTGACCAAACAGCACATTTACCATGGTGGTTTTACATCAGATAGATCCTCCCAGACTATAGATTCTGAAAAATATTTATTAGTTTTCTGCCCTAAAAGAGGATAGGTAATATGTTTCATTATTCTCAACACTTGATCTGTCTTGCCTAACCCTTGCTGGAGTTTATGTACATTGTTGGTCCCTAGACCCTGACTAGGGCGGGGGGTCTAGAGCAAATCCCTACTTGTTTGTAAGGCTAGATTTCGATATGGCAGTATCAAATCACTCGAACATGAAACAATATTCAAAATATATAAGGAAATAATTTCAATCTTACCAGATTATGAATAAATAACACAGAATTGCTAGCAAAACTTAGCTGAGCTGCTGGCTATAGTATGGCGTCCCTAACTTCTTTCACTTTCTTTCATATGGAAATCACCACACTTTAAAATCTGTGTCTATCACTGAACAACTATTGAAGAATGGCCCCACTTTCGCGTCTGAGCGCTAATGATATGATTGTCTGTGGCCAATCCCTGCCTAGGTTTATTTGAATTTCAAATTTCCTACACTAAAGTCATTTCAGTCATGCTTCAGTCAAGTATGGATGGTTATCTGTTAGTCTGTCCGTCTCTACTTGTGTTTCTACAAAAATGTACTCGATTTTTGAACCAACCTTTCTCTCCCCTCCAAAATTTTGTCGTTAAAAGTTATATTTAGACACAGCCACCACAAATATCCCTTCTCTTCCATACTACGTAGATTTGAACACCTGCGTCTCGAGGTCGTGTTTTTTTGTGCAATTAGCGACACTTTTAGATTCAATACAGTCTGTCGATGATGTGAACAACACTGTCTTTTGTAATTATCTTCAATATTATCTATCCGTTTGTAAAATTAAGACCATATTAGTTCACTGCTCAGAATGGGCCATCCGGCCAGCTAATTTTTATATTCCTAACATTAATATTAAGAAAAAAGTACTTTTTAAATTTTGTAATATTCCAAACATCTGCGTTTTAGCCGCTGAATTCAAATCAAGGGCTTGGTATCGCAAAAGCGTCCAATAAATGACTGTGGTGTAACATATCTATGGTCCCTTCTGTCGAGTTGCTTACTTTTTATGTCAACTTGGGAAACGTGACTTTTCTCCGTTTCCCCCCCAATTGCGTCTCTTTAGCCTTTCTAGTCTCACGCAATCTTTCCAGTCATATTTTTTTCCTTTTTGATCCGCCGTTCCCCTCCTGTCTAGCAAGTCAATTATTATGGAGGATGATGACCCGCGGTGTAGGCGATCATGTACATCAGCAGCCTACGCATTATGTTTTTTATCCTTATAGGTTATCCTTGGAGGTATTTTACCGTTGTATCTCTGTCAATTTCACTACAAAGATATGAATGGAAAACTGCTCAGCAATATACAAGAGCAAATGAAGAGGTGGACATAATATTTTGAGGACCTTCTCAATAGACCAGCTCCACAAAACCCCCGACATCCAGCTAGCAGAAGAAGAGCTACAAATTAACAGTGAAAGACCAACGAAGGAAGAAATAAAGAAAGCCATTTAGCTTCTAAGAGATGGAAAAGCGTCTGGACCTGATGGCATTCCAGCAGAGGCCATCACAGCAGATATCGACACTGCTACAGAGATGTTATATAAATTACTTGGTAAAGTCTGGGGAAAGGAAGAGATACCAGCAGAATGGAAGGAAGGGTATCTGGTTAAGTTGCCTGAGAAGGGAAATTTACAAGAGTGCACAGATTATAGAGGAATAATGTTACTATTAAAATAATAAATTCTTTAAGCACCAAACACGGCGCATAAGGCAGAAACCAGTGCTCTCCAGGTTGTTCGTTGTGATGCCACTCCTCTTAGCTCTTGCACATTATTTAGGCCCAACGTTCTTCCTTCTCTTATTATTGTTCTTCTGAGTGTTTCTTTTGGTCTTCCTTTTTTCCTCTTACCCTCAGGAACCCAAGTGAGCGCCTGTAGTGGTATTCTGTTGTTTTGCATTCGTAGGACATGACCGATATATGACCATCGTCTTTTCCTTATATAGTCGGAGACATATTTCTGCCTAGAGTCTTCTCTTATTTGTCGATTAGTCTTGAATTCTTTCCAACTGATGTTCATGAGTTTTCTAAGACATTTGTTCTCGAATGTATTCAGCTTTTTCTCCAATGATTTTGTTATTTTCCAACTCTCACAACCGTATGTTAACACTGAGATAACATTTGAATTAAACAGACGAAGCTTGGTATGTATATTCAATGATCGTAATTTCCAAATGTTAGATACTCTATTGAAGGCGCTAGCTGCCAAAGCAATTCTAGTATGGATTTCTCTTGTTGTGTCACCATCCTGAGTCATTTTACTGCCTAAATAATTGAAACTTTCAACTTTCTGTAGTTTTTCCCCGTTCAAGAGGATATCAAAGGTCTCGTTAGAAAAGTTCATAGCTTTAGTTTTAGAGGCATTTATTTGGAGACCTATTTTAACCGAAAGATGACACAAATTATTTACTGCTTCTTGGGATTGTCTGGGTGTTGAAATTAAGAATGCTAAATCATCTGCGAAATCCAGGTCCCCCAGGAATTTTCCATTTGTCCATTTTATACCTAATTGTTCATTGTGGGTATAGTTTCTCATAACCCAATCAATAGCTATTCCAAAAAGTAGTGGTAACATAATACAGCCTTGTTTCACCCCTGTTTCTACTGTAAACCATTCTGTATTCCCATTATTTGTTCTAACACAACATCTTGCATTGTCATATAGCGCTTTGATTATATTCACATATTTAATTGGAAAACCATAGATTGTAAGTATCTTCCACAATGATGGGCGGTGTAGACTATCAAAGGCTTTTTGAAAATCGACGAAGGTGATAATAAGTGGCGATTGCATTTCCACTGATTCTTCTGTAATTGTTCTTAGTGTGAATATTTGATCAATACATGATCGTTTCGGCCTGAAACCCGCTTGTTCTTCTCTGATCTTTTCGTCAGCATGCAATTTAAGTCTTTCTAACATCATTCAACATAATAATTTTCCAGGTACTGATAATAGAGATATACCACGCCAGTTATTACAGTCTGATAGATCACCTTTCTTCGGTAACTTTACAATAATACTGTCTTTCCATTGTTGTGGTGGTTGTTCTTCTCTCCATACTTCATTTATAATATCTAAAATTCTCAAGGGGTTGTTGTCATTAACTGCTTTAATCATTTCCCCTGAAATTTCGTCAACTCCAGCAGCTTTAAAATTTTTTAATCTTTTAACGGCTTGTTTGATCTCGTCCAGCGTGAATTCATCGCAAGTTATTGGCAAGGTGGTTGTGGGTGTTTCATTATTAAAATCAGGTGTTACTGTTGGTGGTGGTCTGTTTAGCACCTCCGTGAAGTGCTCAGCCCATCTCTTCATTTGTTCTTTTTCTGTTGGTATTGAATTCCCTAATTTATCTTTAACAGGTGTTTCCATAGCAGTAGGCTGGTGACATAGTTGTTTTGTAATTTGATAAAGGCACCTACTATTACCAGTTCTTGCAGCATTTTCTTTTACGGCCAGTTCATTGATGAAATGTCTTTTATCTCTTCGAGTTTTTGTCTTCACTTCTTTATTTATCAAGTTATACGTTAGTTTGCAAGATTCAACTGCACTATGTGTACTTGCCGCTAGTAGTTTAAGTTTTGCTGTTTTCCTTTCTTGTATTTTATCCCAAGTATCTTCTCTCAGTCTTACAGGATCTTCCAGGTTCGGGGACTATCCTCTAAAGGTGTTGTATTGAGTTGAAGCAGATATATATGACATGATAAGTTTCTCAGCAGCCATTCCTTCCTTTCTTTCAATTATATGTGTAGCGAAGGATTTAATAGACGATATCCTTTGGTTTTGGTCTCAACGTGATTTTTATTTCAACATAAACATATTTACATGATGGCATAAAGATTTAGAGTGTGCATTTTTCGTTCATCTACAAATGCACATTGCTTTCATTAACATAGCATGGGGAGGTTCATATCAAGTGAATCACCCTGATTCAACTCTTAGCTACTTGTTCCTTCAAATATTAGCTAGCGGTAAATGTATACTAGCAGTTCCTCAGAGGATTAAACCATTCTCTCATTTCGTGAAGAGCTTCATTCTCTATCAAACCGTTAGTGTTTCTACCTAGGTGTTCAAAGACTGCATTCCACATCAAAGTATAACTTGCAGCCATTTTTACTGTGTGCTGTGGGGGCAAAAGCTATCTTGCTTCGACATGAAAATGTTTTAGGTATTTCAAAAAGAAGCACTCTACTTACTTCTTTTCCTTGTGAGAAATCAATGCACAATTCAAACACTAAAACTGGGGAAAAACTTCCTCTAGTATAAACTGAAAAATCCTCAAAAAAATCTGCAGCATGTGAAAAATGCGTCTGTCTCTTAGACTTCAAAATTTGCAACTCACTTTTCAGCCGGGACTTGACACGCTTTCCTTCAGCTCAAAATCTAAGTCAGCGTTGCTTCCCCCCTCATCCATCTCACGATTGGATAAAAGAGTAATCCACGCTAACCTTCTCCTTATGGTCTGTTCCTATAATAATTTATGATTAAATTTTAACTAACTTCTGTCAACTAAGCTATGGTCTGTATTTGTTATAAATGAAAGTTCCTAAAATGACGCATTCCCTGTCACATATAGATCCCGGGGCTCCGCAAATGTATCACGTAGGGAGACATTTGAGTACTATCAATAACAAAAATTCATCCCAAAAATTTTGTGAGTCCAAAAATATTTTCAAAAAAAAATTGTCAAGTTCAAAAATTTTCTAAGTCCAAAAATATTTCTGAAAATTTAACGAAATTTCTACATCTGAACTCCTATGTCTATATGGGACTGTCGTCTCTAAAGGGGCCTTATAGGTGGACATCATCTCCAAAAATGCAAACTATCTTTCATATCAATACATATTTCAACCAAATTTACAAATTGGCAACACTGGCCAACAAAATATCCAAAACAATCATAATGTCATCACTAAAAAATGTGACGAGTGTCAACACTGGGAAATGAAGAATAAAATATCTTATTTGCAGAATTTGGCTGCATTATCATAATCCATGACATTTTGTTCAAAAATATAGTTGATTACCTTCTCTTAAATATGGTGGGGGTGTTATCTATTTTCTTTTCCTGTTATTTGCTCCATATTAAAAGCCTGCAAGTACTTAAAAAAAATCTTTTTTCTTCCTGGCGTACTTATTTATTTTATTTTCCAAATACTCTGCAATATTCCAAGAAATGTCCAAAATCTCCAATTCCTATGGTAATGGTAATCCACTTTCATAAAATAGCCAATGTTATCATGGGTACTTATCATCTTCTTTTTTTTTTTTTTCTAGTGAATGAGCTACTTGCTCATTATTACATGTAGAAAACATCTCTAGACATAATATGCATATATTTTCAAACGATAATATAACCAGCATCATTTTTATAAGCAATAATTTTTCACAATAAAAGCATTAAAACCTCATGGTTTATCCTTATTTATTAATATGAATGTTTCTTGTTATTGACATTTCCAAATGGTAAATGTATAAATTCGTTCCAAGTCCGTCACTGTAGAGAATGTTCTCTATTACATTTTTTTTTTCTTTTTTCAAAATATGTGATGTTTGTCTCCAATCTCCATACAGGTAATAGGTCTTGTAATGATCCTGTCCATTATTGATTCAGCTATTTTTTTAAATGTTTGGAATCTTTTTTTTTTTTTATTTCCTGTTTCCTGTCAACTATATTCTCTTATGTGAGCCATTTCTTACAATTATCATTTATTACTAGTCTTTTGCGACAATCAACTTTGCACTAACTTGGTTGCAATTATCATACATCAACTTATTCAATCAATCATCAACAGAATACAACATGTCATTTTAATATTCCTATTTTTCTTCTTTTTTTTTTTTTTCAATACAAGGTTCCTGGCATTCTGGCGACTATGTATCCTTGCTAATCTCTGGTTCCATGTAACATTTTCCTTCTTTTTGTTCTTTTTTTTTTTTTGTTCAATGTATCATTTTATGTCTTTCCACAATTCCATGCTATGGGGATCCTGTCTAGTTCTCCTGTTATAACCAGAATTATATCCTTAGTGAACCTTATGAGCTGTATCTGTCAATATTCATTTTTAACAACACATCATACAATTATTTATGGAACAATCAACTGAGATGTAAGAACTTTTTGACAATATGAGATAAAAAAAATTGTGTACATTATGTGCAGGATTGTCAACACCAGCTCTGCCTTCGCAGGTCGAAAGTTTGTCAGAGCTATATGGTGTTTATAACATCTGCTGCTACAGCCAGATGATCAATATCTTTCTTAAATTTCATAATAATTTAAGTTAATTATTATTATGGGGCATGAGGGTACATTTATTCCAATGGTAATCCATGATTCAGCAATATGGATATCCAATCTGGGTACTCTTTTATAATATTATATCCATCAATCCATGGGGTTTACATTGTTCTTGGTCCATATATCATAAGGGTGATCCAAGCTCAGTATTGTCACAATATCTCAATCATTTTTCAATCCTCTGATTTGTTGTATTATTTAATTTAAAATACCATACACATTTTAATACAACCAGTAGCAAGCAATATTCATGTGCATTCATCTTATTATAATCGGTTCACAATATAAAGCAAGTGGCAAAATTATCAAGAAATTATTCTCTCCCAAAATATGGAGATCTGCCATCAATGGTACCTATACCTTGTAGCGGTATGGCAGCTTGCGTACCCTGACAATCCCCAGAGCTATGCCAGTGGGAGTTTTACTCCTGGTAGGTTCAACCAAGCTGGACTGGTCTGTGTGGGTAGGGGTCAGACAAAAGCTGGTACCCTGGTCCTCCAGGTTGGGGGTTTTAGCATAGGGCTGACACTCCTGTCTATGTAAAAAAATAATGAAGTTACGGAAACAACATCAAATGAACAAACTTTGCTGCGGGATGGACATTCGGAGTCTGTGGCTCGTATGACTGTTAGTAGTGAAAGTCGAAAGGAAGCCACTGACATGAAAACGGATGTCCTGACCGCAAAACAGGATACAAAAATAGGATTTTGGAATGTCAGGACAATGTACGAGACAGGTAAACTAAGACAGGTCACGGCAGAAATGAGAAACTATAGGTTACACATCCTGGGGATAAGTGAGAGCAGATGGACAGGGGTGTGGTGAAGTGGGATGTTATAAATATTTATAGGGAACTTAGTGTACTGACTGAGATCAGCTGTGAAGGTATCTATATCTATTAAGAGGAGTGTATTATAGATAACCTTACTTGCTACCACATATCTATATATCTCAGTCAGAATTATTCTGGAATAGTGTGATGCTACGTTATGTGTCTAGGGTATGTGTATGATGAAGTGTAAGTCACAACAACAGACAGATAAACAATTTAATTTAATCCACTACTCTTGACAACACTGTGACACTCACATACATATAACACTCTACAAAGATATCTTAAAAGAGTCACTGATAAACTTTCAAATAACAATATGTATTCATTACTGGCATGAATGAATATGTGTCCTGATTCAACTACAAGGGAACCAGGAATCACAATCAATTTTAATTACAAGTTATGTACAGAATGTATTAATATGAATCTGGTAGTGACATATATTATTACAAATATCCTATGTGTGTCAGTTGTGTAGTAGTAAAATGAGGTAATACTGGTTTTGTTTTGTTCAAGCTCTGTTGGTATTTGTCATCATGACTTCAATAGTTTGTCTTAAGGAAACTAGTATTGGAGATGTTCTCAGTTCCTGATATTAAGACAATTAAATTCCCCTCTTAATATTATTTTTACTAAGTCATTTCAAGATGAGGGGACATAATGTTGAGCTCAGCTGGCCAAGTTAGCTTATCTGGCGTGATGGCGGCAGGAAAGGACTCCTCTGCTCGAATTCTCCTCTGGGCTCTGGAGACACCTCACTGATAGCTAAAAGGACCAAGGAGTATGCTGTCCGACACTGGATTCAGCAAAGCTCTGACCAGGTGCTGCTCAGTACCATCAAGACCACTGTCCCTGAAATCAAGAAGGATGTACCTTCTACTTCATAACTAACTTAAACTCTCTTGTTACACTGATCACAACACAGCACAAACATTGAGTTCAGAGCATTAGGCCAACTGTCAGCTTCATTTGAAATACTTTATTCCAGTATTACCCTTCTTAATGGTTACTACGCCTCTGCACTTCCAGCATTATTTCTTTCTAGTCAATCATCCAGGTGTCAGTGTACTGTTTGGCCATTCCATGCCGTTTTACTTCTCTCCGACACCCTCTGTTCAGGCTGGAGCATTACAGGCTTTACCTCACGTTTGCCACTGAACTACACATATATATACAGGCATAAATCAACAATTCACATTCAATTTTCATTAAAAGATATTGAATGGTTCAAGCTTACCACAATTCATACGAATAAACACAGATACGTTGATTAGCAATGAATTCTGGCACAAATTCCCATCTGCTTATCTTCCAGGCTTTTATTTAGCAAAATATATGCTGGCTTCAACGCACTGATGCTTTATCAAGCTATTTTAAACAAGTGGTTTCGAACTAACGCTCCCAAGTGTGTATATCAGCGAGTCTGACCAATGAGCCCCGTTTCGACAAGTGTTTGAAAAAATGTTACCTTTCCCCGTTTCCCCTAACAACCAAGATAGTATTTATAGCCCGACCAATCGTGGTTAGGCTTTCATTTGTTGCGCTCCAATCAATTTGGAGTTTACATGGTAGGCTATTTCTGTAACGTAAATTTTTTTCAAACACGTTATAAAAAAATCTTATGAGCAGAAATGATTTTATGCTGTCAGGCACCCCCAATATTTTATTTTGGGTATAATTTATTAATTCCTGGACTATTTGCGTAACGTTTTACATATTATTTGTCAGCAAGCCCTAAGGAACCCAAAAATACAAATTTAAAGGAGCTACGTGGCTGCGTTCAAAATATGCAATTTCTTCTACCTCCTGTTTCGAAGATGTGCTGTCTGGGTACTGTTATGTGTGCAAACGTAAACCCATCTAATGTTATCTTTTCTAATAAGAGTTTTTTATGATTTATAAACCTAACTCTGGGAAAGGGTAGTGTATTTTATCACTGTCCGTCTGAAAAAAAATTAGTGCATGTAGACTTACACGCGTGATGCATGCGTTCCTGATTTTCAGCCCTCCCCTCTCTCTTTATCCTTTTGTCCATCTGTTCGTTCGTTTTGGTAACGCAGTATAATTAATGTTAGGATTAATTTAGGTCATTACGCAGTACGTCTCAATGTTTTTCTTAGAAATGCAGCACACGTTTCATTGAAGAAGGCGGGTAATAATACAGTAAGCTTTTATATCAACGTGAAAGCGTTACAATTTGCAGACGAAGCAGAAAACAAGGGGGATTTCGAGTACATTCTTTGTGACAGCACTGTTATTTTACCATTGCTCTTCTCTTTATTAATTTTATTTGTTAGGCTTCATATTTACCTAATAATTTATATATGTGGATTAGAATATTTCATGACACCTCCCCTCTTAAAACAGACATTATATGTCAGTCCTTTATTCTATATACACATAGAGAAATTTATTATTATTTCTGGGGTTTACGGTGATTCTCATCACACGGATGGCGGCTTAAAAAATCCGCTCCCAAATTGGTTTTTCCAGATATATACTCAATGCTAAAATTATATGGAGCCAGAAGCAAAGACCATCGGAGTAACCTAGAGTTCTCATGCTTAGCCTGTGCTAAAAACGATAAAGGTTTGTGATCTGTTTGCAACTTAAATGCCTTCCCATATAGATAAATATTGAATTTCTTTATTGCCCATATTACTGCAAGACATTCTTTTTCGCTAGTTGAGTAGTTGATTTCAGCTTTATTCAACTTTCTGCTAGCATATGCCACTGGGCTTAATTCCCCATCCAATGCATCTGATTTCTGTAGTAAAGTTGCACCTAACCCAATATTACTTGCATCCGTCCTTACTATGAATTCTTGACTTAAGTCAGGTAATTTCAAAATGGGTTTACTTGTGAGCTTTTCCTTCAATTCTTGGTAAGTCATTTCACATTGTGGTGTCCATGTAATGCGATCTGGAAGTCCTTTACGTGTCAATTCAGTTAACGGTGCACATATGGAATTAAAGTTTTTGATATACTTCTGGTAGAAACCACATAATGAGACAAAGGATCTCACGTCCTTCTTGGGTTGCGGCCTCGGCGCTTTCCTTAGCTTCTCTAAATTCTTTGGGTCAGGGGTCATGTTTCCCTGATAAACTGTGTGTCCCAAAAATTCCAATTCTTTACATCCAACGCAACATTTGGTTGGTCGGGCTGTTAAATTTGCCTCCCTAAGTCGATCAAACAGCATGTTCAGAGAGTCAATGTGTTCCTCAAATGTTTCTGTTGCTATAAGGATATCATCCATAAAATTTGTTATACAGGGATTATTCAGAGGATCCAATAATTTTCTCATCATTCTAGAGAAGACACTAGGCGCATTCTTCAATCCAAATGGCAATCTATTAAACTCATAGTGTCCTTCTGAGGTACTAAAAGCTAGGTATGGTCTAACCTCAGGCTTTACTGGAATCTGATAGTATCCTTTACTCAGATCCACTTTTGAGAAATATTTAGCTTTATTTAGTCTGGCAAACAGCTGATTTGTATCCGGCAATGGATCCACCTGTCCTTCTGTAATAGCATTCAGTCTCCTGTAATCTATACAGAGTCTATGTTCTCCAGAGGGCTTCCTTAAGAGTACAACACCGGAACTATACGAAGATTCACTGTGCGAAATAATTCCTTCCTTCAATAGATAGTCTATCTCTTCCTTCAAAGCTTTTTCCTTAGCAAACGGAATCGAATATGGTTTCATACAGACAGGTGTGGAGTCTATGAGTTTCATATCATATTCCAATAGGTTTGTATGCCCTGGTCGGTCTGTTAACACCTCTGCATGATTATTTAGAACCTGTTGCACTCTCTCTTTCTGAGTTTTCGTTAAATGTGTACTGATTTTCACCTGTGCTGCTGTCTCACAGGGGTGTAATGGATATTCAAATGATGAAAGTGGTTCCTTTTTCATCTCCATGGCGATGGACAAGGTCAACAAGTGTGTCTCTTCCTGATGTTCTCTTTCCAAATATTTCTTCAGGAGATTCACATGATAGATTTTTTCTTTCCCCTTCTTATCTATCTTATAATTTGTTCTAGACACCTTCTCTAAAACTGTATATGGACCCTGCCATCCAATTTGTAACTTATTCTGACTCCCAGGCAAAAGAAGCAGTACTTTCTCTCCCACAGCCAAATTTCTGTCTTTCGCCTTCCTGTTATAATAGGCAGCATGTTTCTTCCTGGCTTGTTTCAAATTTTCATTGGCAAGTTTCCAGCCAGTTTTTAACCGAGTGGTCAGCTCATTCACATATTGGTATGAAGATGTAATGTTTTCCTCTGCCTTTTCATCAGTCCACGTTCTTAACAAAGCTACATATGGACCTTTAATTGTGTGGACCTATTTGTCCATGCACCGGTATGGTCTCTTCCACTCGAAGCTTTATAGTGATGATTTTTCCTCCCAGAATTATCATTCACAAAACGACCGCTACCAATTTTTCTTTTGGGGCTTTCTCCCCACTTAAAATTCTTGATGAGAGATTTCCTCTCTACATCCTCTTCCTCCAGTTTGTTTAAGTCCGATTGAGGGATTGTCGGCTTATCCTGGGGTAAGACATCTTTTTGCACTCTCCGCATAGTGGCCATTGTAAAACAGTTAAGTGAAGCTTGTCCGTGAAAAGGGGCTTCCCATTCCATTTGGTCCACTTTATCAAATCTATTTTTCTTTTTATTATCAGGCCTAATTTTGCCCCGTGGCGTGTCCAGGTCCTGATCCATGTTCCCACTTGTGGGTGTTCCCTCATGTGCTATGCTACACCTTTCTACAAAATTCTCAATGTCCCATCTTGCTTTGGGCCAATAATAATTGTGAGCCACCTTTTGAATGATGGTACCTATCTTCTCATGGTCCCCATCTGGTTTCACATGTAGGCTCCTTATTAAGTCTGTCCTATATCTTTTTGGAAGAACCAGCTGTCCGTGACCATGGATCTAGCTCCAGTCTTCCTATACATCAACTTGTTTTTCATGTAAAAATCTCCCTTGCCTGGAGTTGTATGACAAGTTGACAATTTTCTGAAACAAGGCTTGAGTGTTTTATCCCCAGCCTGTGCCTTCCTCATCTCTTCTGGAGTGGTATCTAACATAATATCCTCCTCCTGTCTTGAGGTCGACCTGACCTGAAGGGTTGCCATATACACAGGTTTCCTTCTGCAACGGTCAGTGTCATGATTGTCCATCTGACAATTTTTACACCACCTTTTTCCTTGGTTGAAAGATTTTCTTTCATCATATTTCCTTTCATCGAATTGTGGGAATTTATTTTTATTGTCATACCGTGGCCTATCAAATTGGTGCTTACCTTTATTTTGATCCCTAGGATCAAATTTATTAAAGTTCTGTGGTGCCCTAAAGTTATCCACCTGTTTCTTTTTATTACCTGTTACCTCTGCTTGAGCTGCTTGATACCTTTCAGCAACATTTAGCAACTCACCCAGCCTCTCTGCACCTTGTTCCATGAGAAACTTTCTCAGGTCTGGAGCCATGGACTCTCTTAGTTGCTCTATAAGGACCATTTCCTTAAGATCTTGGGTTTTCCCCAGAGAAGTCCATTTCTCCAAGTATGTCTCTATTCGTGCAGAGAACTGGTGATAGGTTTCACCTGACAGTAGTTTAGCATTCCTAAATTTTTTCCTATAAAATTCTGCATTCTTTTCATACCTTAACAAAAGAGCCTGCTTTAGCATGTCATAATTTTCCTGATCACCTCTGCTCATTTTTGCAAAAACTTCATAAGCTGCCCCACGAAGTCCCTGAGATAACTTTAAGCTCCACCTTTCTCTCTCTAACCCATACGTGGTAGCTAATAGTTCATACCTATTTATATAGCTCTCAATATCATCGTCTTTCTCAACAAAATGATCTAAATGAAAATTCATAGCTGAGGTTGAGGCTCCTGAGTAACCGTAGCATCAGAGGCAAAGGGACTGGCACCATTTTCAGGAGCATGGCCTTGAAACTCAAACTCCCTTAGTCGTAACTCATGTTCCCTTTGTAATCTCTTCTCCTCCTTTTCTGCTTCCCTCTCTGCAGCTAATCTCTTCTCTTCTCTTTCTGCAGCTAATTTCTTCTCTTCTCTTTCTGCAGCTAATCTTTTGTCTTCTCTTTCTGCTTCCAATTTCTTAGCCTCTTTGTCAGCCTCAATCTGCAACCTCTTAGTCTCAGCCTCAGCTTGCAACCTCTTAATTTCCCTTTCAGCCTCTAACCTTCTTTCGGCTTCTTTTTCTAATCTTCTTTCTTCGCGTTCAATAAATTTGTCACATTCCGTTGTGACATAGGCAACCATAACTTGCCCATCTAATCCTAACTCTTTTGCAGTCTGAACCGCAGCAGATCGAAATTTGGCCAGGTCCGCCATTGTCTATCAGGTAAGTTTTTATAATGTCTACCCAACAATTCAATTTCTAACTATATATCTAATGGACAACACAGGCACCGTGAGCTCAACCTTATTTAATTCCACCCAAGGATACCTTTTAATTCTTATATTCCCTGAAGTGAATTACCCCCAATATTTTTAATAGTTAAAGATTCAAAATCCCAAGAGCGAGACCCCAATATATGTGGTGAAGTGGGATGTTATAAATATTTATAGGGAACTTAGTGTACTGACTGAGATCAGCTGTGAAGGTATCTATATCTATTAAGAGTAGTGTATTATAGATAACCTTACTTGCTACCACATATCTATATATCTCAGTCAGAATTATTCTGGAATAGTGTGATGCTACGTTATGTGTCTAGGGTATGTGTATGATGAAGTGTAAGTCACAACAACAGACAGATAAACAATTTAATTTAATCCACTACTCTTGACAACACTGTGACACTCACATACATATAACACTCTACAAAGATATCTTAAAAGAGTCACTGATAAACTTTCAAATAACAATATGTATTCATTACTGGCATGAATGAATATGTGTCCTGATTCAACTACAAGGGAACCAGGAATCACAATCAATTTTAATTACAAGTTATGTACAGAATGTATTTAATATGAATATTGTAGTGACATATATTATTACAAATGTTCTATGTGTGTCAGTTGTGTAGTAGTAAAATGAGGTAATACTGGTTTTGTTTTGTTCAAGCTCTGTTGGTATTTGTCATCATGACTTCAATAGTTTGTCTTTAGGGACTAGTATTGGAGATGTTCTCAGTTCCTGATATTAAGACAATTAAATTCCCCTCTTAATGTTATTTTTACAAAGTCATTTCAAGATGAGGGGACATAATGTTGAGCTCAGCTGGCCAAGTTAGCTTATCTGGCGTGATGGCGGCAGGAAAAGACTCCTCTGCTCGAATTCTCCTCTGGGCTCTGGAGACACCTCACTGATAGCTAAAAGGACCAAGGAGTATGCTGTCCGACACTGGATTCAGCAAAGCTCTGACCAGGTGCTGCTCAGTACCATCAAGACCACTGTCCCTGAAATCAAGAAGGATGTACCTTCTACTTCATAACTAACTTAAACTCTCTTGTTACACTGATCACAACACAGCACAAACATTGAGTTCAGAGCATTAGGCCAACTGTCAGCTTCATTTGAAATACTTTATTCCAGTATTACCCTTCTTAATGGTTACTACGCCTCTGCACTTCCAGCATTATTTCTTTCTAGTCAATCATCCAGGTGTCAGTGTACTGTTTGGCCATTCCATGCCGTTTTACTTCTCTCCGACACCCTCTGTTCAGGCTGGAGCATTACAGGCTTTACCTCACGTTGGCCACTGAACTACACATATATATACAGGCATAAATCAACAATTCACATTCAATTTTCATTAAAAGATATTGAATGGTTCAAGCTTACCACAATTCATACGAATAAACACAGATACGTTGATTAGCAATGAATTCTGGCACAAACTGGCACAAATTCCCATCTGCTTATCTTCCAGGCTTTTATTTAGCAAAATATATGCTGGCTTCAACGCACTGATGCTTTATCAAGCTATTTTAAACAAGTGGTTTCGAACTAACGCTCCCAAGTGTGTATATCAGCGAGTCTGACCAATGAGCCCCGTTTCGACAAGTGTTTGAAAAAATGTTACCTTTCCCCGTTTCCCCTAACAACCAAGATAGTATTTATAGCCCGACCAATCGTGGTTAGGCTTTCATTTGTTGCGCTCCAATCAATTTGGAGTTTACATGGTAGGCTATTTCTGTAACGTAAATTTTTTTCAAACACGTTAAAAAAAAATCTTATGAGCAGAAATGATTTTATGCTGTCAGGCACCCCCAATATTTTATTTTGGGTATAATTTATTAATTCCTGGACTATTTGCGTAACGTTTTACATATTATTTGTCAGCAAGCCCTAAGGAACCCAAAAATACAAATTTAAAGGAGCTACGTGGCTGCATTCAAAATATGCAATTTCTTCTACCTCCTGTTTCGAAGATGTGCTGTCTGGGTACTGTTATGTTTTCAACCGTAAACCCATCTATTGTTATCTTTCCTAATAAGCGTTTTTTATGATTTATAAACCTAACTCTGGGAAAGGGTAGTGTATTTTATCACTGTCCGTCTGAAAAAAAATTTGTGCATGTAGACTTACACGCGTGATGCATGCGTTCCTGATTTTCAGCCCTCCCCTCTCTCTTTATCCTTTTGTCCATCTGTTCGTTCGTTTTGGTAACGCAGTATAATTAATGTTAGGATTAATTTAGGTCATTACGCAGTACGTCTCAATGTTTTTCTTAGAAATGCAGCACACGTTTCATTGAAGAAGGCGGGTAATAATACAGTAAGCTTTTATATCAACGTGAAAGCGTTACAATTTGCAGACGAAGCAGAAAACAAGGGGGATTTCGAGTACATTCTTTGTGACAGCACTGTTATTTTACCATTGCTCTTCTCTTTATTAATTTTATTTGTTAGGCTTCATATTTACCTAATAATTTATATATGTGGATTAGAATATTTCATGACAAGGGGCAGGAAAAGTTAAAACAGCAACAGGAGAAACAGTACTTTACTCTGGAAGAGAGGATGGACAGCACAGTGAAGGCGTAGCCATTATTCTACAGAAAGGGATAGAAAGGACATTACTGGAATGGAAACCCATCAACAACAGACTGATACGATTGAGATTGAGAGGGAGATTCACCAACACTACAATAATACAATGCTACGCACCAACGAATGATAGCGATGAGGAGGTCAAGGATGAATTCTATCAACAACTGCAGAAAGAAATGGAAGACACACCTAGATATGATCTTGTTATAGTAATGGGAGACCTCAATGTGAAAGTTGGTACACACAATACATATAATGAAAGAACAATGGGGAAATGCGGCAGCGGAACAGCAAATGAAAATGGGGATAAGCTAAAAAGTTTCTGTAGCATTAACAACCTGGTCATTGGAGGAACACTTTTCCCACATAAGGAAATTCACAAGTTAACATGGGAATCACCAAATGGTCGGGACAGAAACCAGATAGACCACATCATGGTTAACGGCAGATGGAGACATGCATTACAAGATGTGAAGGTAAGAAGAGGTGCAGATGTGGGAAGTGATCACCATTTAGTAGTAGCAAAACTGAAAGTGAAACTAAGAAGGGCTGGACCAACTGTAACTACACAGAAAAAGTTTGACATCAGCAAATTGAAGGACCCCCTTACCAGAAAAGCTTTTGCGGCCGACATTAAGAAACGATATCAATTTGCCAAAAGCCAGGAAAAGACATTGACTGATGGTATAGACCAGAATTTCAACACCATTTCAACAATATATAAGGAAAGTAGCAAATCATGCTTGGGATTCCAGGAAAGGAAGAAGCAAGACTGGATAACACCAGAAACATTAAACACCATAACGATGAGAAAGGAAATGAAAAGAAAGAAAACAGAAGCGAAGTCCCCCAGGTTAAAGCAACTATATAGCGAACAGTACAGTCAGCTGGACAAGGAAGTTAAACGCCAAACCCGAGCCAACAAAAGGAATTTTCTAGATGATCTTGCAAGACAGGCAGAGGAGGCAGCACTGAGAAATGAACAAAGCACAGTATACAAAATAACTAAATTCATCAGCGGAAAACGAGGTGCAAACAATATTACATTAGTAAGAGATAAGCAAGGTAATCACATCATGACAGCAGAGGGACAGGAAACAAGATGGGCAGAGCACTTCAGAGAAACTCTGAACAAGGAACCACCAGACACACAATTGAATGTTCCTGAGGCTGAAAACGATCTAGATGTGAATACAGACATTCCACGCAAAGAAGAAATCATCACAGCAATCAAAGGGTTAAAGAACGGCAAAGCTCTGGGCCATGATAACTTAAATGCAGAGCTATTTAAGACAGACCCTGAGCTAGCAGAACTATTAGAACCACGATTTGCACAAGTCTGGAAAACGGGGACAACACCATCAGAGTGGAACAAAGGAATAATTGTCAAATTGCCCAAGAAGGGAGATCTTGCAGACTGCAATAATTGGAGAGGAATCACTCTTCTCTCAGTTCCCAGCAAAATACTAGGCAGGATAATTATACAGAGAATTTCAAAGGCAGTAGACCACAAACTGAAGAAAGAACAAGTAGGATTTAGTTTGAACAGGAGATGTGTAGATCATATATTCACTCTCAGGAACATTATAGAGCAGTGCTCAGAATGGCAAAGACAGCTGTACATTAATTTTGTTGATTTTGAAAAGGCTTTTGACAGCATACATAGGGACAGTTTATAGAAAATACTGAGGGCTTATGGAATTCCAAGCTGCATAGTGTCAATCATAAAAAGCCTCTATGCCAACTTTACGTGTAGTGTTGGGCAGAGCAACCTAACCTTTGAGGTGAAGACAGGAGTACGACAGGGATGCCCCTTATCAACCACTCTATTTTTAACAGTCATAGACTAGGTGATGCGCCAGACAACAGAGGGCAGTCCAAGAAGAATAAGATGGACTAGACTCGGCTGATCTTCCCATGTAGTAAGGATACCAGCACAACCAGGTAGACCAGCTGTAGTGCTCCGTGTCGCTATGCAGGATAACACTTGGGTTCTCACTTCTGGCTTACGTCTATATGTATGACCGAAACCTGAAAACAACACAAAGACTGTGGCTAGCCTCTTTCCAAGAGTTCCCCTAGCCTAATGTATTGTTGTTCCGTGTCATCAGTAATCCATGTGTATGAATGCGCACATGTGTTTCTGGTTACATTGTTAGTTGTACAGATGTCTACTTGCCAACAACAAATTCAAATGATATGATTACAGTACATTATATTACATCATTCATTTACATCACATTATGTTACATAGTCCATTCTTCCATCTGCTATCTTTCCATCCAAGCAGAATGATTCTGACATATATTGCTTATGGTTATCAAAAGTTTGAGAACCCCTGGCCTACTTTGTGCCCATAGAGCAGTCAAATAAATTTGGGGTCATTGGTACCAATGGGTTGAGAACCACTGGGATATAGTCTCCCATGCTGCCAATAAACCTGTAGGGGTGTCCTTGCGGCCAGGGCTTAAGAACCACTGATTTACATGGTTGCTACTTGAGCATTACATCCATATGAGTGGGTTCCTGGTCTCAACCTTGAGAACCATTGGCTATCAGTCAGATTATTACGTTCATAACAATGGCTACTGAACTGTTGCCCATCGTTACATAGTTATATGTTGAAGTTATAAGCAATTATATAACCTGATAGGATAATCATAGAGCAGGATACATTCATATAAACACATTAAAACAGGACAAGGATAGTTCAGTAATCAGTTCAGGATCGTTTCACAGCATGATTGTTCAATGAAGTGACATATTTACATTTATTATGCATTAACAAAATAGGTACAGTAGCCCTACTCACCCTCTGGTCTTTTTCGGCAATAACTAACAGGACTACTTCTGGCAAAGGCAGGCCAGCACACATACTCAGTGTTGAAGGAATACGTGACTAGCTTTCTCTTTTTGTCTCTGCGTTCTTTCCGTTCGTGTGGGTCCTTTCACTTTTTTTTCCCTTGCATCTGTTATTTTGCTGTCATACCCTGTTCAACCAAAACCCATTGAAGGGTTACAAACGGTTATATTGGAGTATATAGGGCGTTATCGTCTTTGCTGATATCACGTTCCTAGTCCTGGACATGACTGGTCCTGAAAAGGACCACTAGCTGCCTGGTTGGTCCCTACTCGTTGCTGTCTGTTTCGGCTGTGTATTGTTCATGACTGTCTTTAGTATACTTTGTAAGAAGTCCATCAGGGTTTCGGTGATTATTTTGTCTTCCGCTTCTTTTCTTCTTTCTTGATAGCTATTTGGTAATCGTTCCTCTACGGTTTCGGTGGTTATTTTGTCTTTAGTGTCTTTGCTTCTTTCTCGTCCTTGATTGTGTTTTGCTACGATATCCTCGATGATCATTCTCTCTGTTTCAATTCTCTTGAAGATTTCTTCGTTCCCTTCCTTTAGCTCTGCGAGTTTAGCGATGTCGACTTCTATTTCGTGTTTGATGGTTTTCATGTCCTGTAACATTGCCTGGGCGCTCTGAAAGGCTCCTATTGTTTCGTCTCTTATAGTACCTGTGTCTTCGTTGTGCTGTCTGTTCTTCTCGACTTTGAGTTGTTGTTTTATGTCTCGCACCTCTGTGGTTAGTTTTACCAGCTGGGTTCGTGTGTGCTGTTCCTGCTTAGCAGTGCCGCCTGAAGCCACTCGGTGTCTTGCTTCTCTGAAGGAAATGTTTTTGGTTACAGATTCCTTCAGAATGGCCTTTGTCTCATACAAGATCGGTCAGCCACAATATCCTGCCCCGTGGTTCCCGAGACAGTTTGCGCAGGTTCTGTTGGGGTTGCGCACTTTATAACTGTTATCCTTTTTCGCATGAGGACATTTATTGTAGGAGTGACTTCCCGCACAGTATCGACAAACTGTCTCTCTCCTGCATGTTTTCTTGGTGTGCGAGAATTGTTGGCAGTTTGAGCACTGTATAACAGGAGGAATGTACTCTTCTGTTTTTCGCCATCTATCGTCTAGGTTGAGTTGACTTTGTCTTGAAATCCCCTCGATAGTTAGGATAACTAGGTTTGTGTCCTTCTTGTCCCATGTCTTCAGTCTTTCAACCTGTGTTATTTTGATGTTCTTGTTTTCTTTTTGTAGGTGGCTGTGGACTTCTTGTGTAGACCGATTGTTGTCGACCCCTCTTACAACTATCTTTTTGGTCTTCTTGAAGATCTCCACAGTAGCTTTAATCTGGTGGGGCAGCTGGACTTCTTTGTGTCCGGCCTCTAGTTCGATCATCAGTTGGTTTGTCTGCTCCGTGTTATTTAGAGTTATTATAACTCTGTTGTCGTGTCTTGAAACTTTAGATATGCTCCTCCTTCCCGTTATTGCCTCAAGGATACCGATTACTTTATCGTCGGGTAGGGGGCTTAGCGAGGCCTCACCTCCCGACATCTAAGTGATCTTTATTATCCTCTCCTGTAGTGCCACGTTAAACACGGCATTTTGTTGCTTGCGAAGTTGGCACGTTTCAACTTCTGTCTCAGATTGCGCGTGTGGTCTGCGGGACGGATTTACATTCTGCTTCATTGTCTGTCTCTGATCTCGTTTTACCGAGGTTGCCTGGGCACTGCATGTTGGAGACTCGACTATGACATCTCGTTTTGGCGGTGGATTTGCTTTGTCGGGTTTCAAAGCATTTTTACCCTCTGTCGACGGTGTTTTGTGGCCGTGTTTTGCAGATGCTGTCTGGTCACTGCACAATGGGGCCACTGCCTCGACATCTGGTTTTAGCGGTGATGTTGCTATGTCTGGTTTCGGAGATTGGTTGTTCTCTGCCTTCGAAGCTTTGGGTCGTTCATCGGTCGTAGTGTCAAAGGTTGCGTTGTTCGGCTTCTGAGAAGGACCGTCCCCAATGCTAGTAGTTGCAGTAATCTTTGCAGATTCTTGTTTGCTGATGCTGACAAGTGTTTGAGGGCTTCTATAGACCTTCCTCCTTTTCGCTTGTGGCTTGGTACGAAACATTTTAGTGTATTCTGACGGCTGCGTTCGCCCTGAAAAGGACGCTCATTTTACTGTAGTGCTGTCATGATCTCGATGTTGAAAGATGTGCTGATGCGCGCATAACGTCGCCGGTGAGACCGTGGGTCCTTTCACGTTCGTTCTTTTGTCTTGCTATGTTGCTGTTATACCCTGTTCAACCTGAAAGTTGGTTATAATTGGGGTATATTGTGTGTTAGGTTCTTCGGTGCTAGTCGTCTGTTAGTCCTGAAAAGGACTGGTCCTTAAAAGGACCACTAGCTGGCTGTCTGGATTCCTCTTTGTTTGTCCGTTTGTGGTGCCGTGTCGCGCTCATGGTGTTTTTTATGTCCTGCCTCACTATCTAGCTTGTTTGGTTTTGTGCGTTTTTACGCTCCTGGTTTCTTTTGCTTTTTGCTGCATGTTCCTCTGTATCTGTGCAAGTGCTTTTTCAATTATCGCTGGTACTAGCTGTTCTAGCGTTTCTTCGATGACTTCTTCTGCTGTTTGGTTGTTCGTTTTTCGCGTGTTGTTTGATGAAATTTCCTCAATGGCTATTCTTTCTGCTTCTATTCTTTTGAGGATTTTTGTGTTTTCTTCTGTCAGCTCTTTCAGTTTCTTGACATCTGTTTCTACTTGTTGCTGGATTCTTTTCATTTCTTCCATCATGTGTTTTATGTTCTGCATATCTATCGCATCTTCTCTAGTGTCGGTTGGTTCTTCGGGGGCCTGCTTGCTTCTGTTTTTGATCTGCAGTTTTATTTCTTTGACTTCAGCGGTCACCTTGTGTACCTGTCGTCTGTCTATCGTGCGCTGTTTTTCTGCAACATCCGCAGCCACCCTGTGTTTTGCCTCCTTGAATGGGATGTTTTTGGAAACCGCTTCTTTCAAGATGCTCTTTGTTTCCTGGAACATCGGGCATCCTCGGTATCTAGCCCCGTGGTTTCCGAGGCAGTTTGCACAGGGGCGGTTTGAGTTTATTGCTTTGTAGTTGAGGTCCTCCTTCGCCTTGGGGCAGTCGCGATATAGGTGGCCACCCGCACAATATCGACAGACTGCATCTCTCCTGCACGTTTTCTTTGTGTGAGAGAACTGCTGGCAGTTGGAGCACTGCATCACCGGGGGGATATATGCCTCTGTCTTCTTTGATATCTCTTTGAATGTCAGTCTTTCAGGTCTTGTCACTCCTTCAATAGTAACTACCATCAGATTGGTATCTTTTCCATTCCATGTTCTTAACCTCTCGACCTGTATGACCTGGGTACCTGTGTTTTCAGTCTGTAGGCAGCCCTGGACTTCGCTAGCGGACCATCTTGTATCCACCCCTCTTAGCACCAACTTCTTTGTTGTCTTGCTGGTCTCCATCACTACTTTTATCTGGTGAGGCAGCATGAATTCTTTCGGACCGGCCTCCAGTTCTGTCATTAGTGCAGTTGTCTTATCCGTGCTGTTGAGCGAAAGCACGACTCCCTTTTCGTGCCTTCGTACCTTAGAGATGCTTCTCCTACCAGTTATTGTCTCTAGGATGCTGATCACTTTGTCATCTGGTAGGGCCCTGAGTGTGGCCTCACCTCCAGACATCTGTGTGATCTTAACCATCCTCTCCTGTAGTACCTTGTGACAACCGGCATTGCTTGGTTTGCGCAGGTGACGCGCTCTGCTTTCCGTCTGCGTTAGAGTGTGTGGTGTGTAGGACGGTCTCACGTTCTGTTTTGACTCCTGATCACTTTCTGTAGTTGTTGTCTGATTACTACACACTGGAGCCTCTGCTATGACGTCTTGCTTTAGTGGTGTTTTTATCGTCTGTTGAGTTTGGAGCAGCTTCCCTGGGGCAGCCACAGCTGTCAACTCGGCATCGTGTGGTGGTGCCATCGGAGTTTGGTCTGGCTTCTCTGTGATAGACAGGGCTTCAGCTGACGATTTGGGTACTTGTGGTGGTGGTCCCTGGGTTTTATGCTCCTGTCTTCTGTTTTCTCTTCTTTCCAACATCTGTTTTATCGGTTCTAACGCTTTCATCTGGTCTTCTTCTTCTGACATCTGTTCTATCTGCTCTAACGCGCTCACCATGTAGTCATATTCTGGGTCTTCATCATCAAGTTCAGAACTGCTTGCATCTGCTTTCTGCTCTTCCTCGCAAGGAGTCTGGTCATTCGGGCTTTCAACCGGGTCGATACACGTCGCAGCTAGCTCCGTCATCGTATCAAGAGTTGGAGAAATTTCGGTCCCCGCACGAGTACTTGGGGCAGTTTTGCTCTCTGGCTGTCTTTCTTTGTTGATTGTGTTATTCCCCTGGCTGTTCTGCGCTGGTGGGCTGGTATAAATCTTCCTCTTTTTAGCGTGTGGTTTCTTTCGGCCCATTTTAACTATTGCGATCGCTGTGTACGTCCTGAAAAGGACGCTGGTTATAGTGCGGTTGAAAAGACGAAAATTGAACAAGTGATGTGGATCTGTTTTGGTTGGTTATCGGGTCCTTTCACGTTGTTGTTGTTGTTGTTGTTTTCGTCTACTATGCTGCTGTAATACCCTGTTCAACCTGAAAGTTTGGTTATAATTGGGGTATATAGGGTGTTATCGTCTTCACTGGTATCTCGTTCGTAGTCCTGGAGGTGATCGGTCCTGAAAAGGACCACTAGCTGGCTGTCTGGGTTCCTCTTTGTCCGTTCGTGGTGCCGTGTCGCGCTCATGGTGTTTTTTATGTCCTGCCTCAACTATCTGGCTCGTTTTGTTTTGTGTATTTCTACGCTCATAGTTTCTGTTGCTTTTGTCTTCTTGCTCTCCTGTATCTGTGACAGTGCTTTTTCAATTATCGTAGGTAGTAGCTGTTCTAGCGTTTCTTGGATGATTTCTTTTACTGCTTGGTTGTTCGTTTTAGTTTCTCGCGTGCTGTTTGATGATATTTCCTCAATGGCTATTCTTTCTGCTTCTATTCTTTTGAGTATTTTTGTGTTTTCTTCTGTCAGCTCTTTCGGTTTCTTGACATCTGTTTCTACTTGTTGCTGGATTCTTTTCATTTCTTCCATCACGTGTTTTATGTTCTGCATGTTTATCGCATCTTCTCCACTGTCGGTTGGTTCTTCGGCGGCCTGCTTGCTGTTTTTTTTCGATTCGCAGTTTCATTTTCATTTCTCTGACTTCAGCGGTCAGCTTGTGTAACTGTCGTCTGTCTATCGTGCGTTGTTTTTCTGCAACATCCGCAGCCACTCTGTGTTTTGCCTCCTTGAAGGGAATGTTTTTGGAAACCGCTTCCTTCAGGATGCTCTTGGTTTCCTGGAACATCGGGCAGCCTCGGTATCTAGCCCCATGGTTTCCGAGGCAGTTTGCACATGTGCGGTTAGAGTTTATTGTTTTGTAGTTGTTGTCCTCCTTCGCCTTGGGACAATCGCGGTATGGGTGGCCACCCGCACAATATCGACAGACTGCATCCCTCCTGCACGTCTTTTTTGTGTGCGAGAACTGCTGGCAGTTGGAGCACTGCATCACCGGAGGGATATAGGCTTCTGTCTTTTTGGTTGTGGTTTCGAGCGTCAGTCTCTCGGGTCTTGTCGATCCTTCTACCGTAACTATCATCAGATTGGTATCTTTCTTGGCCCAGGTTTTTAGTCTCTCGACCTGCTTGATTTTTAGATTTGCATTTTCATCCTGAAGGCGTCTGTGGACCTCGGCTTTGGAGCAACTGGTATCCACCCCTCTGATGACCAACTTCTTTGTTGTTATGTATTTCTCCACCACCACTTTTATTTGGTGGGGCAACTGGACTTCTTTTGGACCGGATTCCAGTTCGATCATCAGCGAGGTGGTTTTGTATGTTTTGTTGAGTGAAAGCACGACTCCCTTTTCGTGCCTCCCTACTTTAGCGATACCTCTTCTTCCAGTTATCACCTCGAGGATGTTGATCACTTTGTTGTCGGGTAGGGCCCTGAGAGAGGCCTCGCTTCCTGACGTCTGGGTGATCTTTACGATTCTCTCCCGTATCGTTTCTGCGTTATTGGTCCCTTTGGTGTTTGATCTTTGTTCCCCTCCACAGTCTTGGCTCGAATCTTTCTCCCGTTCTTTGTTATAAGGTGTTATATCTTGCTTCTGGGCCCTTGGGTTGTCTGCTGTTGTTTCCTTAGGACCAGGAATGGTAGCTTGCTTCTCAGTGTTTTCGATGTTCAGCACTCCTGGGTCTACTTCTACTATCGCTTCTTGAAGAGCGAGCCTAAGGAACTCGTCTCCGTCGTCAATTCTTCGAAGTGTATCTATATTGGTCTCTTCGATATCTTCCTCTTGTATCTGTCTTTGCTGAGGAGCTGTCTCTGTCAGTTCTTTCATGGTGCTTGCAGGTGGGTCGGCTGTCATCTCGGCATCGTGTGGTGGTGTCAACGGTATTTGGTGCAGCATCTCTGTGGTAGATAGGGTTTCTGCTGACGATTCGGGTATGTGCGGTGGTGGCCCCATGGATTCAGGCTCCTGTCTTCTTTTCTCTCGTCTTTCCTGCATCTGCTTTATCTGTTGATGCGCTCTCAACATGTCTTTATATTCTGGGTCTTTGTAATATTGGCCAGAGACGTGTGCTTCTGCCCTTTTCTGTATTCTTTCCGTCATCTGCTCCAACTGTTGTAACGCTCTCAATATTTCTGTACGTTCTGGGTCTTCATCATCATCTTCTTCCACGCTAGCACTTGGGGGCCGCACTGCTCTCCGGCAGTCTGCTCTTGTCCTTTTCCTTCGAAGCTTTGGGTCGCTCATCGGTTGTAGTATCAACGGTTGCTTTGTTTGCCTTCTGAGAAGGACTGGCCACGAAGTTGGTAGTTGGAGTATTCTTGCTCTCTGGTTGACTTTGTTTGATGCTGCTGACAAGTGTTTGAGGGCTTGTATATACTTTCCTCTTTTTCGCTTGTTGCTTGGTACGAGTCATTTTGGTATACTGCTAACGTATAATGATCTGTTGGGTGAGCGCTGTGTACGTCCTGAAAAGGTCGCAGGTTATAGTGCTGTCTTGATCGTCCTGAAAAGGACGCTGGTTATAGTGCTTTGCCGCGTCCAGACATGTTGTACGAAGATAATGTCAATGAAGGTCGGTCCTTTCACTTCCAAGTACCTGCGTCTGCGCTGATTGGCTATGCCTTCAAGCAACTTCGGTCGAAAATATTTCTCGTATTTCACTTCGGGTAGGTGATCTGTGTTAGTTTCCAAACAGATAACTTAGTTGTTCTCACTACTTACAAAAGCTATTTTCTCTTGAGATATCTCGTTTTACTCGGACAACATGCGGCTTTCCTTCCATATCAATATTACCAAGATCCGTCGGTTCTTCCTTTTTCTATGAATTTTAAAACCGCACTTTTCATCATTTTCCAAACTGGTTGACCCACTTACGTGATCATATCCCCCGAATTATAAAAGACATTGTCTTTCTGGTTATAACCACACCTGGGTCTACGTTTCCTCTATGACTCGATGAAGTAGAATTGCCTTCTGTCAATCCGTTGATTTATAAGGAATTTATTACTGCGTGGTCCTAACACAGATTTCCTCCCTACCCGAGTGTTATGCCTAGACGATCTCCGTGTAGCAAGCTCTCGTTTCATTGGTCGAGCTAATTAGCATTACACATGTTTCGACGGTGTTTACTTTGTTTTGATTACCTAGATATCGAATCCCAATCGCATTTTGCGACACTCACATCACATGAAAAGCTCCAACTTCCGGTAATCTAAGATAGCGGTTTCGTTATTGTTTTACTTGTGATTCTAAATCTATTGTGCAAAAGCTTACTTCAGGGAAGTTAATTTGTTTGTTAAAATTCTTAAAGAATTATTAGTATTTTTGTCGTTCATAACAATATTGAATAATTAAGATTGGTTAACAATTCGTTTAAATTTTATAATTACTTTTGCATCCGCGACTTTCTATGTTTTGAAAGTCAAAGGCGCCATTTTTGAATTTGAAATTTTCGTTACTTAAAAAACTACTAGGCCTAAGTATTATACTGCATATTTAAAGTTAAATACCATCAATGACAAACTCTCTCTGGCCACAGAAATTGATAGTCTCATTAACAAAGCTGCAGCTACATTTGCCTGCCTCTCATCACGCGTTTGGGGAAACTCCAAACACACAACGATGACCAAAGCTGCAATATATAACGCCTGTATCATCAGCTTACTTCTATATGGCAGTGGGAAATATGTGAAAATGAAAGAAATACTCGACAAAAATATGTGAGAGCAATAAGAAATATTTAAAGAAATGTTTGACGACTGGAAGACATTTTTGACAGCTGCAAGAAACATTTGCATAGATATTTTACAACTTGAAAAAAAAAACGTTGAAGAAATATTTGACAAATGGCAAAACGTTTGAAGAAATATTTGACAATTGTAAGAAATATTTGGCAAGTGGGCAAAAAAATTTGAAGAAATATTTGACACGTAGAAAAAAATTTGAAGAAATATTTGACAGGTCGAAAAAATTTGAAGAAATATTTGAAAACTGTAAGAAATATTTGACAAGTGGCAAAAAATGTGACGAAATATTTGACAAGCGGAAAACAAATTTGAAGAAATATTTGAAAACTGTAAGAAATATTTGACAAGTGGAAGACATTTTTGACACAGGCAAGAAACATTTGCATAGATATTTGACAGGTTGAAAAAATTTGCATAAATATTTGACAACTATAAGAAATATTTGACGAGTGGAAAAAAATTTGAAGAAATATCTGACAACTGACAAAACGTGTGCATAAATATTTGACAACTGTAAGAAATATTTGACAAGCGGGAAAAAAATTGAAGAAATATTTGACAAGTGGAAAAAATTTGAAGAAATATTTGCCAACTGGAAAAAAATATTTGCATAAATATTTGACAGGTCGAAAAAAATTTGAAGAAATATTTGACAACTGTAAGAAAATTTTGACAAGTGGAAAAAAATTTGAAGAAATATTTGACACATGCAAGAAACATTTACATAAATATTTGATAACTGTAAGAAATTTTTTTACAATTGGCAAAACGTTTGAAGAAATATTTGACAACTGGGAGAAAATATTTGAAGAAATATTTGCATACTGTAAGACATATTTGGCAAGGGGAAAACAAATTTGAAGAAATATTTGACAAGGGGAAAAATTTGAAGAAATATTTGACAACTGTAAGAAATATTTGGCAAGTGGACAAAAAATTTGAAGAAATATTTGACAAGTAGAAACAAATTTGAAGAAATATTTGACATGTGGAAGAAACATTTGCCAACTGGAAAAAAATATTTGCATAAATATTTGACAGGTCAAAAAAATTTGAAGAAATATTTGACAACTGTAAGAAATATTTGACAAGTGGACAAAAAATTTGATGAAATATTTGACAACTGGCAAAACGTTTGAAGAAATAAATGCCAGCTGTAAGAAATATTTGGCAAGTAGAAAAAAAAATTTGAATAAATATTTGGGAAGTGGAAACAATTTGAAGAAATATTTGACAAGTGGGTAAAAAATTTGAAGAAATATTTGACAAGTAGAAAAAAGATTTGAAGAAATATTTGACATGTGGAAGAAACATTTGTATAAATATTTGACAACTGTAAGAAATTGTTTTTGACAAGTGGCAAAAAATTTGACGAAATATTTGACATATGGAAGAAACATTTGCATAAATATTTGGCAACTGTAAGAAATATTTGACAACTGGGAGAATTATTTGCATTGTCAAGTACTGACAACAGGAAAAATATATTTAATGAGAAAATATTTAATGAAAAGTTTGGAAAAAGCCAAGAAATATTTAAAGAAGTATTTGACATCTGATCTATTTACCTACAGGGTGGAACCTTTGCGCAGGACTGGGAAAAATTTTGGGACCCTCTTTGTTGCTTGAAAGAAAAAATTTCACTAAAGTTTGAAACTTGCAGGACAAAAAAGTAGATAACCGTTTAATAACTGGAACAAATACTTAGTTATATTTATTTAATGTACTAAATTTCCATGGTCGCCACATGTTTGAACCGCTTGGGAGACAATATAAAACCTATCACCAGATGTCACCTGTGTGAAAAAAGTGAAACCTTAAGTCACATGGGTTCGAACACACGAATGAAGGAATGTTTCTTTTATAAATTTCTACTATTGATCTCTTGTGTTTTGAGCTTGTCTGCAATGAAGTGACCAGAAATAAGTAGGTATAGCAGGGTTAGTCTTACAAAGGTAAAATGTTAGTCTTACAAAGGTAAATCCCGTTGCAGATATGATTTTTCGACTACCAATACGCAAAACACTGCATGTTAGAATTTTATTACGCTTTTCTAGATAGCTATATTTAGCCCTGACGTCACCCTCTATGCTAACGGAATTTTATAGCGCCTACGATCAATGGTCTCTTAGCAAAACTTCGTGCGGACCATTGCTCCGAGTTTCTTACTAGTGAGGGTAAAAACACGTGTTTGAACTTTATTAAAAATGGATGAAAATGGCCTCGACATTGTTCCGGTTGCAGTCTGCAACACTAAGGCGTGTCTAGTTGCCGCCATAATTTAGTCTGCCTGTGACATATATCTCTAAGGAGTGTTGTTGTGTTCAATAAAACTGTCTATTTGGCATTGTATAGCCTGGCCTTTGCTAGTATTTTTTATGTGGAGAATACGGCTGTGTGCGGGGTCACTTAAATTCCACTAGATGGACATTGGGGTGAGTAAACTTATTACTCATGCTATAATATAAATAATAAAAAACTACCCTGTGGACCAGAGCCCGTATCATTATGTAATTACATCCCCCCCCCAACAAACGGAAATTCCCCGTCATGATTTTACATCACAAGAATAGCTGCCTCCGATAATTACAAAACGTCACCTCTCACCACCCTATATTCTCAATACCTACACGCCAACACAACACAAAAACCAACATCAACACCACCACTCATTAGTCATTTTCCTCTATAAAATTTATCTTTTTATTTTTTATTTTCCTCCATAAGCCTTTGCCCGCCATTTTATCGGTTTTTTGTCGTCATTTTTTCCTCACGCCAACACGCCCATGAGTCATACACTTAAAATACCTACACACACAAATTTGTCACTTTGACAACGCGGCAACGATCGATTAGTCTTTCGACTAACTATTTATAAACCTTTGTTTACTACGTTGTCTACCTGTTTGTAAAATATTATCTATGTTGTAAAATATATAATGTAATATAAATATATATATAACTGTTGTAAAATATGTGTTTTAACACACGATGTATGAATAAACACCAAATACCAACACACAATACAACAACACACTTAAAATACATACACACAACACAACAGACAAACCAAAAGCAATACTAACAAACCTACAACACATCCACACAGATAACAACGTTCTGATGTCACTTTTGGACAGCGTACCTATACCTAAACTTTTATGAAATACACAAAAATCTCCAGTTATTGCTTAAGAATACAGTACCTCCACAATAATTGGTCAATCTACACAAGTCTGCGGTATGGCCTCTTTAACAGCGACAGTGAAAAATCAACATATAATCGCTCCTGTAAAGCTTTTTTTTTTTTGACGTGTGACGTTATGCGCGCATGCGCATCCGCCCTCGATGTATATTCAGCGTCGAGATGGCCCTAAAGGTTATAGAAATAATGGCTTTACAAAACTATTTATGTATGGCCGGCATGACCGTAGTAGTGAGGTTAGACGTCATCCTACATTCCATAGACCAGCACCACGGACGCTAACGCGGTGTTTCTCTTTGTCAATAAATATATAAAATGTATTTAGTGTTTTTTCTTTCATATGTACGTATATATATTAATATCGTATATAAATATTGTCTAAATATATATCGTATACATGTTGTAATATATGTATGTATGTATAAATGTTTGTAAAATATATGTATAACTGTTGTATAAATATTGTCTACCTGTTTGTAACACATGTTGTAAATTTCGTATAACTGTTGTAAAAACAAACAACACACTTAACATACCTACACACAACTACATGCCCGCCATACTTGAGCGGAGTATATTGCTATGTAAAAGTCAGCTCCACCACCACAACCGAGCGGAGTATTTTACTATATAAAAGTCCGCTCCACCACCTGTATTAATCGGAGTATTTTCTTATATAAAAAGTCCGCTCCGCCATCACAATGCGACCTGTTTTGCGCCTACTCTACTACTTCTTCTTCTTCGATCCTTAACCACCGACCGTCAAAGCAGTCAGTGGCCATCACGCCTAGTGGCGTCTTGCAGGGCAACAACAAATTGATTTTACTTTGCACGGTCGGTGGCCATCCTTCGTACAGTGCCCCAACTCTGGTTCATTCTTTGCATCTCAGCCTCCACAGTTCTCCGCCAAGTTGTTTTTGGTCGGCCTCTCTTTCGCTTTCCTTCAGGGGTCCAAAGCATAGCTGTTCTTGTGATGGCATCGGGGTCTCTTCTGAGGACATGACCAACCCAGCTCCAGCGTCTGCCAGCTATGATGGTGTGCATGTCCTCTTGCTTGCTACGAGTAAGCACATCTTGGTTGGTGATGGTATTCGGCCAAAAGATGCGGTGAATTTTTCTTAGGCATGTTGTGTGAAAAGAGGACAATTTTGACATTTCCTTCTCTGTGACTCTCCAGCATTCCGCACCATAGAGAAGCACAGAAAGCACGCAACTCTGATATAATCTTAATTTTGTGCTTGTGCTGTATTGAGAGGACTTACAGATATTATTTAGGCTAAAGAAGGCTGTTCTTGCCTTATTCATTCTGATGTTGATGTCTTTGCCTGCCCCACCGTCTGGTGTTACTATGCTTCCTAGGTATGTGAAGGTATCTGTCTGTACCAGTTGCTGATTCCTTACTGATATGGGCTCAGGGTTGCTCACATTGAGCGTCATGACCTCAGACTTCTTTAAATTGATGTTCAAGCCCACCTGCTGGCTAAATTTATTAAGTCTATCCGTTTTTTCCTGGATGTGTTGATGTGAATGTTACTATACTACTGTTGCCTCCTATTTGCTCTGCAGCAGTAATCAAAGTGTGGCCAAAACTTAAAAGTATCCTTTGTGGGTCTTCAAAGGTGTCTACCTTCGTACAACATTACTCTTGGCAGAGTTGTAGGTAGAAGGATAATGATGGTTCTACTTCCATGGAGTGTTCACAAGATATTTCAGATGTCAAGAACAATTCTGCATTAAGCGGCGCAAGTATCTGATCCGCCGCCTTTTGTGAAGATCGGTTATGCAATAATTAACTCGATCAAACCCCTGCCCGAGTTAATTCAGCGAAATCCCTTATCAAAAATAAATATTAAAGAGTCTGATATATATATATATATATATATATATATATATATATATATATATATATATATATATATATATATATATATATATATATATATACGCAGGCTCTCATAACTATAATAATTGAATCAACTATGAATTTGTAAAATAGCACGTAACAAATTTAATAATCAATTATTCTTTAACAGTTTAAAATAAATATGGACGATGGGTGAAATTTCGATAAAAAGTGTCTTCAAAGAAACTTGTTAAGGGAATTATAAAAGTCTGTTGCGTTCGCCTTATAATAAGCACGTAGCTCTTCAAATGATTTAGTACTGCCGCAGGTGTTTCTTCAATCTTTTGGGATGAGGGCACTTCTCTAGACAACTCGTCCAATGTAGATGGTTAGTGTCGAATCCCAGCTCTTGAATTACAAACTAGTGGTGTAGAAACGCTTACTACCAACTGGTCTTGTACTACGAACTTTGGAGAAAATAAAAGACCAAATGCCTCTGCTAAGTACACTGTGGTCAGAAGATTAAACAGGCGGCTTTTCACGCTGTCCGCCCACCAGTTTTGCTTCTCTGAGATTTTATTCTCCATGAGCATATACATCATAACACAGGGAATATGATTATAAATCACCGTGACTTTTAATTAACAGTGACGGTTAATTTAATGGGAAAAAAAATGTGTCGGGACAGCGCGAGTGGTTTGTGCCTGAGGTTTACATATAACTCTAAGATGAAAATATAAACATTATGCACATGTGATTCCATTCGAGACTGGGGTTACTAATGCTTTAAATTTTTTGTACGAACTAGCATGAAGCAATCACCAGCGCTTGCTGTAGTGGTTTATAAATATACTATTTTCATATGTTGAGGCTGCCAGCCTTATTTGTCTTGTATATCCACTTAGCAAGAAAACATGTCAAATTCACATTGTAAAAAATATGTACAGCTCACCACAACTTGGGATCTACAATCTCCTGGCACATATGAATGGACACAGAAACATATAGTCATATACTCGTATTAGATGTTTCGAACACTTGGTCTGAAGTAAGTCTATAATCCCTCTTATGACGGGTGCTTTGATTCCTAGGTATACAGTCTTGGTATTTTAAGATGCGGGTTATCTTTTACTTTTAAGTTTCAAAGATACCAAAATACTTCGGTCATGTCCTATTTAATTTGGAATTCTGTCCGATTCTTCTCTGGCTCATGGAGTTGCTCTTTTGATGTCGTAAAGCAGTCTGTCTTAGTCTCCTAATGTGCTAGGTTATATTCTCATTTCTTCCTCCAAGCTTCCACACCGAGTGTCTGACAAACTTGCCAATCAGAGCTATTGTTTATTTCCTGCTCTCGGTTGAACCAATACTGCTCTTAGAACTAGGGGGTTGGGGTGTTAATTTTAATTCTTCCCCGGGTGTTTAAAAATTATCACGTTAAAATTTAAACCATGACCTTTATATCAAATACCGCATGATTACTTCCGTTGCTATTTCACAGTCTTGCCAACACATCTGTGATCTCATCCTTAATTGTTACCTTGCTCATAATGTCTTTTCAGACATGTGTTATCAGTAATAAAGACGCCGATAATATCTGGACAAAAACGATAAAGTGATTATCACGCGTACTCAAATGTTCTGCCAGACAGATAATCCCTAACGTACGCGGACCACAGCCGGCGCTCTCAGACAGACAATATGGCTTCATTTGTCCCCTCCAGCCGAGGTGTCAGGAGGTGCAATGACCAACTGCGAAACACAGGTGGTCACTCGCCTGCTCTGTCTGGGTCGGAAATGAGTTACGTCAAAGTCACCATTACTTTCACGTTTACCATTTGCATTCAAGCTGGCGCGAACACTTAAGCGATTAGAATTAATGCTCAAGATAGCCAATTACCCGTGTAATAACACTATTGCAGTGTGAGAAAGGGTATAGCAATTTAGAAAGTGTCTAGCAATTTAGGAAGTGTCAAAGGCACAAATTCATGTGCGAAAATGAATAAATGGATAATGTAGGAGAGAAAGAAAAAATGTAAAAGAACATCTACAATATCGTCACAAAGACATCTTCTACGGACAAATGGCAAATGAACGGCCAGGCGACCGCAGCTGAATTTCAAAGATGTGTGCAAGAGACATGAAGGCACTGGGTATTAAACCAGCAACTTGGAAGGATGAAGCTGCCAATCGCACCAAGTGGCGATGCTTCCTACGGGCCACCTTAGATTGGGCGAAAATAAGCTATCAAAACAAGCAGGAGAGATAAAACCATGCCGAAATTAACACCAGGGAAAAACTGTAGATGAGGGCTACCACCTCAGGTGCGCATTCCCACAGTCAGTTATAAGTGAAGGCGGCTACTACTAGATCAGTAAATAAACAGAAATAAAGACAGATAACTAAACAGAAAAGTCTGGAAATAGAGACAATTTTTCAATGATATTATTCAACAAATACCAAGTACTCCAACAGCTGAAAGATGAAGCAGATATGGCAGACCATTGGCAACAACTACAAAATATATGGAATGAGACATGTGGAGATGTACTAGGAAAAAGAGAACATCAGCACAAAACATGGATAGCAACATAAACCATAAACAAGACAGAAGACAGAAAAAAGAGGAAAGCAGATTTAAACAGAAGCAAAATCAGAAGCTCCAAAGCCAAGGCTCATGAAGTGTACATAGAAGCAAACAAAGAAGTAAAAAGAAACACTAGAAGAGACAAGAGGACTTGTATTAAGTTGGCAAGGGAAGCAGAGGAAGCTGCAGCCAATGGAGATGTGAGGGACCTGTGCAGCAACACAAAGAAGCTAATAGGGAGATATAAGCAAGCAAATGGCCTCATAAAAGATAAGAATGGAAAATTACTTAGTAATCATCATCATCTCAGCCCGTAACCCGTCATGGGTCGTAGGGGTGCCATGGTGGAAGCATGAGCAGACAGGGTCTTCCACTGCTCTCTATCCTCAGCAATGCGTACAAGTGTGGAAAAACCGTGTCCTGCCCATTCTTTGATGTTATCAGCCCAGGATTTTCTCTGCCTTCCTCTTCTCCATTTACCTACTTAGTAATATACAAGAGCAAATGAAGAGATGGACAGAACATTTGGTAAACTTCTCAATAGACCATATCCCACTAATTCCCCAGACATCCAGCCGGCAGAAGAGGGGCTACAAATCAGCTGTGAACGACCAAATAGAGAAGAAATAAAGGCAGCCAAAAAGATTCTGAAAGATGGAAAAGCAACTGGTCCAGATGGCATTCCGCAGATGCCACCAAAACATATATTGATACCTATGCAGAGATATTTATTATTATACAAACTACTTGGTAAAATCTGGGAGAGAGAAGTAATACCAGCAGAATGGAAGGAAGGTTATCTGGTTGTGACAGATTATGTAAATAGATTTCATATATCTATTTTCTTTATCTATACTTCTTTTTTACCCGACTTTCTTCTATGCACGTTTTGTTAACTTAAACCATCCTACCCCAAGAATATGTTTCTTTTTCTAATTTAGCACGCATTTTATGGCCGGTAGCTATGTCCTTTGTTGAAGGTTCACGAGAGACCTATTAGCTAACATGAGCTGTAATAAAACGCCAGATATTGGAAATCGTTGTAATGAAATCAGACAGCGACCAGGGGGAAAATAATTTGAATAAAGTGAGAAACAACGGAGTACATTTTTATTACTATCCTTGTAGATCTGCTCATTAGAGAGTAATTAACACGGTGAGCATAGCCAGATCAAAGGACCTTGCTTGCTAGCAGACGAGCAGAGACGTGGAGAAAACTCACACTGATTAGCAAAATTACGGGATGCCTCCCTTGTAAACGAGAGATAGCAGGAGTCTGGTTTTCGGCTCTGGCGTGAAAGATGGCTTTGATCTATGTTAAGCCGGAATCTGAACGTACAAATTTCCCGTAGGTGCTAAAGTCTGGCAGAGTCGGGTTTTAGGTATATAGCGCAACATTTCCCTTCATCAGATATATATATATATATATATATATATATATATATATATATATATATATATATATATATATATATATATATATATATATATATATATATATATATATATATATATATATACCCCAGAAATCTAACTAAAATTATCCAGTACTCATCAGACTGTAAAGACATCTAGCTTCGTTCTAGAATCACTTGTATAAGTAGAGTCTTAGTTTCATTGGAGAATAGTCTTAGAAGTTTGTGTGAAGGTAATTACCTACTAGTAGTTGGAGTGATTTTACTAGTTAAATCGTCAATTATATTTCTCTAAGATTTTTGTGCAGAGTGATTTACTAGATATGTCGGTCATTGATAATTCTCTAAGTTTACTGTGTTACAGTGGATAGCAGAATAAATAATAAATTCTAGCTAAACTTTTCCAGCTATAATATAAATTTTATTAACTGTTAGTAACCAGTCAGAAAATATTTTAACCAACTAAGTAAATGCACTGATTCATCGTGAGTATTGATGAAATACGTATTTATTTCTAATTCATGATGATTGACTTTTTCAAACATGTCTAGAATTTATTTCATGGAAGTTTTAAACGATGAGAAAGCTCCAAGCTTATAGAGTCTAATTTAAGTAATTAACCGAAGGGGATAAATATATTCTATGTTACGTGGGGTAAGGATAGGATTGTGAATAATACTATATGATGTTAAGTATTTGTATTTTTCTCCCTATACAGTATTTGGGTCAAACCTAAAACTTACCAGCAGCTTCCGTATGAACTGAGAATAATTTTACCAAAAAAAGAACATTTTGATCTAAATTTCGAGTTTGCAAGGTGACTCGTCTGGCCTCGTGTTTTACACCCAGAAAGAGACAGAGTACCAGCCCAAAAGAAATATTAAGAATAAATGACAACTGAACTTATAGAGTATCCAGATTTCTTTTCCCAAGTTCATATACATTCAGCCTGTGGTGGCTACCATAACAAACATTGACAATACCTAAATAACGACCACTGTGTTGGTGAAGAAGATTGATCCTGAACAGATTTATTTACCTGACATTCGATTTAACGATTGAAGATTCCAAGCTACTTTACACTGTGACTTTATATCTCATACGTATTTTACTACCTGGACAAAAATTGAAGTGACATTTATCAGCATCCTACGTACAGACGTGAATGAAGCGTTTCCCAACGTGGTGATTAATTAGTCTTTGGAGAAACTGGGGCTTGATTCACCAACAAACCCAACCTGGGAGGGGCTGTGTGTACCTTAACAATTGTTCCAGATGTTATTAAAAACACCTATTTAGGTAAGAGAGAGACTGCTTTTGTGATCACAGGTTTGTCAGAGCGAGTGAATGCAGGGATAAATAATGCTTTTATGGTATAACCCATGTAATAACTCCATGTATGCTTATTATGCAAGTTCTGCTAATGCTGTCCCTTTTCTGAATAGATTAATGTATAAACTCTGTTCTTTCCTGTAGAGGGAATTTTTGACCATAGCGTAAAAACCTTTGACCCTTTTGGGGGTTAATAACTTTTCTCTTAACGGGGTCTTGTCTCAACCGAGGGAGGGAGGATCAAACCTATGAGTCTAACTATTAAATTATTTCTTTAACCTATGTTTATTGTATTTGATTTGATATTCAATATTGTCATTGTATCGAAGACTGCAAGTTGTAAAGTTTCTTGATGATAAATAAAATTTACATAAACATTATTTACGTGTGTCGGTCAGCTTGTTGAAAAAGATCCCTATTCTATAGATATAGTTTTCACGTATGTGCGTCTAATTGTCATCACGTATCTGTGTGTGTATATGTGAGTGGTTGAATATATATATATATATATTTATTTATTTATAGGGAAACTGTTTGATCTGAACATCTCGGTCGTGATCGATAGGCTGGAGTGATTATCTATCAACTCCAGGGACAGATTTTACCTTTCACCATTTTCACTTGTGAAAAAAATATTTCTTTACCTTATCTCTCACTGAGCTATCACCTGTTCTAGTCCTATTCAGGCAGGGCCAAAATTGATCTTAATTACCCTATCGAAAATATACGACACTGGTCAAGTTGCCAAAGAAGGGTAATTTACAAGAGTGCACAAATTATAGAATACTAATGTTACTATCAGAGCCAGGAAAAATATTAAACAGAATCATCTTTGAGAGATTAAAGGTCACAGACAAGACACTGAGAGATGAACAAGCAGGTTTTCGACAAAATAGATCCTGCACAGACCAGATAGTCACATTGAGAATAATAGCTGAACAAAGTCTGGAATGGAATTCATCGCTATACATCGGATTTGTTGAAAATGAAAAGGCATTTGACAGTGTAGACAGAGAATTGCTATGGAAACTGACGAGGCTGTCACAGGTTGCCTCCCCTTGCTCTGCAGTAGTGATCCAACAGAGGCCAAAACATAGAGTACCTAATGCGGGTCTTCAAATGTGTCTACCTGTGCACAAGATTACTCTTGGCAGAGTTGTAGATAGAAGGATAATGATGCTTCTACCTCTAGGGCAGTTTATTTGGGCATTACCCCAAAATCTATTTGTTTTAAATGATATTACACCCAGATTTCAAAGTAAACAAAAACAAGCTAATTGCTCTTAAAATTAAGAATAAACTGCTCTCAAGGTGAAGAATTAATAAATAAAAAATACTTAAAAAGCCATACATGCTGTCATAAGAAAAGCACACATACAAAATTAATAAAAAAGGATTAAAGAACTGAATAATTTAATTCAAAACATCTCCACTTCAGGTTTCGGAAAAATGGTGCTGTTTCATATTTGATAAAACAACATCCATATCAGGGCTTTATGATGTCAGAGCAACTTGGATGTTGTCTTCAGAGTCCAACTGATTTATGTACTTTGTTTTCAAGTTCATAAGTGTAGAAAATCCTTGTTCACATATAAAATTCCATGCGTGATTCACTGTTGGAGCGAAGTTTAATAAATGCCTCTGCCAATCCTTCAGGCTCTTCAGGCTTATCAGCAAGTTGAAAGTTGAAGAAATTTACAACCCAACTGACACTGTATGTGAATTAAGCTCTGGAAAGTAATCACACCTGCTTTTTTGAGTTTGGTCAGATGCCTTGTAACTGACTACATACACTTCAGTGTGGTATACACTTCACACATCGATACATTCTAGAATTACCAAAGACAAGGCACTACATTATCTTCTCATATCTAACTACACAAGTTTAGCGCTGAGTTGCATGGCTCTTTGTTAAGGTCAAAGGGGAGTAATCCTGGATATGCTTGGTAGACAAGTTAGATTTTGGGTTACAACGCTTGTATGCTTGATTGGCTATGATGATAGTTTAAATTATGATAGGGGAGTTCCCTCGTATGTTCGAGAAGTTCGAAAGTCAGAAAAGCATCGTGAACGCTGTTCATTTCTAGTGTGGAGATGCATTTGTTCTGAATTGTAGAGCTGTGGGGTGAATGGCTCTCACGACTATTTCGGGGATGTATATTGAGAGCTGTGTTCTAAAGAGAGGATTCTCGTGTCTGGTTTTTTAGCGGGACTAGTGTGTGATCCCGAGGGAGTCTTTGTCTGGGCGTTGACTGAGTTAGTCAGCCCTGTGTTTTTTGCTAAGTGTATGCCTACGTAGTGCTTAAGGAAATGTCGACTTATGTGTTTTTCGCTGTGTGTACAGCCTATTATGTATTAACTGCAGTGTGGAGATTTGTGAAGCTGTGATGAAGCTATTATAAGTCCAGGATTATGACAGGCCATATTATGTATTAACTGCAGTGTGGAGATTTATGAAGCTGTGATGAAGCTATTATAAGGCCAGGATATTACTGTTAACTGCTGTGTGCAGTCTTTGTAGCGCTGGGGATAGTTCGTACTTTTCATTGTGAACTTTATATTAATGCCAACGTGTTCGTGTAGTAATTTAAAACTGTACATAGATGTAAACGTGATTGTGCCGTGTCTTAATAAATCGTCATTAAATGTCACCAGACGTTTACACCATTCCATGACTCTTATGCTGCCATCAATGGTACCTATACCTTGTAGCGGAATGGCAGCTTGCGTACCCTGACAATCCCCAGAGCTATGCCAGTGGGAGTTTTACTCCTGGTAGGTTCAACCAAGCTGGACTGGTCTGTGTGGGTAGTTGTCAGACAAAAGCTGGTACCCTGGTCCTCCAGGTTGGGGGTTTTAGAATAGGGCTGACACCCCTGTCTGTGTAAAAAAAAAAACAATGAAGTTACGGAAACAACAATAAATGAACAAACTTTGCTGCTGGATGGACATTTGGAGTCTGTGGCTCGTATGACTGTCAGTGGCGAAAGCCGAAAGGAAGCCACTGACATGAAAACGGATGTCCTGACCGCAAAACAGGATACAAGAACAGGTTTTTGGAATGTCAGGACAATGTACGAGACAGGTAAACTAAGACAGGTCACGGCAGAAATGAGAAACTATAGGTTACACATTCTAGGGATAAGCGAGAGCAGATGGACAGGGGCAGGAAAAGTTAAAACAGCAACAGGAGAAACGGTACTTTACTCTGGAAGAGAGGATGGACAGCACAATGAAGGCGTAGCCATTATTCTACAGAAAGGAATAGAAAGGACATTACTGGAATGGAAACCCATCAACAACAGATTGATAAGATTAAGATTGAGAGGGAGATTCACCAACACTACAATAATACAATGCTACGCACCTACGAATGATAGCGATGAGGAGGTCAAGGATGAATTCTATCAACACCTGCAGAAAGAAATGGAAGACACACCTAGATACGATCTTGTTATAGTAATGGGAGACTGTTGCGGTCATTTTTGATGGAGTTTCAAACATCGATCTATTGGTTGTAGGTTTTTCACCCTGGTCAAAGTTTAGTAACTATGTCTTGACTTTGCTGTGTCAGGTTGATTATGGGTTATCTCCCTTGTTTGTTCATTCATTGTGTTTGACCTTTTGGGTCAAAGGTAAAACAGTTCTGGGCTATATGCGATGCGCAGTGGAGAGCGCGAAATTAGGCTTCCGTCTTGTTGAGTTGCTATCTGGCTTCTGTGGGACGATGTATGTCCATTGTACTCTGGGGAAGGAAAATCTTCGAAGTGACTGCGTTGGCAGTTTTCCTCCCAGTGATTTTTTGTGCGTCAGGAAGGACGACAGTGTTATTATTGTGTTCTGAGGATTCGTTTCAAGGTAACACCGACTTTGCCATTATTATGTATTCGGTGACAGAATTTGGTAAAGGCTTACCTAGCTGTGAGAACAGTTCACGATTCCTGTAAAGCAGAACTTAAATTTGCGCTCAAGGTAGCTATTCAAGACTATTTGTCTTATATGATCAGAAGTCCAGTGATGAAGTTATATATGGTGGAAACTGCAGGTTGGCGGTATATCTACACAAACATTAAAGCACGATTCATGCAACCTGCTTAATGAAGAATGCACAGCTGACGTCATCGTCGGGTCTGTGTAATGGCAACTATTCTACGGCATGTACCGACATGATTGGCGTGTTATGCCAAGGTGTATGACGGCCCTAGTAATAGGATTACTTGAGTGAAGGGCTCGTCTTTTGTATGACGGAGTTAATAAGGTATCTGACGCGTTCAGTCAGAGATACCAAAAGCGGCATTATGAACAGTACATGAAAAGATCATAACACCATTGACATGCATCCATATATGAATGTTCACCAGCCAGAATGACTGATATGTACCAAGCGATTTCCATTGACATGATGTACATGAACTTGTTTACATTGACTGTTCCTGTGTTGATGCTACTGTGTGTTTCCGCCAATAAATGTTTTGAAACGTGCCAGCAGTGTCCAAGCATCCTTGACTACTGCATGTGAGTGTATGGGTTGCATTGTCTACATATATACGAGCCTAAACACATTCGCGCCTCCATCCGCTCCCACACTCAGCACATCATCTTACAAGTACCACACATCTAACAACATGATGTTTACTGTCTTGTGCAAGTGATCACCTCAAGAACGAAAAAAGACAGTTACAGAGACCTCAATGCGAAAGTTGGTACACATATAATAAAATATGTAATACATATACATATAATAAAAGAACAATGGGGAAATGCGGCAGCGGAACAGCAAACGAAAATGGGGATAAACTAATAAGTTTCTGTAGCATTAACAATATGGTCATTGGAGGAACACTCTTTCCACATAAAGAAATTCACAAATTAACATGGGAATCACCAAATGGTCGGGTTAGAAACCAGATAGACCACATCATGGTTAACGGTAGATGGAGACATGCATTACAAGATGTGAAGGTAAGAAGAGGTGCAGATGTGGGAAGTGATGACCATTTAGTAGTAGCAAAACTGAAAGTGAAACTAAGAAGGGCTGCACCAACTGTAACTACACAGAAAAGGTTTGACATCAGAAATTGAAGGACTCCCTTACCAGAAAAGCTTTTGCGGCCGACATAAAGAAACGATATCAATTTGCCAAAAGTCAGGAAAAGACATTGACTGATGATATAGACCAGAATTTCAACACCATTTCAACAATATACAAAGAAAGCAGCAAATCATGCTTGGGATTCCAGGAAAGGAAGAAGCAAGACTGGATAACACCAGAAACATTAAACACCATAAAGATGAGAAAGGAAATGAAAATAAAGAAAACAGAAGCGAAGTCCCCCAGGTTAAAGCAACTATATAGCGAACAGTACAGTCAGCTGGACAAGGAAGTTAAACGCAAAACCCGAGCCAACAAAAGGAATTTCCTAGATGATCTTGCAAGACAGGCAGAGGAGGCAGCACTGAGAAATGAACAAAGCACAGTATACAAAATAACTAAATTCATCAGCGGAAAACGAGGTGCAAACAATATTACATTAGTAAGAGATAAGCAAGGAAATCTCATCACGACAGCAGAGGGACAGGAAACAAGATGGGCAGAGCACTTCAGAGAAACTCTGAACAAGGAACCACCAGAGGAGACTTAATTGAATGTTCCTGAAGCTGAAAACGATCTAGATGTGAATACAGACATTCCACGAAAAGAAGAAATCATCACAGCAATCAAAGGGTTAAAGAACGGCAAAGCTCCGGGCAATGATAACTTAAATGCAGAGCTATTTAAGACAGACCCTGAGCTAGCAGCAGAACTATTAGAACCACTATTTGCACAAGTCTGAAAAACGGGGACAACACCATCAGAGTGGAACAAAGGAATAATTGTCAAATTGCCCAAGAAGGGAGATCTTGCAGACTGCAATAATTGGAGAGGAATCACTCTTCTCTCAGTTCCCACCAAAATACTAGGCAGGATAATTATACAGAGAATTTCAAAGGCAGTAGACCACAAACTGAGGAAAGAACAAGCAGGATTTAGAAAGAACAGGAGATGTGTAGATCATATATTCACTCTCAGGGACATTATAGATCAGTGCTCAGAATGGCAAAGACAGCTTTACATTAATTTTGTTGATTTTGAAAAGGCTTTTGACAGCATACATAGGGACAGTTTATGGAAAATACTGAGGGCTTATGGAATTCCAAGCTGCATAGTGTCAATCATAAAAAGCCTCTATGCCAACATTACGTGTAGTGTTGGGCAGAGCAACCTAACCTTTGAGGTGAAGACAGGAATACGACAGGGATGCCCCTTATCAACCACTCTATTTTCAACAGTCATAGACTGGGTGATGCGCCAGACAACAGAGGGCAGTCCAAGAGGAATAAGATGGACAACATTTTCTACATTGGAAGATCTGGAATATGCAGATGACATTGCACTACTAGCACATTCACATCAACACATCCATGAAAAAATGGATAGACTTAATAAGTTTAGCCAGCAGGTGGGCTTGAATATCAATTTAAAGAAGTCTGAAGTCATGACGCGCAATGTGAGCAGCCCTGAGCCCATATCAGTAAGGAATCAGCAATTGGTACAGACAGATACCTTCACATACCTAGGAAGCATAGTAACACCAGACGGCGGGGCAGGCAAAAACATCAACATCAGAATGAATAAGGCAAGAACAGCCTTTTTTAGCCTAAACAACATCTGGAAGTCCTCCCAATACAGCACAAGCACAAAATTAAGATTATATCAGAGCTGTGTGCTTTCTGTGCTTCTCTATGGTGCGGAATGCTGGAGAGTTACAGAGAAGGAAATGTCGAAATTGTCCTCTTTTCACACAACATGCCTAAGAAAAATTCACCGAATCTTTTGGCCAAATACCATCACTAACCAAGATATGCTTACTCGTAGCAAGCAAGAGGACATGCACACCATCATAGCTGGCAGACGCTGAAGCTGGGTTGGTCATGTCCTCAGAAGAGACCCCGATGCCATCACAAGAACAGCTATGCTTTGGACCCCTGAAAGAAAACGAAAGAGAGGCCGACCAAAAACAACCTGGCGGAGGACTGTGGAGGCTGAGATGCAAAGAATGAACCAGAGTTGGGGCACTGTACGAAGGATGGCCACCGACCGAGCAAAGTGGAATCAATTTGTTGTTGCCCTACAAGAAGCCACTAGGCGTGATGGCCACTGACTGCTTTGACGGTCGTCGGTTAAGGATCAAAGAAGAAGATGACTCTTATGTACGTGTTACTTCTACAGTCACCCGTGTGTTGCCGGGGCCCGAAAGGGGAGCAAAGAATAGTAACACTGCACCCTACCATGCATGTCGTAAAAAGCGACTAAGGAGGGTTTGGGCATGGGGCTGTTTACCCCATCCCGTAAAAACTTCGCACAGTGGGCTGATCACCTGCTTGCCAACCAATCTGATTACGGAAACAGCGATAGATTGTTTGGTCTGTTTTTGTTCCACAAAGACGCCACTAGGCGTGGTGGAAACAGCGATAGATTGATCAATTTGTTGTTGCCCTAAGACGCCACTAGGCGTACTGGCCACATACTGCTTTGCCGGTTGGTGGCTAAGGATGGAAGAAGAAGAAGACTTCTACAGTAGAGTGTAACTTGAGAGAATATTCAACAGTTGAAAGAATAGTCATTATCAGTAGGTGGTAGAAAATAATACGTTTCATCTGGTGGCCTTACTGAAAGTGTTACTGCAGAAAACAGACGGTAACACTCTTCCACGTACACGTGATCACTTCTAGATGACAACTACTGACAGTATTATTTCAAGCTGTCTCAATGACATCTAATCACAACTGTATACACGACTTTCAGTCCCTGCTATATTTCTTACGTAAACCATCCTGTAAGACTTTCAGTCACAGGCCACAACAGAAAACGTTCGTACCCGAACTGTCCTGTCTGACATACAATCACAAAGTCCTTCATACATATCAGCATCTTCTCAGCCACGCTACTACATTCAATGTAGAACAAGAATTACTCGAGCTCACGTTACTCCCCTCACAAGCTAGCTACACTGATGAAAAGTAATCAATCATGTTACACACTCATGACTGTCAACTAACATATAAACAATGCAAAACTCACCCCTTCACCCACTCACAGATACACGTCTTGTGTACCATGACATTACAGATATGGTTGTGCTATTTGAGAATGGACAGGAACCAAATAAGATAAAATACAAATGGACCCACTGTAAAATAAAGTAAAATCCTTAACTTCTTTGACTAATTTTCAGCTGGATATATACTTAGATTCTGGAGTTTTTCCATGAAAAGAATTGAAACATTTACAGGCAAAGTACACAATTTTACTTCAAAATATTTTTTTAACACGTCTACACTTTACATTTCTGTATGGTGCAGAAACATGGACGATGAATAAGCAGTTGGAAGAAAGAATTGAGGCTCTTGAAATGCGGATATATAGAAGAATGGGGCGTATCTCATGGAAAGAGATGAAAACAAATAAGGAGGTCCTAGAAAATCTAGGTATGAAAAGAGAACTAATGAGAGAGGTCAAAGTTCGGCAGCTAAAATACTTTGGCCACATAAAAAGGCATAACACCTTGCAGAAGACCATAACAGAAGGGAGAGTTGAAGGCAAACGTGCAAGGGGAAGACAGCGCTATAAATGGGAAAATAACATCAAGAGATGGACAGGAAAGAGTCTATCAGAGTGCACCACCAAGACAAGAGACAGAAGACGTTGGAGATCCATTACAGCCAACCTTCGTTGTGGAGATGGCAACTGATGATGATGACACTTTACAATACAACAAATCATATTTACATTGCATAAAAATTTACTGAATTCTATAACCGATTTTCTAAAATCTGATACATGTGTGTATACTTAACAGGAGCATGATATTAGGAAGTTGTTTGTTGTTGTTATTTAACAGGGCTGCTGAGCTTCTCACTCTTTTGCATCCCACACCATGTTGAAGACTCCTTGGTAATATCTACACTGTCAATCTTTGCTTCTCCTGTGGCTTTTCTGAAATGTTCTGAGTTGAAGTCATCAGCTCCATGTTTTCCAGGTTGGCTTGATTTTAAAGGGTCGTCTAATCTGGGTACACCCCTTCCTCCCTTCCACCAGGTTATAGGAGGTTGGAGAACAGGACTGACAACTCTGCCGGAAAAACCTAATTGTCACAGAAACTAAAACAAGATGGACGTATGACGCAGAGACCAGATGAAAGCCAGTCAATGGAAGTCAGGCAGCCGACACCACTTCCAACGATGAAGGCAAAAACTAGAATAGGCACCTGGAACAAAAGAACAATGCAAGAGGCCGGAAGGACAGCACAGGTAGCTGGAGAGATGAGACGATATAAAATAAAACTCTTAGGACTAACAGAAACGAGAATAAATAGAACTGGTGAATTCATAACCAATTCAGGGGAAAATGTTAATTATATTCAGAAAACGAGGATGAAGACCACACACACTCAGAAGGGGTTGCTATTACGATGTACCAGGAAGCCAGAAAAGCACTAATAGAATGGGAACCAATATCACCTAGGATATATCAATGGCAAGATTCCACGGAAAAGGAAGGAAAATCACCATCATTCAATATTATGCCCCTACAAACAATGCAGATGAAGATACGAAGCAAAATTTCTATGATGAACTCCAAGGAACATTGCACAAAGTACACAGGAGAGACATTAAGATAATAATGGGAGATTAAAAATGCAAAAGTATGAATAGACAACAAAAACTGTGAACTAATTATGGGAAAGAATGGCATAGAAAACAGAAATGAAAATGAAGAACTCTTTGTAAACTTTTGTGATTTGAACGATCTGGTCATAGGAGGGACGATCTTCCCACACAAGACATACACAAGACCACATGGAATCCCCAGATGGGCACACATAAAATCAGACAGATCACTTCACCATAGAAAGAAATTGGAGATGCTGCATACAAGATGTTAGAGTAAAGAGAGTAGCTGATGTAGCGTCAGACCACCACTTTCTCTTAGCATCACTGAGGATAGAATTGAAAGCGCAAAAAGACGGAGCAGAAAGAACAAACCCAAAATATAATACCCAGAACCTTATGAACAAAGAAATAAGAGTTCCGTTCAACCTAACATTGAGAAATAGATTTGAAGCACTGGAGAACCTTGAAGAGAAAAGTATAGAAAATCATTGGTGCACAATTCATGAAGCATATATAGGAATACATGTGAAGAAGTCCTTGACAAAAGAAAGAAACAACAGAAGGAATGACTCACAGAAAACACTTGGGACCTCATAAGAGAAAGAAGAGACATCAAAAAACAAGTAAACAACTGTAAAGATGCAGAACAGAAAACACAACTGCTCACAATATATTAGGAGATAAACATGAAAGTCAAAAAGAACACCAGGCAAGATAAAAGAGAATTTATTGAAATACTTACAGAGAAGTGAGCCACGGTAGCATAGTGGTTAGTGCACTGGCTTCCTAGCGCAGTGGTCTTTGGTTCAATCCCCAGATGAGGTGGGAATTTTTTAGGCCACAAACGGCTCCTGGGTCGACCCAGCCCCAAATGGGTACCAGAGCAACTCTGGGAACGTTAAGGCGGCCGGCGTGATGCCAACCACATCACTCCTAGTGTGCCGACGGTCAAGATAATATGGGCCTAACACCATATTCCCCAATATGCCTTAATGGGCATGTAACGGGTTCCTTTACCTTTTTTTTTTTTTTACTTACAGAGAAAGCTGAGACTGCGACAAAAAAAGGAGATTTGAAATGATTATATAGTATCACTAGAACTTTATCTAAGAAACAGCTAAACCACAATACAGCAGTGAAAAGCAGAGAGGGACAAAACATTAGGAATGAAGAGAAACAAAGGGCCAGATGAGCTGAATATTTTTAAAAAATCCTAAACCGAAACCAACCAATACAGCAACCCATCATAGAACCAGCAGAAGAGCCACTAGAGTGCAACATGAACTCACAGACTAAACAAGATATTTCTCAGGCAATAAAAAAGCTGAAAAATGGGAAGGCTGCATGACCAGATGGAATACCCCAGATGCCCTGAAGGCAGATATACCATACACTACAGAGTTGCTACACCAGCTCTTCAAGAAAATCTGGGAAAAAGAGGCCATCCCAAAGAGTTGAAAGGAAGGCCACATTATCAAGCTGCCAAAGAAAGGAAACTTGAATGTATGTGGCAACTGGAGGGGTATAACACTGCTAACAGTGGCTGGGTTAATTTTGACCAGAGTTTTGTTGAACCATATTAAGAAGGAGGTGGATGACAAAATCAGAGAAGAACAGACAGAATTTTGTGCAGGAAGATCATGTACAGGCTAGATAGCAACACTCAGAATCATCACAGAACAATCAAATGAATGGTGGACCCCGTTATATATAAATTTTGTTATCATCGAGAAAGCTTTTAATAGTATACACCGCACTGTGATATGGAAAATCCTGAGTCATTATGGAATCCCAGAGAAATTCATTAAAATCATCCAAGATTTCTACCAGGAGGCCTCATGCAAAGTAGTGCACAAAGGAAAACTATCAGAGCCCTTCACAGTACACAGTGGGGTCAGACAGAGATGTCTGCTATCACCAACAATTGTTCTCATGGTCTTAGACTGGGTTATGAGACAAACAACAATACAGTGAATTTTTAATTAACAAACAGCTGGAGGATCTTGACTTAGCACATGATTTGTGCCTTCTGGCATAGTAAGCAAGATATGCAGGTGAAAACAAATAGATTAGTGACAGAGGCACCAATGATGGGACTACACATAAATGTAAATAAAACAAAGGAAATGAGGTTAAATAATAGGCAAATAGAATTTATGAGGATCAATGGTCAAGTTATTGAGGAAGTGGAAAGCTTTACATATCTGGGGAGTAACACTGACAAAGGAGGGGGAACCGGTGGTGATGTCTGTTCTAAAATAAATAAAGCCGGATGCCCTTTGACCAATATGGAACTCCTCAGCTATATCCAGAGAGAACAAAATCAGAATCTTTAACTCAAATGTAAAGTCAGTCTTGCTGTATGGCTCAGAGACACAGCTTGCCTCAAAAAGTATCACCTCCAAACTACAGAATTTTGTAAATAGATGTCTCTGGCGGATGCTCAGTATAAGATGGCCAGATGTAATAACAAATATAGAACTAAGGAAAAGATGCGGGCAACAACCAATACATATGGAAATTACGGTAAGAAAGTGGGGATGAATAAGACATACCGGTACACTCAGAGGAGGACATCAAGCATAGTCAGGTGCCCTTGACTGGAACCCACAAGGGAAATGAAGAGTGGGGAGGCCAAGAAGAATATGGAGAAAAACAGTTGAAGAGGAGGCTAGGGAAATTGGAATGACTGGGGCACAGCTGAAAAAGATAGCCCAGAATAGAAATCGATGGAGAGCATCTGTTTCAGCCCAATATTCCATGGGGAATGGAACAAAAGGATGATGATGAAACAATGAAATAATAAGCATATGTAAGACAGCAAAAGAAAATCTGGCTAAATCAGAAGTGCAGGAGTTCAAGTGCAACAAATAAATGATACTAAGGCTTTTTACAAGCAAAAAATAAATGAGCTGTTAGGGAGAAGAGCACATACACACACTGTACACCCATTCACTCACTGGATGTGGATGTGTGCAACATTGCACCTGAAAATGGATGCAGGACTCTAACCTCTTCTTAATATCTTTTCTGATAATCTGGCACAGACATCAGCAACCAGTGGATTGCAAACAACTGGTAGATCACAGGGGATAATTTGGTAAATCTCTAAGCATCTGAGGGGAAAACAATTAAAGAAAGTTCAAGCTAGGGAAATTTCAGAATAGCCCTCTCCCATTTAAAAGTGCGGTATCCCCATGATTAAAGGTACTTTGCCATGTTTTCAGTGATAACATACAAGCTAGCTTATTATGATTCACTTTATTCAGGAACTGCATAAGATACAACTGATATTTTCTTTGATGTTAGGACTGACATTTTCTTTGAAGTTAAAAATTCTGTAAAGTATCATTAATTTGAATTTTCCACCTCTCTCCATAAAACTGCTAGAAGCACATTGTCTATCAGAGATAAAGTTACACATAGGCTCCAGTTGTTTCAAACATTCTGAAAACAGGCATGACTTCTTCAAGGTAGATCTTTAGAGAGACCAGTGTTTGCAAAGTAGATTCTAAGGTCTCTTCAATTGCCTGCTGCTGTTCTAGCAAAATGTTATATTACTACCGTATCCACGTTATTCTACTGGACAATAAATCTCTGCATATGACAGCCATAATGTGATAAGCCCTATATTTTTTTAATCATTTTCTTCTTCTTCTTCTTCTTCAAGTACCGTACCTAGTGGCATAGGAGATCATGTCTCTCCACAACTTCATGTCTCCAGTACAATTTATCAATTCTGCTGTTGACTTCTTTCCACGCCATGATGTCAAACTGTCCAGTATTTGCTCTCTTTGTCTTCCCCTATCTCTTTTTCCTTCAATCTTATCTGTTGTTACGATATATTCCAGCTTTCCTCTTTTCGTAATTGTTATGATTAAAATTCAAAACAAGTTATAGCGTAGCTCAGCGGTGTCTCTGTGTTTGTTTATTTGTACACGGGTCACTGGGAAATACGACTGAGTTACGTTAAGCTGTCATGCTTGGCTGGGTCTCGTGAGACAGGTGACTGGTTTTTAGAGAGAAGGGGGAGAGCGATGTGTGTTTTCGTTTAATGGCCAGTGGACGTGTGTTTTAGAGCTCCTGAGATTTATGATGTTTTGATTAATTTCTACCTGATACAAATTTCTGTACTTCAAGATTTTTACTAGCCACTGACGCTATATAACTATATTCTGCCACATACTAGAATGGCTTGCTAGTGGATACTGATGGAGCTGTGTTTTGTGACAATAAATGTTGGTTAACTGTCCACTTGGCCTTGGTGGTAATTTGGATAATTTTGATATATGCTGTGTGAGTTGTTTGGAAGTATGTCACTACACTAACTTGGTCAGAGGAACTTATGAATTTGCATACTATAATATAATAACCCCCAACGGGCTGATCACCCGTTTGCCAGTCACTTTGATTACGGAAACAACAGCAAACGGATTCATTTGTCGTTGCCCTAAAGACGCCATTAGGTGTGATGGGAACAACGGCAAAGAAAATCTATTCGCTGTTGCCCTTAAGACGCCACTAGGCGTAATGGCCACTGACTGCTTTGCCGGTCGTTGGCTAAGGACGGAAGAAGAAGAAGAATATAATAACCAATGCAACAGTTAATGGGGGCCAAGCCATTGAAGAATGAGGGCCTAAAAGCTAAATCCTGAACTTTGTATTGTTTCCTGGATGTCAGGAGTATCTGTTCAAGTTGTGGACTTCATTGTCAAAAATAAAAAATTTTCAAAATGGCGGAGCATGTCGGATGCTGACTGCTTTCCGTAACCTGGTCTGCACGGAGTGTTGTCTTCGTTCTTGTGAAGAAGGCGTCAAATCAGGAGGATCTGTTGTTACTGGCATAATAGATAAGTATATTTAAAGTCACATGCAGCATGCGATTTGAGAATTTTGTTTGCCAGAGTTCTTTTTTTCTATGTTACATGTATTTTCGTGGATATGTGTGTTGTAATTAGCGGGTTCGTTGGCGAGAGAACCATTATTTCACCATACCACTCCCATGGTCATGAAATGTTGGTTGATCTGTAGGGTTTGGTTAATGATTTTCTCAAATAGTGGGAGCGGCATTACAAAGCTGTGAGTTAACTGCTACTATTGAGATTACCATTACCATTGTTTGTTAGATGTAAAATACGGTTATTTGGCCAGTTTGTTATTGTTGTAAAGTTAATTGTTATTTTATTTAATTTTTGCTGTATTATTGTTTGTGAAATTTTTGGTCTATTCTTGCTATCCCTTGGTTATTAGATGTCATATATGTTGTGAAATCGTGCTTGTCTTGTCATAAGTGTGATAGAGCAAATTTTTTTTTATTTTTTCTACAATTCATACATTTCTACCTTGTTTCTTTAGTAGTATTATCTTGAGTTGGCTCTTGTCACTGTATTCTGTCACCTTGTTTGTATCAATTTTTTTTGCTACTTTTATAACATCTATTAGTACATGCAGTTGATTGGTTTTGGGTGGTGTAACTATTGTGGCTAATATTGCTCACATATTTATGATATAATATTTGCATTACTGTTCAGCTATTTGAAAGCACAATAGTAGTGAAAAATGTCTACCTTGGAGTATTTCATAAAGATTAGAAAAGAATGTGGTAAAGAAGGTGAGGCTTTATTGTCATATGCATCCACTGAGTATGAAAAAGCACTAAAAAGACTCGAAGAAAATGAACTCAGAGATCAAAGACAATTAGACAGGGAGGAGAAGAAGAGAATAGAAGAATTAGCTGAGAACAAGAGAGTGGAAGAATTAGTTGAAAAGAACAGACAGGAAGAATTAGATGAAAAAATGGAGACAAGAAGAACAAGAGAATAAAAGAAGAGAATATGAACTGGAAGAGAAATAAATGGCATATGCTCAGGCTCAAGCTCAAAGAAAAGCACAACAAGAGCTTGAGGAGAAGAAATTGGCCTATGCTCAAGACTTGAGAATGGCAGAACTGGAATTAGAAAAGTTGAGACTTCAACAGCCTCAGGCTCATCCAGCAAGTGGTGAGGCTGATAAAAAAGACCATGCTTCCACTTTAAGGCTTAATTTGCCTGAATTTAACTCAAATATAGGTGATATTTCATGCTTTCTAAACAGATATGAGACATGTTGTCAAGAGCGTAAGATTGATAAAGCTACATGGCCTAGTAGGCTGATGAGTTTCTTAGTGGGTGAAGCTCTTACTGCAGTCTGCACAATGGATGATCAGACCAGAAATGACTATGAGGCTGTAAAGGCCTTGTTGCTGAAGAAGTATCAATTGGATGCAAATGGTTATAGGCTGAAGTTTAAGTCATTATTACCAGATTCAGCAAAGAATTTTACTGAATTTGTCTCATCTATGAAACTGTATTTTTCTAGATGGATTGAGTTCTCTAAAAGTGAAAAGACATTTCATGGATTGGCCGATTTGATTCTAAGAGACAAAGTGCTGTCTTCAATCAGTGGTGACTTTTTATCATTCCTGCAAGAGAGAAAACCTGAGACATTTTCTGCTATGGAAGATTTAGGGAGACAATATCAAGTTGCACATCCAGGTAGGAACCTGAGCAAAAATAACTTTAACTCATTCCCCCCAGGCTGTTTTTGGGTTTTACCAAGCCCGAAAATGGATGCAATTTTTTCAGACAGGTGAGGTTTCAAAAACAGACAGTGGACAAATACATAAGTTCAGTAGGTAGTTGTGTTATACATTTAAATGTGTGAAATTGACTGGAGAATCTTATGAATTGTTTCATATAATTAATTAATATGAATAGGTGTGTGTTATGTCTTGTGAAGTGTAGACTTGATTAAAAAAGTGTTAAAAATTTTTTTTTTAATTGTATACTTAAACTTAAATATTTCAGCTCCCAATTAATGTATGGCAATAAAATGTTCAGAATATCAGTGCACATTTAGTTTGAAACATATCTAGAAACTTTTATCACTATCACTTCATAGATGTAATTTTTATGATTTTTTTTCTCAAAGCCACATATGTTTGTAAAAACAACCGCTCAAAATGTGTGCAATTTTTCTCTTCAGGTTATATTTTAAAAACAGGCAGTAGATACACATTTTATTTAACTAGGTGTTAATGTTATACATGTAAATGTATGAATTGATTCATATAATTAATTGATATGAATAGGTGTGTGTTATGTCTTGTGAAGTGTAGACTTGATTTTAAAAATGTTTAAAAAATAAAATAAAATTGTATACTTAAATTTAAATATTTCAGCTCCCAATTAATGTATGGCAATAAAATATTAAGAATATCAGTGCACATTTAGTTTGAAACACATCTGGAAACTTTTATCACTATCACTTCATAGATGTAATTTTTATGATTTTTTTCTCAAAACCACATATGTTTGTAAACACAACCGCTCAAAATGTGTGCAATTTTTCTCTTCAGGTTATATTTAAAAAACTGCAGTAGACACACATTTTATTTAACTAGGTGTTAATGTTATACATTTAAATGTGTGAAATTGACTGGAGAATCTTATGAATTGATTCATATAATTAATTGATATGAATAGATGTGTGTTAAGTCTTGTGAAGTGTAGACTTGATTTTAAAAATGTTTAAAAAATAAAATAAAATTGTATACTTAAATTTAAATATTTCAGCTCCCAATAAATGTATGGCAATAAAATATTAAGAATATCAGTGCACATTTAGTTTGAAACATATCTAGAAACTTTTATCACTATCACTTCATAGATGTAATTTTTATGATTTTTTTTTTCTCAGAACCACATATGTTTGTAAAAACAACCGCTCAAAATGTGTGCAATTTTTCTCTTCAGGTTATATTAAAAAAACAGGCAGTAGATACACATATTATTTAACTAGGTGTTTATGTTATACATTTAAATGTGTGAAATTGACTGGAGAATCTTATGAATTGATTCATATAATTAATTGATATTAATAGGTGTGTGTTATGTCTTGTGAAGTGAAGACTTGATTTTTAAAATGTTTAAAAAATAAAATAAAAATGTATACTTAAATTTAAATATTTCAGCTCCCAATAAATGTATGGCAATAAAATATTAAGAATATCAGTGCACATTTAGTTTGAAACATATCTGGAAACTTTTATCACTATCACTTCATAGATGTAATTTTTATGATTTTTTTTCTCAGAACCACATATGTTTGTAAAAACAACCGCTCAAAATGTGTGCAATTTTTCTCTTCAGGTTATATTAAAAAAACAAGCAGTAGATACACATATTATTTAACTAGGTATTTATGTTATACATTTAAATGTGTGAAATTGACTGGAGAATCTTATGAATTGATTCATATAATTAATTGATATGAATAGGTGTGTTATGTCTTGTGAAGTGTAGACTTGATTTTAAAAATGTTTAAAAAAATAAAATAAAATTGCATAATTAAACTTAAATATTTCAGCTCCCAATTAATATATGGCAATAAAATATTAAGAATATCAGTGCACACATTTAGTTTGAAACATATCTAGAAACTTTTATCACTATCACTTCATAGATGTAATTTTTTTTATTTTTGTTCTCAAAACCACATATGTTTATAAGAACAACCGCTCAAAATATGTGCAATTTTTCTCTTCAGGTTATATTTTAAAAACAGGCAGTAGATACACATTTTATTTAACTAGGTGTTGATGTTATACATCATCATCATCTCAGCCCGTAACCCGTCATGGGTCGTAGGGGTGCCATGGTGGAAGCATCAGCAAACAGGGTCCTCCACTGCTCTCTATCCTCAGCAATGCGTACAAGTGTGGAAAAACCGTGTCCTGCCCATTCTTTGATGTTATCAGCCCAGGATTTTCTCTGCCTTCCTCTTCTCCGTTTACCTTCGACTGTTCCCTGAAGGATCGTTTTCGAAAGGGAGTCATGACGAGTTACATGCCCAAACCAGGCAAGCTTTCGACGTTTCACTACTGACAAAAGTGGTTCTTGGTGACCTGCATAGGTGTTTATCTTCTCTCTAACATAGACATTTGTTTTGTGCTCTTTATAGCAAATGCGCAAAATTCTTCTATAACATTTATGCTCGAAAGCCTGAATCCTTCGCTCCGTATCTGCAGTGAGTGTCCAGCCCTCACACCCATACAAGAGAATAGATAATACAAGTGATTTGTATAATTTGATCTTCACAGGAAAACTGATGTTACTTTTCCAGATCACATTCAACCTTGTCATGGCAGCTGAGGCCATCTCAAGTCTTGTCTTGATTTCTTTACTTGATCTTCCATCACTACATATAGTGGACCCGAGATATTTAAAGGGTGTTAACTTCTTCTAACGTTTGCCCATTTAACGTAATGTTGGTCGGAACATGTTTCTTATGGCTATTCACCAATATCTTGCTTTTTTCTATATTAATTTCCATCCCATACGTTCTTGTTACTTTTTTCCAGTCTAGAGGTAAGGTCTTGAAGTTCTGATTCTGATCCAGCTATCAGATCAATATCATCAGCAAAACGTAGGTTGCACAGAGGTCGGCCTCCAATCGATATGGTTGATTTATAATCGTAGAGAGCCTCCTGCATAATATGTTCTAGATATATATTAAAGAGCACTGGTGACAGGATACATCCTTGGCGAACTCCTACAGTTGTTTTGAAAAATTCTCCAATGTCGTTGCTTACAAAAACAGCACTGCTTGCGTCCTTGTATAGTGCTTCAATGATATCTATGATGTTGGTATCAAAATTGAATTTTCTCATTACTTGCCATATGCCTTCATGCCAGGCTCGATCGAAGGCTTTTGTGAAATCGATGAAGTTATGGTATAAATCGTGTTGATGTTGGAGATGTTTTTCGATAAGTAATCTAATATTGAAGATTTGTTCTGAGGTACTTCTTTTTGGTCTAAAGCCAGCCTGTTCCTCTGACAAGATTTCTTCTGATTTCTGTTTTATTCTGTTCAAAAGTATCCTTAACATTACCTTACTTGGATGACTAATAAGGCTAATGGTTCTGTAGTTCTTGCACATTTTTTAGATTTCCTTTCTTTGGAAGCGGTATTACTAATGACTGCGTCCATTCTTTTGGCCATTTTTTTGTACTCCATATCTTCTGGCAAATTGTTGTCATGATTTTTACTATATCTGGTCCTCCATATTTCAAGAGCTCTGCTGGTATATTATCCACACCCGGTGACTTCCCTCCTTTCATCGAACATATAGCCTCTTCCACTTCTTCCCGTAATATTGCTGCATTTCCGAGTTCCCTGTTTTCGCACTTAATGTTGTTTAATATGCCTAAGTCAGTGTCAAGTTTACAGTTATATAATTCTTTACAATATTCTGTCCACCTTCTCGTTACAGCTGTTTTTTCATTGAGCAGAGCCCCATTGCTATCTTCTATGACAGTTACCCTGGGCTGTTGGGGTTTTGATAGTTTTCTTAATGTGTCAAAAGCTGCCTTGCTGTTACCTTTTATTAGCCCCGTATTAATGGACTCACATTGATCGGCTACCCATTTTTCTTTGGCCTGTTTCATTTTCTTCCTAATATTTTTGTTCACCATACTGTATTGCCATGCTGCTTCAGGAACTTCTTTCTTAACCTTTTTCATTTCCCGCCGTGTATCACATAACTTTAGAATGTCATCTGTAACCCATGGTTTGTTTATTTTCTTTCTTTTACCAAGTATTTCTGTTGCTGATTCAATGAGCACGTCTTTCATGTTCTCTGTGATTTGAATTGATATCATCCTCAAAAAGTTGAGAGCTGCGAATTTTCCTCCAACAGTTGCCTCAAAGATTCCCGCGATTTCTGGATCTTTCAGTTTGTCTAAATTGAATCTTAACTGAGAACATCTGTTTTGATTATAGTTCTTTTTAAGTTTAAGCTTGAGCGTCATCAATACCATGTCGTGATCACTACCAATGTCGGCGCCAGGAAAAGTCCTAGTTTTGGCTTTATTAATACTGGACTTGAATCTTTTGGATACAAGAATAAAATCAATTTGGCCATGTATCTCAGTTTTTGGGGCATGCCACGTTGTTCTTCTTGATAACTTATGAGGAAATAGTGTATTTGCAAGGGTTAGTTTATAGTTGCTGGCAAATTCTAGTAGCCTTTGTCCTCGATCATTGGTTTCTCCTGTCCCAAATTTCCCTACTGTACCAGCCCAGTGACCGTATGCATCTGGCCCTATTTTAGCATTCCAATCACCTAACACGATGAGAAGATCTTTCTTTGGAATTTTCTTAATTGCTTCATCCAGATTGTCATAAAATGTATCAATTGCCTCATCCTCATAGTCAGTAGTGGGGGCATATACCTGTATGATGGAGATGTTCTTTGGATGTGCTGCAATACGAATGGTGATAAGCCTGCTATTTATTGGGGTGCAGCTGATGACAGAGTTCAATCTATCTTTATGTACGATAAAACCTACATCAACATGTGGGAAATTGACTGAAGAATCTTGTGAAATGCTGTAGATAATTATTTGATGTAGGAAAAGAGTCTGTCATGTTATGTGAAGTGTAGACCTAATCAAAAATAACTGGAAAAAAGATAAATAAACTGTACTCACATATGTCAGCTCCAGTTTAATCCATAGCAGAAAAATCTCAGAATATCAGTGCACATCCATTTTGAAACACAACACATTTTACCACAATCACTTCAAATATATAATTTATATGATTTTGTTCCTACACCACAAATTTCTGTAAATACAAAACAACTATGACTAATATTATTTACACCAACTATATTCTATCATTTTTGGTTTGACAATGTGCTTCCACTTTGGCCTGAGAAGATACAAGGAAAACCTTGGATTATACTGCTTATATTGCCATCTGCCTTTATACCCTATTACCAATTCATTCAAACTGAGATTTTGGAATGGGTAAAAGGCACTCTGAAATTTTTGCAACAACATGTTCATAAAATCTTTTCTTTTCCTTGTGAATTTTCATCAGAGGCATGAAGCATTGTATGATATAATGCTTCAAATCTACTTCTTGAAAACATTTGAAGAAACCAAGGAGTATAAAATTCTGCAGATGTAGACCAGTAGTTGCGAATGCATGGTCTTTTCTGAATCCCAATATTTATTAGGACAGCAATAAACTTATCAAGTTCATGGCGTGTGACTTTGGTCCACCGAGAATACAATGAATATTGTTTCGCAGGGTTATTTTGAATAGATTTGAGTCTGGTATAATCATTGATGCACTGGAACATGAAATCTTGAACCTCATCTGTAAACAAAACACTGAAACATTTCAATGGGGTTGACAGGTCAAAACCCTCAGTCACACCTGGTGTTCTCTTTGGACAAAATCGAAATGCATTTTGTGTCATCCCCTCAGCAATTTCTAACCACTCTGGGACATCTTGTGAGGATGCACCTGCCTCTAGACTTGTGGCAGTTCTCATAGCTTTACTTTTGGTCACAATGGTGTTTTTACCTCTTTATCCTTCTCCTTTAGTGACTGAAAGTTTTGCTCTTTTTATACCAGCCCTACCTGATGCATGTTCAATCAGCTGATCGACATCGCCCTCAGAATGATCACTTTCATGAATATTCTGACACAAAGTCTTTACAATGTCTTCATTGGAATTACTAAACCTAACTTTTAAAATCCGTGTCACTCGAGTTATCTTCTGTCCACTGAGAAATTAGCGTCGTGCTTGCTCAGCCGCAAGCAGGTGTTTAGAAGAAGATTCTTGATCCGTCCATAAACATGTCCTAGATGTAATGAAATGATTTAAAAACCAGCTAGTTGCTAGGTATTTATAACTTTTTGTTCAAACTCGACATATATCGCACTGACGCGCCACTGGTCCAAACGGAAGTCCTATCTGGCGCATGGTGCGCCACTGTGGACGGAAAGAGTTAAGGATTCATTGCCTGTGGCATCTGCTAGGACTCTGGTGCCTAATTTACCTAGACAGAGATCTAATAGCATGGATAGGAACTATCGAGTAAATAGAGATCATAACAATGGCAATTACAGAGTGAGATATAACTTCACTAATAGGTCACAACAACCTCAAAGGAACTTCTATTCTTATGATGATGGATATAGACCTAATCAATCATCTTTCAGACCTAATAATGATTGGAACAGAGATGGATATAATAACCAGTCAAACAGAGGCCAAAGGTCAGGTTATGATAACTATTATAATAACAGAGGTTATCAACAGAACAATAACAGAGGTTATCAACAGAACAATAACTGTAGACAGTCAAGGGACCCTGAACGTTCTAATGCTGTTGCACAGGTTAATGACAATAATACAGTTCAGAAAACTAATGGTGTCTCTCATGCTAATGCATGCAGTGTAGATTTAGCTAACAGTACTGGTTGTACTGAATGTAACTCTTTGTTTCAACCAGGAGTTCCTAGGCTCCGGTGTGGACATCCTTTGCCAGTCATGTCCTCTTATAATGGGACAGGATCACTGGTTTTTGATAAAGGTTTCTGAACAACCAACTTATGTCATTACTCAGGGACACTGGATCAGCCACTGTGGGGGTTTAAAGTTCATTGGTAGACCCTGCTGATTATACAGGTGAAGAGGTTCAGTGCATAACTTTTGGGGGTACAGTGGAATACTATCCCACTGCAGAAGTATTTTTAGATACTCCTTATTTTACAGGCAGGACTAGGGTATGTCTGTTGTCAAAACCAGTGGCTGGGATAATTTTAGGGAATATCCCTGGAATTCATGATTGTACTGATGATGATATTGCGAGGTGGGAGAAAAAAATGACATGTATATACTGCCAGGGTTGGTACTACCAGAGCACAGGCTCTTAGGCGTGTATATGTACGATCACATGATCAAACTCAATTAGAAACAGTTTTGAGGAGTGGTGATGGTGATGGAAAAAGTTATTTCTTTCTCCCATCAATGAGGAGTCAATTGATGATTTCCTGTGTGGTGAGAAGTCATCGGATATCTATTTTGACTCGTGTTAGTCACTAGTTGCTGCTGATGTAGAATTGACCACATCCAACCTGGATGATGTGATACCCAGAATTGGTGATGACAATGTTGCTACTGTGTGCATCAGTGATGATGTGTTACCTGACATTGTTGATGTCAAGGTTGATTTGATGTCAAATGTGGTTTGGTGGGATACGATTCAGTCAAAACTGTATGTGTGGGGCTGTTTGTTTTTCTTTGTGCCATTGTCTTTTTCATATATCATTCTTCCTTCTCTTATAGGAACATCACGGATATTAATATTACTTCAGATTTTTTCTTTCAGGTGCTGACATCCCATGATTTCATGTGGTATGTTCTAGCCACTACATTGGGTAGTGTGGCAGTTTTAATAATACTATTTTTTTTTTCAGGTGTTACAGGGCCGATTACACCATTGAAAGTACATAATAACTTCATACTTGTACCATTGCAAGGACATGAATGTTTTCTGTCCACTAATCATGTACATGAGGTCTTATTTCCCTTTGGTACTTATGATGAGGTTAAAAATGTTCATTTTAGGGGTCATTCTTATTTAGAATGCACACATCTGGAGACTATTCTTTGACTATGTAAATGCTCTTTGCTATGTTGGGCATCTGACTTTGTTGGCTTCTCTCCTAGATAGATTAGCTACAGCTACATTCGTCAGTAAATTTGACTTGTCAAAAGGCTATTGGCAAGTACCATTATCAGATAAAGCTAAACCTTATACAGCTTTCGCTACACCTCTGGGATTGTTTCAATTTAATTTTATGTCGTTCGGGCTTGTTAACGCTCCTGCTACCTTTGTTCGCATGATGCGTAAAAAGTCTCTCTGACCGTGAGGATTTAATTACTTATATTGATGATATTTGTCTGTTTCATCAATCTTGGGAAGAACATATTCTTGGAATTCAGTTTGTGTTGAATACCTTACGTCTTCATAATCTTACTGCTAGACCTTCTAAAACAAGAATAGGTTTCACTGAAATTTCTTTTCTTGGTCACAAAGTAGGAGGTGGTTTTCTTAAACCTGAAGATTCAACTATTTCTAAAATCTTGAAATTCCTAGAACTAAGAAGCAGGTTCGCAGTCTGTTAGGCTTAGTAAGTTTCTATGGAAAATTCTTGCCTAATTTTTTGGATATTACTTCAGTTTTGTCTTCGTTGTTAAAGAAGAACTCGCCAAATAAAATTGTCTGATCCCATGTTTGCGATGTTTCTTTAAATGTATTGATAATTTGTTTTGCCAAATCACCAATTTTGAGATTACCTGATGCTCGATTTCCTTTTACCCTCAGAGTAGACGCCTCTGGAACAGGGATCGGTGGAACACTTATGCAGGAGGTGGAAGGTTGCAGGCCACTGAGCAAAGTATCCCATTGTCAAGAGGGAGCTGTTGGCAATTGTGTTTTGCTTCACTAAGCTTCAAAGGTACTTAATGGGAGCATGATTCACCTTGGAAACCAACCAGAAAGCGTTGTCCTATCTCAAGACAGCGAGATTTCAATATGAGAGGGCTGCCAGCGCTGCCTAACAAGTATTCAATTAGAGCTATCAAGGGAAGTCAGAATGTTATTGCTGATGTCCTATCCCGCTGTGTAAAAGAGCCTATGTCACCAATCAACTTGAGAATTGCAGATGACATGAGATGTTGAAATCAACCGATGAACTGGCTTTGTGACATGATGACCATGGAATATTGATCGTATGTTAACATTTGTGTCCAACAATATTCAAAGACAATACAATTATCAAGAGTGTTGCTGAAATCCAAGCATAAAGGATGCCATAACCGGCTACCACAGGCTAAACCCGAGAACTGTTGTGGGGTGTCGCATACCTGATAACGACCTTTCAAGAACTGTTGTAGCACTACTTACAAAGATTAATCAGCTCACATGGCACCTGATGCTGATGAATACTTCAATGCTCCATGTTGTGTAATGACTGTTTCAACTCAGTGCGGTATGTGCATATATTATGCCTTTTTGACAGTGATCATATTCGATCTACAGACTAACGAATGCACATTCTGTGAGGTAATGAAAATGCTGTGAGTTGAGCACATTTTCTGCAGATATTTCTGTTTATTTCGATATCAAGAACTGCAGTCACAGCTGAAGGAACATAACTCTAGAATAACTCGCAGGATCAAGGAGAAATGAAAAAGACATTGCCTAGCTGACTTTGTTGCGGTTATCAGTCGGTTTAGACTTGAACATTGTTAATAAAGATGACAAGAATATTCTACAAAGGAGAATCAGGAATATTGACAATAATTTATTTGGATGGTGTGATTTTGTGGGTGGTATGTGAGTGCAAAAATTGCTACTATCATTTTTGTCAACATATTTAGCACTGTGTAGTTGTGGTTACCTCACCTTGTTGTCAAAAGGATTTTTGTCATGTGTAGTTTTTACTATTGTCCACATGTTAAGTGTTTAATTGCCTACTCTGTGGCAGAAACCTGGGTGCTGTGCTATGTGGTATTGACAGTGAAATTTGATCATACCATCTTTCGCTCTGTGGTGTTATTCTCACACTTCTGAAATAATGAAAACTCCATTTCAATTATTTTACGGGGGTGGGGGGAGTATGGTTATGATTTAAATTCATAACAGGTTATAGCGTAGCTCAGCCGTGGCTCTGTGTTTGTTTATTTGTACATGGGTCACTGGGAAATACGATTGAGTTACGTTAAGCTGTCATGCTTGGCTGGGTCTCATGAGACAGGTGACTGGTTTTTAGAGAGAAGGGGGAGAGCAATGTGTGTTTAATGGCCGGTGGATGTGTGTTTTTGAGCTCCTGAGATTTATCATGTTTTGATTAATTTCTACCTGATACCAATTTCTGTACTTCAAGATTTTTACTAGCCACTGATGCTATATAACTATATTCTGCCATATACTAGAATGGCTTGCTAGTGGATACTGATGGAGCTGTGTTTTGTGGCAATAAATGTTGGTTAACTGTCCACTTGGCTTTGGTGGTAATTTGGATAATTTTGATATATGCTGTGTGCGTTGTTTGGAAGTATGTCACTACACTAACGTGGTCAGAGGAACTCTTGAATTTGTATTTTATAATATAATAACCAACGCAACAGTCATACGCCCCAAAAAAGTGGATTGCTTCTTTCTAACTTGTGAGATAAGTTTCCTTTGCGTGAACAGATCTGATGACACACCCTTATTTACTTGCTGAAACATTCCTATATGACTGTTAATTCTCACAGCTGCTGTTTGTTGCCAGTACATTTTTTGTTATTATCCTCAAGTCCTTTCCATCAATGTTGATGCTTTCTAACATTTTGATAATTTCCCCATGTTCACTTTGTCAAATGCCTTAGTGTAATCTATAAAGCACAAGTACAGATCTGTCTTCACCTCTATGGCTCTTTATATTAATGTTCTTATAATATAAATAGCATTGTTTGTGCCTTTACCTTCTACAAATCCAGTGTTCATCACTGATTTCTGGTTTAATTTTATTTCTCACTCTTCTCATGATAATTCGTAATAATATTTTGGTCACATGACTCATAAGACTAATGGTGCAGTGTTTTTCACATTCCATGGCTCAAGGTTTTTAAAAATAATTTTAACTGCTTTTAAAACCCTGTTTTAATAAGGAATTTAAAGAACATTGAAGTCATTCATCAAGTCTGTCTATGCTGCTATATACTACCTAAGGAGTGGCCAATCTGTAATCTAACTTTTACAATTTTATTAATATTTTGCCGACTTAAAAATAAAGTATCACTATCAAGATGAGCAGGTTATTCACAAAAATTGTGAGCAGACAGTGATAGTCTTGTTTTTAGCACACTCCGCACCCTCTTACTCATGTTTACTATACATGGTCAGCAGGTCTATTTGTTGTAGTGAACCATCTTTTCACAATCAGTGACATTCAATTAGCACCACAGTTAACATTACCAAAAGTAATGTTACATTTCAAAAACAAGCACTGAAATAATTCTTACTTGTGATCTGTTTAGTCACAGATCATCAGATTGCAGGACTTAAACAGACACATCTGTCATGACATACAGGACACCCTCACTATACATGTTGCCAGTATTCCAGTTTTCTTATTCAAGTGTGCAATTAATTTTAGAAACATGTTAAAACTCCTTAAACTTAAGTTGGATTTCCTCTAACTCAAACATAATTTTCTGTACATCACATGCCCTGAAAGAGTTATTACAGCAGGTTTTTTCAGCAGAACTGCTACTACCTAAGATGCTTGACACAAATTGAACTAAGGCTGTAGTGAAGCTTGGTTAGCTCCTTTTCTACCAGGTAATGAGTTCTACCTGACCACAAACTGTTACCTACTTCACAAAATCAATGTTTTTTTTTTTTTTTAACAGGAAAAATAAACTGGTTGGAAAGTTAAACTAGTGTACAAGGATAAATAACACGACAAATTAACATAATGTAATATTCAAATGGCTGTGGTAGAACTGAAAACAAAATGTATAACAAAATGTAGCAAATATGTTTTTTTAAACTCCCACACTCACTGATGTCATCAAAAGATGGTAATATTTTCAATGTTATTTATCCTTTATTTTACAATATTATATAAATAAACATCATATACAAAATGCAAACGATTAAAAACACAGGTCACTGACTCATATTAGCTTACATTATATACAACTTGGGTTATATTTGCTCCCGGGAATTAACAAGTTCAGTTAACAATCTGCTGTCTAGCTGAGAAGTTTTATGATGAAAATAGCTCCTCTTTCCATACTTTCTGAATGAAGTAAAGGACTTACCTAAATCAATTTTATTCACGCAAAAAATAGCGCAGTTAAACTTTCAATTGCAAATATAATTTCAGATGTCACATGCTAGTCAAGGGAACAGTCTGTTCTACTTCATGAAGACATTATTTTAACGTAGCCCAATAGACTCTGGCAGCGCTAGTCAAGGGAAGAGTCTGTTCTACTTGATGAAGACATTATTTTAACGTAGCCCAATAGACTCTGGCAGCGCTAGTCAAGGGAAGAGTCTGTTCTACTTGATGAAGACATTATTTTAACGTAGCCCAATAGACTCTGGCAGCGCTAGTCAAGGGAAGAGTCTGTTCTACTTGATGAAGACATTATTTTAACGTAGCCCAATAGACTCTGGCCTTCATGATACTTTCAATGGCTACTGTAAAATCTAATCTCAAATTTAAAAAAAAAAAAAGAACAGCTGATTCATCTTGTCTAAACATTTCTCAAAGAAAACATGTGTTATATATTAATTACACCTTATATACTATTAATTACACCTTATATACTATTGTCGGCGTCTGTGGCCTAATGGATATGAACGCAGTTTCATAATTCAGATATACCAGGTTCGAAACCTGCTGCAGGCGGTTTGGTAGCAGATCGCTTTGTGTGGATTTTTAACAATGGTATAAGTGCCGTACCGTTCAGAAAGCAATGGCAAACTACTGAATGAAAAAAATTGCCTAGAAAAATCACAAACAGCCAATAAAAGCTGGGGTTGATTGCCACGTCCTGTAAAGGATAAGCAACTAACTTTTTTTATATACTATTAATAACACCTTGTTTAGCCACGATGGAAATTCCTCTAAATCAGAGCTTATTTGTTGCTGTAAACTCTGGTAAATGTAAAAGGGCCAGCTGGCTTGTCTTTATCATTCTGATGCCATGTGACCTCATTTATGCAGCAGTTTAGCTGCAGGAATCAGCATTTTCTAAACAATGTGTGCATAATCCCCTCAGAAATATGCTGTTTACAATATGTGATGCAATCTCACAAAATCGATAATATCTTGACATTCTGATATATTGAAAGATTTGTATTGCAAGAAAGGTATTTTAAGGATCCTTGTAACAGTGAAAAAAAAACTAAAATATAAACATTCAGTGAAACGTTATGCATGTCTGAAGATAGTATACAAAACATGTCAAATTCAGAGAAAATCAACTTTAATTTTTGGCACAACACTAATGTTTCTGAATAGATTGGTGCATATTAAATGAATCCAGGATCATTTTTTACAAATTTATCCTACATCGAAAGCAGAAACTTTATATAATACAAACATCTAAAAACTAACACCAGTAGCTAAATTAAAGGATTTTAAAATTGTTCTCACAATCAGACATGCCAACAAGTTAACCTTTTGCCAGAATATACCACACATGTGATATAGTATATTATAGCATCATGCACAGCTGGTTGTCATATAAGGATGACTCCAGATATGCCTCCATGCATATACTTGGGAGTCATGACATAAGTCACCCCCCCCCATGATTATGAGTACAAAAATAGTTCTCTTTCTCTCATTTTCTCCCTCTCTCTCGCTATATATATAAATATAGATATATGGTCAAGTCTGGATTAATAGAAGCCAATGGGATCATCTAAAATACTTCTGCTTATCAGGTGTTTGCTCAGAGCTGGACATTTTGTGGTCAGAATAAGGGAGAAAGTAAAAATTATTATGCATGGGTGTTTATATATTCATATATACGGTCATACACTATATGTACATTTATTTTTATTTATTGATATACAGACAGAGAGAAAAACAGACTAAAAAACACATGGAGAAGGGAAATGGAGACAATTACGAAAGAGATAAAAAAAAGTTATGGTAAGACACTGAACTGTTGACACAGGGTGTAAATGCTTGGCATACATTTCTTGCATCTAAGGGTAATGATGCTTATCAATGTGACAACAACAAAAAACAGTATAATATTTATAGTAGATAACTCAAACCGCCCGGTTTTACCACTAAATATTCAGTAAATTTGCTCAATGTTGGCATTTTGACAAGTTACACAACAAGCCAAATTTTTCAAATATTCAAAATTACATAACTTTTGAACAAATTCCCCTAGGGCACTAAATTTGGTACCAAAATGCTTAGCATAAAAAGATCTACCCATCTACATATGTTATTAACAGAAATACGTAATTTAAAAATTCAGTTTGGAGTACCTATTTAAAGAACCACATACAGAAAATTCTGCTCCACAAACATCTCATTTATAAGGTTTCTCTCCTGTATGTGTCCTTCTGTGATCCTTTAAAATACCATTAAGAGAAAATTCTGCTCCACAAACATCACATTTATACGGTTTCACTCCTGTATGTGTCCATTTGTGATTCTTTAAAGTACTACTACTAGAAAATTCTGCTCCACAAAAATCACATTTACAAGGTTTCTCTCCTGTATGTGTCCTTTTGTGCTTCTTTAAAGTACTGTTTTTGAGAAAATTCTGCTCCACATACATCACATTTATAAGGTCTTTCTCCTGTATGTGTCCTTTCGTGATTCTTTAAATAATCATTTTGTGAAAATTCAGCTGCACAAACATCACACTTAAAAGGTTTCTCTCCTGTATGTGTACTTTTGTGCTTCTTTAAAGAACAGTTTTGAGAAAACTGCCCCGCAAACATCACACATATAAGGTTTCTCTCCTGTATGTGTCCTTATAGGAATCTTTAAAGCACCATTTCAAGACAATTTTGCTCCACAAACATAACATTTATAAGGTTTTACTCCTGTATGTGTCTTTTTGTGATTCTTTAAAAGAGAATTTATGGAAAATTTTGTTCCACTAGGTTATAAGGTTTCTCTCCTGTATGTGTCCTTTTGTGATTCTTTAAAGTGCCATATAGAGAAAATTCTGCTCCACAAATATCACATTTATAAGGTTTCTCTCCTGTATGTGTCCTTTTGTGATTCTTTAAATGAACATTTAGAGAAAAGCCTGCTCCACAAACATCACATTTATAAGGTTTCTTACCTGTATGTGTCCTTTGTCCTTTTCTGATTATTTAAATAAGAATTTATGGAAAAGTTTGCTCCACAAACAGCACATTTATAAGGTTTCTCTCCTGTTTGTGTCCTTTTGTGATTCTTTAAAGTACCGTTTTGAGAAAACTCTTCTCCACATACATCACAGATATAAGGTTTCACTCCTGTATGTGTCGTTCTGTGATTCTTTAAAGTACTATTTGTAGAATATTCTGCTCCACAAACATCACATTTATAAGGTTTCTCTCCTGTTTGTGTCCTTTTGTGATTCTTTAAAGTACCGTTTTGAGAAAACTCTTCTCCACATACATCACATTTATAAGGTTTCTCTCCTGTATGTGCCCTTCTTTAAAGAACCGTTTTGATAAGACTTCGTGATTCTTTAAATGACAATTTATGGAAAATTTTGCTCCACAAACATCACATTTATAAGGTTTCTCTCCTGTATGTGTCATTTTGTGATTCTTTAAATGAACATTTTTAGAAAAGCCTGCTCCACAAACATCACATTTATAAGGTTTCTCTCCTGTATGTGTCCTTTTGTGATTCTTTAAATGAACATTTTGAGAAAAGCCTGCTCCACAAACATCACATTTATAAAGTTTCTCTCCTGTATGTGTCCTTTTGTGATTATTTAAATGAGAATTTATGAAAACTTTTGCTCCACAAACATCACATTTATAAGGTTTCTCTCCTGTATGTGTCCTTTTGTGATTCTTTAAAGTACTATTTCTATAAAATTCTGCTCCACAAACATCACATTTATGTTTCTCTCCTGCATGTGTCCTTTTGTGATTCTTTAAAGTACCATTTTGAGAAAATTCTGCTCCATATACATCACATATATAAGGTTTCACTCCTGTATGTGTCGTTTTGTGATTCTTTAAAGTACTAGTTGTAGAAAATTCTGCTCCACAAACATCACATTTATAAGGTTTCTCTCCTGTATGTGTCCTTCTGTGATTCTTTAAAGTGCCATAGAGAGAAAATTCTGCTCCACAAATATCACATTTATACGGTCTCACTCCTGTATGTGTCCTATTGTGATTCTTTAAAATGAACAATTAGAGAAAAGCCTGCTCCACAAACATCATATTTATAAGGTTTCTCTCCTTATGTGTCCTTTTGTGATTATTTAAATGAGAATTTATGGAAAAGTTTGCACCACAAACATCACATTTATGTTTCTCTCCTGTATGTGTCCTTTTGTGATTCTTTAAAGTACCGTTTTGAGAAAATTCTGCTCCACATACATCACATATAAAAGGTTTCACTCTTGTATGTGTCATTTTGTGATTTTCTAAAGTACTTTTTGTAGAAAATTCTGCTCTACAAACATCACATTTATAAGGTTTCTCTCCTGTATGTGTCCTTTTGTGATTCTTTAAATGAACATTTTGAGAAAAGCCTGCTCCACAAACATCACATTTATAAGGTTTCTCTCCTGTATGTGTCCTTTTGTGATTCTTTAAATGAACATTTTGAGAAAAGCCTGCTCCACAAACATCACATTTATAAGGTTTTTCTCCTGTATGTGTTCTTTTGTGATTATTTAAATGAGAATTTATGAAAAATTTTGCTCCACAAACATCACATTTATAAGGTTTCTCTCCTGTATGTGTCCTTTTGTGATTCTTTAAAGTACTACTACTAAAAAATTCTGCTCCACAAACATCACATTTATCAGGTTTCTCTCCTGTATGTGTCCTTTTGTGATTCTTTACAGTACTATTTCTAGAAAATTCTGCTCCACAAACATCACATTTATGTTTCTCTCCTGTATGTGTCCTTTTGTGATTCTTTAAAGTACCATTTTGAGAAAATTCTGCTCCACATACATCACATATATAAGGTTTCACTCCTGTATGTGTCATTTTGTGATTCTTTAAAATACTATTTGTAGAAAATTCTGCTCCACAAACATCACATTTATAAGGTTTCTCTCCTGTATGTGTCGTTTTGTGATTCTTTAAATGAACATTTTGAGAAAAGCCTGCTCCACAAACATCACATTTATAAGGTTTCTCTCCTGTATGTGTCCTTTTGTGATTCTTTAAATAAATATTTTGAGAAAAGCCTGCTCCACAAACATCACATTTATAAGGTTTCTCTCCTGTATGTGTCCTTTTGTGATTATTTAAATGAGAATTTATGAAAAATTTTGCACCACAAACATCACATTCATAAGGTTTCTCTCCTGTATGTGTCCTTTTGTGATTCTTTAAAGTACTACTACTAGAAAATTCTGCTCCACAAACATCACATTTATCAGGTTTCTCTTCTGTATGTGTCCTTTTGTGATTCTTTACAGTACTATTTCTAGAAAATTCTGCTCCACAAACATCACATTTATGTTTCTCTCCTGTATGTGTCCTTTTGTGATTCTTTAAAGTACCGTTTTGAGAAAATTCTGCTCCACATACATCACATATATAAGGTTTCACTCCTGTATGTGTCATTTTGTGATTCTTTAAAATACTATTTGTAGAAAATTCTGCTCTACAAACATCACATTTATAAGGTTTCTCTCCTGTATGTGTCATTTTGTGATTCTTTAAATGAACGTTTTGAGAAAAGCCTGCTCCACAAACATCACATTTATAAGGTTTCTCTCCTGTATGTGTCCTTTTGTGGTTCTTTAAATGAACATTTTGAGAAAAGCCTGCTCCACAAACATCACATTTATAAGGTTTCTCTCCTGTATGTGTCCTTTTGTGATTATTTAAATGAGAATTTATGAAAAATTTTGCTCCACAAACATCACATTTATAAGGTTTCTCTCCTGTATGTGTCCTTTTGTGATTCTTTAAAGTACTACTACTAGAAAATTCTGCTCCACAAACACCACATTTATGTTTCTCTCCTGTATGTGTCCTTTTGTGATTCATTAAAGTACTATTTCTGGAAAATTCTGCTCCACAAACATCACATTTATGTTTCTCTCCTGTATGTGTCCTTTTGTGATTCTTTAAAGTACCGTTTTGAGAAAATTCTGCTCCACAAACATCACATATATAAGGTTTCACTCCTGTATGTGTTGTTTTGTGATTCTTTAAAGTACTATTTGTAGAAAATGCTGCTCCACAAACATCACATTTATAAGGTTTCTCTCCTGTATGTGTCCTTTTGTGATTCTTTAAAGTACTAGTTACAGAAAATCCTCTTCCACAAACATCACACTTATAAGGTTTCTCCCTTGCATGTATCAATATGTTTCTCTTTAAACAACTATTTACAACAAAATCTGATTTTTCTTCTGTATGATTTCTTTTGTGCCATTTTAAATTAGAATCTTGAGCAAACTCTTTACCACAAACATCACACTTATAAGATTTTTCTACTGTAGGTTTATTACATGTGTAACATTTTTCTTTTGTATTTGTCATTTTATGATCACTTTGAGAAAATTCTTCTCTACAAACAAATTTGTAATGCAACTTGCCATTATGCTGCATTATGGGTTTCTTTAAATAATCATTTCTTGAAAACCTACTATAAACATCACACTTGTTAGGTATCTCTTCTTTATGCTGCATTATATGTGCCTTTAGATAACCAAAATGAGTAAACCCCATACCACAGAGATCACATTTATAATGTTTCTGTGCTGTGCCTATTCTTTCATGTTGCCAAAGACTAGATTGTGTAGCTAATTCTACATTACCAATATTATTTATATAACACTTTTCTCTCATATGTGAAAGCTCATGTTCACTACAGTCACCTTTTTTGTCAAACTGTTTTCCACAAACATTACAGCCGAAATGTTTCTCTTTTGTACCTATTATTATTTCATCTGAGTGTTCACTGCTACATAAGTTAAAACCTTCATTACTTCCACTGTTGAGAGTATATTCCTTACAGACTGTTGTTGATTCCCTGTAACCGTTTTCATTTTGTATGGCTGCAGTTTGGGGAGACTCATTCAAGTCTACAGCCATTATCTCAGAGTCTGTCAAATTCAGTGATAGTGCCTCACTCAGTCTTGACTTGATGTTATTGTCTGTATTCAGTGCTGCAGCTGCAGAACTTATTTTCATCGCATTCACAACTTTTTGTGTGAATTTTGGCAACACTTCAAGGAATGCAGCATTCTGCATTGGTTTACTCTTTATAAAATTGTTCATAATTTTCACATCTGAAATATCAACATTAGAGTGTAGACGGGAGCCCTGGTTACTGGAATGGTCACCTGAAATTCATTGAATAAAAAATAATGAAAAAACTTCAGATAATTATGCCGTGCACATAAAATGTTAATTCTTTACGTTTTATAGTTTTATATTAGGCATGTATTAAATGTCACAACTTTAAGAATGAGTTAGAAGCGGTGTTTGTTTCTGATTGATTTGTGAATAAAGGCATGTCAATGAGTATCACAGGAATGTACAGGCAAGCACCAGTTTATAAAAGTCTGTAGCTTTTTGGTTGTTGTTTTTGTTGTTCTCCATGTTTCAGAGCCATACAATAGGACTGACTTGACACTTGAGGTAAAGATTCTTATTTTCATGTTGGATTTGATTTCTCTTGTTCTCCACACGTTTTCCAATGCAATGAAGCTCCTCTTGCTTTTTGTATTCTTATTTTGATATTATTGTCTGTCCCTCCAACTTTGTCTATATTACTGCCAAGAAAAAAAGTTGCAAACTAGTGTAAAAATTATCAAAAAATAACCTTGATGAATATAAGACTATATAATTACTTCATAAGCAAATGATGAACCTTGGGTATCCTTGCCAAGGTAACTTTAAAATCATATGTATACAATGTTTCAGCCTCGGCAAGGATCTATGTCATTCCTCAGTTAGTTGGCTTATCTCTAAATAATGTAGGATACCTGCCTTTATTATGTACCATCCATTAATAAGTGCTAAGATGTTGTTGAGGCTGATAAAGTTGACCAGAGACCTGGGTAGTTTTAACTATCAGAGACTCTGATTGTCAGTCTCTCTCACTCACATTCACATACCACACACAAATAAATTACACGTGTCAAAACTATGCGGAACAAAGGGCTGCTTCTTTTGCTCAGGCCCAATTTTTGTTTTGGCATGCCTTTTCCAACTCTGCCAGTGATAGCCCAGCTACTGCAGCTTCACTTTCCACTCTCCATTTTTTCTTTGACTTTCCATTTTTTCCTTACCTTGCTGACTTCAGTCAAGGGTATATCTGTTTATGCTGGTTGTGTGTTTCGTTAAGGGTGTATATCATTCCTCAATTTTTTTGCTATTAATTTCCAACTGCCGCATAACTTAGAACCACAATGGACAACAGACTAGCGTTGGAAAAATCAAATTGATAAGAGCCAGCAACAAGCTAGACAGAGAATGGCGCTAATGAAAAATACAAGCAGGAACTACCTGGGGTGCAGACAATCAAATACTGAATAACATTATATACAGGAAGTGTCCAGCTGGCACTGGAATATGGAATGCCACCCTGAGTGATTGCCTCAAAATCCAACTTAGACAGAACAATAAAAGTACAAAACCAGGTAGAGAGATTCATTACTTGACCAATGAAATCAGCACCTATGAATGAGATGAATAAGCTAACAAAACTACAGTCCACGAGTGACAGAAGAGATTACAGGGTTCTATAGGAGGCAGACAAATGTAAAAGGCTCACAAACCACCCAACGAATGATAGAATGAAAGGATTTGGTCAAGGCAGATTCCAGAGAAGCTGTTTTGCACAAACAGCAAAAGAGATTGCCCGACAGTGCACCTGACCTAGTACAACCCAGCACCCACAAGAACTAGCAGTCCACCACTTAAGAGAAAAAGATTCCCAGAGCTGATCTACAGCATACCAGAAGTAATGAAAAAATGGCACTCAAACAGATGCAGTGAGGAAACACCTGGCTATGGAATACATCTGAAAGATGAACCCAGCCAGATAATAGACTCACATCTATACAGATAGATCAAGAACAAAAGCTACAACAAATGAAGGTGGAGGTGTTATACACAAAATTAAATAATGGGCAAGAAATACATATCTCAATGGCCACTGGACAATTCTAAAACAACTTTCAAGTGGAGGCTGAAGTACTAAAAACACCTGCCATTACCATCAATGAAAATAAATATTTTGCTAGAGACAAGATAGTACTCCTTATAGATGCACTATCAGTCATCACAGTACACAGGAACAATGAAAACAATGAATCAGACAGCCAGGCAGAAGTACTAATGAAAACCAGCTATGAATTCTAACAAGTAAAAGTACAGTTGATACCTGCCCACTGTAATATATGAGGAAATGACAAGGCAGATAAACTTGCTAAAGATGAAGGAAAGCAAATCCAAACAAAAGACAGGGCTACATATGAAGAGATAAAAGCAATAATCACAATATCTATAGAGAAAAATGGTATAATGGAAACATGACTCAGGCTCCAATACTGCAGAACCATACTACAGATTACCAAGAAGAGATCAAGTGATAATTTTCAGACTTAGGACAGGCCATCACAGACTCAAATACAAATTGAAAATCGGATAGACAAGTATGTCCCCATGTGGGGAGGACAGACAGATAGACAGGTATGTCCCCATGTGGGGAGAACAGACAGGTAGACCCCCATGTGGGGAGAACAGACAGATAGACAGGTATGTCTCCATGTGGGGAGGACAAACAAACAGTAGAACATGTAGGGAGGACAAACAAACAGTAGAACATGTAAGGAGGACAAACAAACAGTAGAACATGTGGGGAGGACAAACAAACAGTAGAACATGTAGGGAGGACAAACAAACAGTAGAACATGTAGGGAGGACAAACAAACAGTAGAACATGTGGGGAGGACAAACAAACAGTAGAACATGTGGGGAAAACAAACAAACAGTAGAACATATAGGGAGGACAAACTAACAGTAGAACATGTAGGGAGGACAAACAAACAGTAGAACATGTGGGGAGGACAAACAAACAGTGGAACATGTGGGGAGGACAAACAAACAGTAGAACATGTAGGGAGGACAAACAAACAGTAGAACATGTAGGGAGGACAAACAAACAGTAGAATATGTGGGGAGGACAAACAAACAGTAGAACATGTGGGGAGGACAAACAAACAGTAGAACATGTAGGGAGGACAAACAAACAGTAGAACATGTAGGGAGGACAAACAAACAGTAGAACATGTAGGGAGGACAAACAAACAAACAAACAGTAGAACATGTAGGGAGGACAAACAAACAGTAGAACATGTAGGGAGGACAAACCAACAGTAGAACATGTAGGGAGGACAAACAAACAAACAGTAGAACATGTAGGGAGGACAAACAAACAGTAGAACATGTAGGGAGGACAAACAAACAGTAGAACATGTAGGGAGGACAAACAAACAGTAGAACATGTAGGGAGGACAAACAAACAAACAAACAGTAGAACATGTAGGGAGGACAAACAAACAGTAGAACATGTAGGGAGGACAAACAAACAAACAAACAAACAGTAGAACATGTAGGGAGGACAAACAAACAAACAAACAGTAGAACATGTAGGGAGGACAAACAAACAAACAAACAAACAGTAGAACATGTAAGGAGGACAAACAAACAAACAAACAGTAGAACATGTACACCAAAAATGTTGGTTCCATGAGAGAAGCAGGGTGACAGCATGATCTTCTCCAGTCCAGTTGAGGGTAAAACTGGGTGGTGCTAAAAGAAACCTGAGGCTGTATAAGATAGATAGATGTGGTTATTTGACAGCAAACAAAGAAGAATAAATTAACGTCTGAACAAAAATAGATTTTCTAACCTCATTCCACAGTCTACTTATATCTGCTATAGTAGTGGATGAGTTTTATTATTATTATAATCACAGCTGAAATATATCTTTGATAACCTTTGATAAATTTATATATATGATACTGAGTTTTTTGATATCTGCTATAGTAGTGGATGAGTTTTATTATTATTATAATCACAGCTGAAATATCAGATGACTTTGATAACCTTTGATAAATTTATATATATGATATGCTGAGTTTTTAATGAAGGACAACTAACAGTCTACTTATATCTGCTATAGTAGTGGATGAGTTTTATTATTATTATAATCACAGCTGAAATATCAGATGACTTTGATAACCTTTGATAAATATTATAATATATATATATATATATATATATATATATATATAGATAATATATATATATATATATATATATATATATATATATATATATATATATATATATATATATATATATATATATATATATATATATATATATATATATATATGATATGCTGAGTTTTTAATGAAGGGAAACTTACAGAACAGTTTGGAATAAAAACTGGAGTGTGACATGGATGCCTCTTGTCACCATTTCTCTTCCTGTTGGCTATAGATTTAGTTATAATATAAAGACATCTTCCTCAACCAAAAGAAATGGAATCCAAGAGGTTCTCAACCTAGATAGGTAGCGGAGTGGTTATTTTATTAGGATCATTAGCATGGCATAGTTTCATCTGTATTGGCTATCTTGAGCTTAGGCAACCATCTCTGATCATACATTCTAAATGTAACTGTTCTGACAGCAGGTGTGAAGGGTAATGAAACCCCTAATGTCCACTCTGTCAACCCTGAAGAGAAAGAAACTCACAACAAGAAGCGAATGTTCATTCATTCATAACCCTCCACTCCCAAAGGAGCATAGGCCTTCAACAAACATATGCCAAGTCGTCCTGTCATGTGCCATCATCTCAAGTTCTTTCTTATCCCAAACGGTTCTGCAAGCTGTCCTTCATGAAGAACTCTGCATGTCATGTCTTCATTTGTTTTCTTTATTAATAATGATCTTCAGGGGAACTGCATAATGCCTCATCAATTTCCAAAGTGATTCTCTGTCTACACTGTCAAATGCCTTTTCATAGTCCACAAATTCAATGTATAGTGGTGAATTCCATTCCAGACTTTGTTCAACTATTATTCTCAAAGTGGCTATCTGGTCTGTACAGAATCTGTTTTGTTGAAAACCTGCTTGTTCATCTCTCAGTTTCTTGTCTATGGACTCTTTTAATCTCTCAAGGATAATCCTGTTTAATACTTTTCCTGGCACTGATGGTAACATTATTCCTCTATAATTTGTGCATGCTTGTAAATTTCCCTTCTTAGGCAACTTAACAAGATATCCTTCCTTCCATTCTGCTGGTATCACTTCCTTTTCCCAGACTTTACCATGTAATTTATATAACATCTCTATAGCTGTGTCGATATCTGCTTTGATGGGCTCTGCTGGAATGCCATCTGGTCCAGCTGCTTTTCTATCTCTTAGAAGCTTTATGGCTTTCTTTATTTCTTCCTTCGTTGGTCTTTCACAGTTAATTTGTAGCTCTTCTTCTGCTGGCTGGATGTCTGACAGGTTTTGTGGAGCTGGTCTAATGAGGAGGTTCTCAAAATATTCCGTCTACCTCTTCATTTGCTCTTGTATATTGCTGAGCAGTTTTCCATTCTTGTCTTTTATGAGGCAACTTGTTTGCTTGTATTTCCCTGTTAGCTTCTTTGTGCTGTTATATGGTCTCTCATATTTCCTTTGGCTGCAGCACCTTCTGCCTTTCTTGCCAACTCCTGAATATACTTCCTCTTGTCTCTTTTGATACTTCATTTTACTTCTTTGTTTGCTTCTGTGTACACTTCTTGAGCTTTGGCTTTGGAACTTCTGGTTTTGCTTGTGTTCAAATCTGCTTTCTTGTTTTTTCTGTCTTTTATCTTATTGATGGTTTCTGTTGTTATCCATGCTTTTTGTTGTCATTCCCTTTTCCTGGGTATTTCTTCACATGTCTCATTTCATTCAGTTTTGATTTGCTGCCAATAATCTTCTGTATTCACTACATCTTCCAGCTATTGGAGCACTTGGAATTTTTCTGTTGTTTCTTAGATGTCCTACATTAAATTGTTGTCTATAACTTTCATTTTTACTTTGGCTATCAGAAGGTGATGATCTGATACAACATCTCCTCCTCTATATACCTTTACATCCTGCAATGATGATCTAAACCTCTTGTTTATGCAAATATGATCAATCTGATTTTCTGTTCTATGATCTGGTGATATCCATGTTGCCTTGTGTATTCTCTTATGTGGAAACATGCTTCCTCCTATAGCCAGTTGATTTGAAGCACATAAGTTTGAGAATAGTTCCCCATTTTCATTCATTATTCCTAGCCCATGTTTTCCCATCACTTACTTCTTCAAAGCCAGTGTTGACTGTACCTATCTGTGCATTCATGTCATCCATACAAATTGTAATATCTCTTCTTTTTACTTTCTCTATAATTTCCTGCAGTCTAGTTTAAAATGCTTCTTTCACAGACTGTTCTTCCTCCCAGGCCAGATAAGTGGAACACCTTGTACGGAGATACAAAACAACTTGCAAAAACATGCAGATATCACTACATGGCATTGGGCCGAAGGGCGAGAGCCCAAGTGCCGCTGGATCAATAACAACACAGACTGTTCTTTGTCATTAGTTGGTGCATAACATTGGACGGCATTTACATTTATTTTCTTTTTAGCTGTTTTAAAAGTAGCTGTTATTATTCTGGGTCCAACAGCTTCTCATTCACTGAGTGCTTTTTTAGATAACATAAGAGCTACCTCTTCACTGTGGTGTGAACACTCATCTTCATGTCTCGAGGACAGCACCAATTCACCTGTGATGAGTTTCTTCTTGTCTACCTCCTTCCACTTTGTTTTACACAGTCCCAGAACCTCGATTTTATATTCCCTCATTTCTGCTGCTACTTGCGCCGCTTTCCCTTGTTCGTTCAATGTCCAAACATTCCAGGTGCCAAATCTTTTGGTTCTCCTAGAAGAAAGAAGGTTAGTCAGTAACACAGATTCCTTTCTCTGTGTTGCATCATATGCATCCCTGCGTGAGGACCTTCCCCTGTCTTGGATGGCTGTGTTGTATTTTCCTTAATTGACTTGTCCATGTTTGTTGCAGTTTTTTGTGGTTGACATTTTTTTAACAGGATGGGGTAACCAGCCCCATGCCCAACCCTCATAAGTCGCTTTTTACAACATGCATGGTAGGGAACAGTGTTACTATTCTTTGCTCCCCTTTTGGGCCCCGGTAACAAACGGGTGAAGCAAATGGTCAACTCACTAAGATTTAATCAGAATCTTTTGGAAAGTGAAAACCTGTGCTAAACAGTGTTCCAGATTAATAATGGCTAGTGTCCCTTGGGAAGGTTGGCCCAAGTGCGCTTTTCACTGGCAGTTGAGGATATCTGCAGGTGTTTAAAAAAGAATAGAACTGACTTTGCTTTGGTGCAGATTTGATTGCCTCAGTGTTTAAGTGAGCTGGAAATAACGTGATATCCATGGTACAAGACTTTTGGTTGCAGTAAGTCCTCGCTGAACACTATCCTGCATTGTGGAAAAGTTAGGATGTTCTGTATTGCCTTTCAAACATTTTAGCTAGTTGAGCAGAGTTTCAATGTGGTCGACTACCTTCTCTCAAAGCAAAGAAACAGACTGCAAATTACTGAACATGGGGATCTTCCTCTTCCTTGTTTGCCTTCAAACTTCCACATTAACTCTTTCACGTGGCTGTTGCCTGTATACCGGTGATCCTGATTTTTACCCCAAGCGTGTCTGTTGCTGGTAAAGCAGCGATCACGGGGGTGTCTCTAAAAACGAATGAAAAATAACGATTGCTCCCCTTATATTTCTGTACAATGAATTCCTTCCATTAAAAACTTGGTTTACACTTCAGATACACGTAGTTTGAAACTGATAGATGTTGGATTTTTCGTCAATTTTTGTTTCATAAGAACTGTGTAAGATGGACATTTTTGTCGAAAATGATCTTGATATGTCGGGTAGCGAGGACTCATGGACTTCTATTTTGAATAGAAATAAGCAAGAATAGGAAAGCAGCGATGTTAGTAGTTGTGAACAGAATGAACAAGATTCGACCGAAAAGACAGTGACATGATTTATGATGATGTTACCGTCCTCAACATTACTAATAATTGGACGAACCGTCTCACACCACGACCAAACCCAATAACAAAGTGGTTCCGAATCCACTGTCAGCGGGATATACACCTATTGATTATTTTAAAAAGTTCTCCTCAGATGATTTTCTTAACTCTTTGATAGATTTGTGTGAGCAATATGGCAGGAGTGTAGGCCTAGTGTTACAGTAGGCTATATGACATTTGTGGTGGCAGAGACGTGTAGATTGACAATTTCATTTTAATTGTTAAAAAAATTTTTAATTACCTTTTTTGGATTATGTGTGTTTGTCTTCAAATTATTGGATTTTATGACTTCAAATTGCTAGATTACTATGCACCATTGATGCTGTTGTCGTATTTTGAATCTGTCTAACAACTCAGTCATATTTACCGCGCACACTATAGGATAAATGGACCGATAGAATAGCCAATCAGGACGCTCCTTTTCTAGTATGTATAAAGACACCTTTTTATGTTTGACAGAAAGGTCCTATTCTATGTATTTGATAGGAGGGAGTTATTTTATTTCTTAAAGAATACCAATATATACAGGGAAATACATAACTATAATAACATCTGGGATATTACTTAATAAGTAGGTACAAAGACGGCCTCATAATAGTAATTTGTTTAATTGGTTTTAGTGATATTTCTACATCAGGGTAAGTCCAGATTTAGCTAATTAAAGACTGCATAGATTTAAATACCATGTAATAACTAAACAACAAAGATATAGAAAGATAGACATAAATTAGCAGTTCAAATATCACTTTAAATAACTAAAAACGGCCCAGTAATAAGTTAGATATAGAATATTTAAACTTAGTCACATTATACGGGCCAGCTGAAAAACGTATAGGTTTTGATTCTTAAACACACATTTGGACTGTGCTTCCGACTGGGCGGACACGGCGCTATATATAGAACTGGGACTTAGGGAAGTCCGCCACAAAATTTAAATACCGAGCTGCATGAATTGAGCGCAAACTGTTACTGCAGGGTCTTTTGCCGCTGTGATCTCGAAGCAGACTTAAAATTCCCATTGAAAGTCTGTACTTAGCTTGTGTATTATTGTCTGATGGTAAGAAAGAGATATATATATATATATATATATATATATATATATATATATATATATATATATATATATATATATATATATATATATATATATATATATATATATATATATATGTATATATTGTTGATTATTTGCCTGTGTATACCCACTTATGTGTTCGGTGATGTGTAGAAAGTGAAACTACAGGACTAGTGTGTTGCTACATTGAGGGCATACCTGTGTGATTTTGAAACGAAAGCCAGCGTTAGAAAATGTGTATAATATTTGTAAGTAGGGCAAAAATTATGACTGTAAGTTTGAATAGGGTATTTGAATGAGTATTTCATCCTGGAATTACACACTGTTCACGATCATAAGATAGGAGTACAGGAATTGTTAACATGGTGTAATCAAGTTGTCACTTGCTACTGTGTACTTAACCAAATCATTGTATGGAAGCCAAGCATGGGCTAAGGAATATATCATAGGATGTTTACAGGAAATGAATAATCACATGGAACTGGCTGTAAGAGAAATAAAGTTATATGTCCAGTGCAAACTGTTAGCACAATCTCTGAATAATGTTTATATGTGATGTTGTGTGTGTGTGTGTGGAGTGGTGCTGGAACCTACATGGAATGCAGTTATCTTTCATTCCAGGTTCTGTCTCGATATTACAAAGCACGAAACATCCACCGAGAGGAAGTCTGTTGGTGTCTACAGCTCCTTATATATCTGGAGCCATACCACGATTCCCAGCCAGGAGCTGCAGTTTGTGTAAACCTGGCCTGATGGATGCAGATCATCATCTAATAAGATAGGTGGAATCTAGTTCCACTGTACAGCACATCCTGTCAAAAACTACGTTATAAAAACCACACATAATAAAAATTAAAAAAAAAATAAAAACATTTAATGATGATATATATGAAGGACATTGGTTAAATAAAGTGAATTCTACAGTCCAGGAACAGTGATTATAGATTAGTAAAGAAAGTAATTGACATTATCTTGTTACCTTTACCATATTATTCTTTATGGAAAAGTACTTTCCATATTATTTATTTAATGTTGTAAATACTATTTGATTTCTTTTAAAATTCCTGACCAAAAAAAAATAAATCGGTAGAGGACAAATAAATTGTAAATAATTTCAGTCAGTCTTGCTTAATAATTCTTATTAAGTTAATGTTCTGTATTGAGATTTATTAGATATAATTAATTCAATTTCCCCCTAGATAATTAGCCAGTAAAACAAAAGTATATTCATTAATCAATGTGGGATCTAGAGAGGTAGCAGATAGATCTTCAGTACCCCACACTATCATCATACTTGAAGGTTTACATAGCTTGACCCCACTATTGATGTCGATACACCCTTGCTCTTTTCAGAGAAGGGGATATTTCTTATAAGACCAGTCTCTTATCTGGCACTATCCTGGCATCGTCTGATACACCTTTGTGTCCAGGAAAGTCTTTATTTTAATAACATCCAAACCTCTCGCGACAGCTGTACCAGAATCAATGACGTTATTGGCAAAAATAATGACACAAACAAGAATAAATCAAGGTAAACATGAAATTTTGCACTTTTTTCTTTATTTTTCAAATTTCTCTTATGTTTGTAGATTGAAAATTTCATATTTTAAAACAAAAACATCAGTCATTGTTAAACCTCCGAAAACGGCGAGTATCTGCCTGAATGGCGAGGGACACTTGTCTCTGTACAAGAAAATAGGATACTCACGTAAAAATCAATGTCAGGTTAGACATTAAAAATAACTTGAGATTTCGCCTCGAGTATTAGCGGGCGTACGAAAAAAAAAAAAAAAAAAAGTCATTGTTAAGATCATTCAATTCCCTTCAAGAAAATGTATTGTTTTGTCAATCTATAAGAAATTTATTGAGACATTTCTACAACTACCTGATTTTGTTGCCATGTCCCTCAGGAGGGAGAATTCTAAAGGGTAAACAGTGCAAGGAACTGGCATGTGGCAGGGTTAATGACTCTAATAAAGGCAGCAGTCACCTCAAGGTTCCTGACATCTCCAAACAGTTTTTCAAGGGGGGTGGGGGGGGGGGGGGGGGGGGGTGAACTAGGTTGTTGCCACATGCTACTCTGTTCATTGATGTATGTTGGGCAGGACTGCAGCAGATGTTTGGCTGCCATGGGGCTGGTGCTACAGGTGCAAAGATCTGTTACACCTATTCTGTACTTGTGATATAGGTGGTATCTCTTTCCCTAATACTCTGTGCTCTAGCTGCACTATGCAGATGTAGGTGACTACCAGTTGCTTTGGGTGGACTCCACCAAAGCAAGGGGTCAGAAATTCTTCCTACCTGGCTAGTCTCCTTAGGTCAAGCACCACCTCACTGAGTCATATTTGAACATGGGAATCTGAAACTCCTTCTGAGTAACTTTTAAACCAGATGTTGAAAAACTTATATCACCACGCCAAGCTCATCCATCTCATTGAAAGTTAAGAGAGCCATGAAGTGTGTTGATTAAAATTGGTTATACTGAATTAAGTAATTAAGTTTTATATATTAAACAGGGTTCATAGCAAATTTCTTCAAGCATTTTCCAGCCTTTTCCAGGTCCAAGCACATGATTTTCAAGGATGGGAAACTAATATTTTCCTCATCTAATTTTCTCAGATTTAAAATGGATACCTGTCTTTGTTATAATCCTGGTGGCTAGCAACTTATCAGGCTTTATGCTGGCCCAGCCTTCATGGTTACTGTAGCAGCCCTGTGGGATAACCCACACCATACTTCACCCAGGCCCAGCAATCCCCTACTTTGTTTTGACCTCCTACAATATAGACATGTTTATTTACATTTTATACAAATATTTTGTCATCTTTTAGAAATCTCTTCTTTTCAGCTCAGATAATTTTTCATCACTTTCTTTGTCAACAGCTTTACTTTCTTCTTTTTCTCTTACTTGTTTCCGCAGGCAATTAGATACAGTATCTTGCGCAGTGTTTCAGCATGAGAAGCATTGTCATCTGCAGCAGCAGTCAGGGACTTGATATCCAGATCAAGATTTTCTTCTTTTCAGTTACTCTTAACTCATCATCAACAATTTTTCTTTTATTATTATGTTTCTCTTCTTCAACAGTGAGCTTCTGGCTGCCGAGAAAAATCAAGTGTCTGTTGTGAGAACTGCTCACACTAGCTAACATCTTAGGGGTGATTTCAATATTTTCAACTCCTCCCATCCTTCTGATGTTATCTGCAATGATTCTTCTGGATTTTAAGGTCCTTTCTGCCATGTTGCAGCCCACAGCTTCCAACATTCAGTAGTTCTATGCCACAGTTCTGGTTCAGTAGCACATTTTATCATGAAAAGCCCAATTTACATTAGGCCCATCCATGGACAGTTGGAGCAAATGTCCTAAATTTAACGATGAGCATGCATCATCAAATGCAGTCTGCATATCAAGAGCTACAGCATGTCCAAGAACCTTTGATGTAAGATAATGTGTTTTTATCACATTTACATCCCAGAAATGAAAATGGAAATCCATTTGCTTTCGCTACATTGATTTGTTCATGCTTTCACCAAACAGAACAATGTAACTGTTCTTGCTACGCTGGCTCTCAAGAAGTGAGGTGAAATATGGAGCCAGTCCAAAAGAGGCCAGGTAGGTTTTCCATTCAGACAGACCAAACTGTCTGGCAATAGAACTATCAGCAAACATTTTCTGAAAAATGTTATTAATTCCTGTATTTGAATTAAAACTATGTCACATTTGACTGAAAACAGAGTCCAAATAATCTCAGCTCTGAGAGTTCTTCCTTGGTCACAAATGATGTCACATCTGTAGGTCTTCTAGTAGTGTTAGACATTTTTGACGTGTCTGAGGGAGTAGTGTCAGATGGTTTTGATGTTTCTGAGGGTAAAACTGCTCCATGGGGTTGTGTTCTTTTCTGTTTAAAAAAAAAAACAAAAAAAAAACAAGGAACACTCAAATAACTTATGAGTAGGCCTAAATTATGTATATTTACCAAGTCAAAGTTCTAAATGCATGCATAATATAGTCAAAAAACATTTAACTAGAACAAAAGTTAATATATAGTAATTAGGAGGGTGAAGGTATGAAGATATTCTTATAATACTTATGATAAGTGAAAATAAATTAAATATCTAACTGGAAACAGCAGGCCTTTACACCCCCCCTCCCCTCCCTATCTTTACTATTTTTGTTTGGTGTTTTTGTTGGGTTTCGTTTTCTTTTGTTTTATCTCGTTTCTGTTTGTTTAGATTTTTTTTTTTTAAATTTATATATAAATATAAATATATATATATATATATATATATATATATATATGTATGTATGTATGTATGTATGTATGTATGTATGTATGTATGTATGTATGTATGTATGTATGTGTACATACATACATACATACATACATACATACATACATACATACATACATACATACATACATACATACATACATACATACATACATACATACATACATACATACATACATACATACATAGTCAGAATCTTTATTATCCAAAAAAGTACATTAACATGTACTTGATATAGTATAAAAACACCATATCATATCGGATAATCATTTAGAGTCCGTAAGTGTGCTAAACTCCGCCCAGGATACAATCGGCAAACATTCATAATCCGTTGAATTCAATTCGTACACAGTTTACAAGCTGACATCAAAAGTCTCCAGCCTTCAGTTACCGTCACCGTCTTTCGGGACATGAGCAAAAACCAAACATTCACGATTCTACTGGACACACAATCTGACACATGTCCGCTCTGTGGTCTTTCAGCAACGCATACCATAGTAAGGGGTCAGTGGATCTTTCCATTCTCGATGAGGGGTGACAGTATCCGGTTGCCATTGATAACGAACTATAGTTTCTTTCCGGTGGCTTCAAAAACTGATATATATATATATATTCTTTACAAATAAAAATGTCAATTTTAAAGTTTAATTTTCGCCTTTCACTGATATCCTTAATTTCTGTAGCCATCTTTTCGGGTGTTGTTATAGTCGATGTTAAGAATTTCCACTTACTAATGTGAGAGCTTCAAGTTGACACACCTCTCAAAGCCGTGGAAAAGTCTCTTCTCTGCTACAAATCTTGTTTCAGCATTGTACAAAATTAATAAGTCAGTGGATCCTTCCATTCACAATGAGGGGTGACAGTATCCAGTTAGCCATTGCTAACGAAAACATTGTTTCTTTCCAGTGGCTTCACAAATGAATATATATTTTTTTGTAAATAAAAAGTTCAGTTTCAAAGACCTTTTCGTTTTTATCTATCACAAATATCCCTTGTTTATGTAACAATCTCTTCGGGTGTTGTTATAATAGGTGTTAAGAATATCCACTTACTATCGTGGGGAGCCTCAACGCTAACCGCCAGGTCGAGCTGACTTGACATGTTTCTGTCATAGATCGAATAACTTGAAGTTGAACCAATACATGGCTACCTCATTGGGCATGTATATATTATAATAAGGCATTGCTTCAACTTGCGATATTAATATGGCCTCTCGAAATTTGGTAACAGCAGTAACAATAGCCTTCAATAAATTTGTGATGGTTTGAAAACGCAAGTGCCGGTTGACAAATCACAATAACCGCCATCTTGGATACTTGGTTCCAACTCATAACAGCGAACTCGCATGGACGGGCAAACTGGTGTTTTTCACTTACTTTTTATTTACTTGGTAACATAATCGGTACATGTGCATTTCTACACACTACAAACTTAGATGTAACATGCGGTTAATGGGGGTTGGGGGGGTAACCACAGTGGCAGTCTGTAGTCATGTTTGGCACAACACAATTTGGCGGCCTACACGCCGCCATCTTTTTGGGAGGAAGTATGTACTGTCATGAGGGGTTTACTGTCATTTATGTATGTATGTCATTACTGTATGTATGTATGTATGTATGTATGTATGTATGTCATCATGTATTGTATGTATGTATGTATGTATGTATGTATGTATGTATGTATGTATGTATGTATGTATGTATGTATGTATGTATGTATGTATGTATGTATGTATGTATGTATGTGTTGTATGTATGTATGTATGTATGTATGTATGTATGTATGTATGTATGTATGTATGTATGTATGTATGTATGTATGTATGTATGTATGTATGTATGTATGTATGTAATGTATGTATGTATGTATGTATGTATGTATGTATGTATGTATGTATGTATGTATGTATGTATGTATGTATGTATGTATGTATGTATGTATGTATGTATGTATGTATGTATGTATGTATGTATGTATGTATGTATGTATGTATGTATGTATGTATATGTATGTATGTATGTATGTTGTATGTATGTATGTATGTATGTATGTATGTATGTATGTATGTATGTATGTATGTATGTATGTATGTATGTATGTATGTATGTATGTATGTATGTATGTATGTATGTATGTATGTATGTAGTTATGTATGTATGTATGTATGTATGTATGTATGTATGTATGTATGTATGTATGTATGTATGTATGTATGTATGTATGTATGTATGTATGTATGTATGTATGTATGTATGTATGTATGTATGTATGTATGTATGGTATGTATGTATGTATGTATGTATGTATGTATGTATGTATGTATGTATGTATGTATGTATGTATGTATGTATGTATGTATGTATGTATGTATGTATGTATGTATGTATGTATGTATGTATGTATGTATGTATGTATGTATGTATGTATGTATGTATGTCTGTATGTATGTATGTATGTATGTATGTATGTATGTATGTATGTATGTATGTATGTATGTATGTATGTATGTATGTATGTATGTATGTATGTATGTATGTATGTATGTATGTATGTATGTATGTATGTATGTATGTATGTATGTATGTATGTATGTATGTATGTGTATGTATGTATGTATGTATGTGTATGTATGTATGTATGTATGTATGTATGTATGTATGTATGTATATGTATGTATGTATGTATGTATGTATGTATGTATGTATGTATGTATGTATGTATGTATGTATGTATGTATGTATGTATGTATGTATGTATGTATGTATGTATGTATGTATGTATGTATGTATGTATGTATGTATGTATGTATGTATGTATGTATGTATGTATGTATGTATGTATGTATGTATGTATGTATGTATGTATGTATGTATGTATGTATGTATGTGTATGTATGTATGTATGTATGTATGTATGTATGTATGTATGTATGTATGTATGTATGTATGTATGTATGTATGTATGTATGTATGTATGTATGTATGTATGTATGTATGTATGTATATATACATACATACATACATACATACATACATACATACATACATACATACATACATACATACATACATACATACATACATACATACATACATACATACATACATACATACATACATACATACATACATACATACATACATACATACATACACATACATACATACATACATACATACATACATACATACATACATACATACATACATATACATACATACATACATACATACATACATACATACATACATACATACATACATACATACATACATACATACATACATACATACATACATACATACATACATACATACATACATACATACTTACATACATACATACATACATACATACATACATACATACATACATACATACATACATACATACATACATACATACATACATACATACATACATACATACATACATACATACATACATACATACATACATACATACATACATACATACATACATACATACATACATACATACATACATACATACATACATACATACATACATACATTACTTACATACATACATACATACATACATACATACATACATACATACATACATACATACATACATACATACATACATACATACATACATACATACATACATACATACATACATACATACATACATACATACATACATACATACATACATACATACATACATACATACATACATACATACATACATACATACATACATACATACATACATACATACATACATACATACATACATACATACATACATACATACATACATACATACATACATACATACATACATACATACATACATACATACATACATACATACATACATACATACATACATACATACATACATACATACATACATACATACATACATACATACATACATACATACATACATACATACATACATACATACATACATACATACATACATACATTACATACATACTTTACATACATACATACATACATACATACATACATACATACATACATACATACATACATACATACATACATACATACATACATACATCACATTACATTACATACATTACATACATACATACATACATACATTACATACATACATACATACATACATACATACATACATACATACATACATACATACATACATACATACATACATACATACATACATACATACATACATACATACATACTGTAACTGTCTTTTTTTTCTTGTTGAGGTGATCACTGGCCCAAGACAGTTTACATGTTGTTAGATGTGTAGTGCGAGCGTATGATGAGTTGAGTGTGGGTGCGAATGAAGACGCGAATGTGTTTAGGCTCGTATAGATGTAGATCCTGCAACCCATACTCTCACATGCAGTAATCAAGGATGCTTTGACACTGCAGGCATGTTTCAAGACATTTATTGACGGGAACACACATAATATCAACAGGAACAGTCAGTGTAACAGGGTCATGCTGACCTGACATCGATAGGTATACATTTGGCATTCAAAAAGGTAAACATCAGAATAGACGTGCATGGTCAATAGCAAAGTTCTTCAATAATGACAGTTCGTAGCGTCGCCCTTGGCGTCTCTGACTAAACGCGTCAGATGCCTTAGTTACCTTGACACACAGGTGCAACTTGGCACTCCCTGCCAATTGCACATATCAGGCTGTAGTATAATAGCCGGAAGCACAGGCCTCGTCCTAACGTCGGCCGTGTACTTCTGTTAAATAGGTTATCATCAACCCTGCAGTAATACTTATTGTAGATAGAAGTTCCGCCAATCTGCGGCTCCCACAATATATCTTCGTCACTGGATTTCTGGACAATATAAGACTAACAGTCTTGGATGGCTACCTCGAGCACAAATATATAAGTTCTGAAATGGCGGATCCGTGAACTGCTGTTCACCCTAGGTAATCCTTTACATGTTCTGCCACCGAAAAGCGTAATAATGCATAAAGGTCGGTATTACCTGGTAAATGAATCCTCAGAACTACACAAGGAATTCTGTCGTCATCCCGACGCACAGAGATTCACTGGGGGAAAACTGCCATAGCAGTTACTTCGAAGATTCTCCCCGAAAAACAATGGACTCTTGGTCCCTTCAGAAAAACAGGACCTCCCGGCTTCCCGGAAGTATATCTCACTCCCGCTTAAAAAATCTTCCCATAGGCCCACGCCGAACTGTCAACCTCTGACCCTAAAGGTCAAACACAATGAATGAATAAACAAGGGAAGACAACCCCTAATCAACCTGACATCGCAGGTAAAGACACAATTATACTTATGATACAAACATAAGCAAATAACTTGACAGATGACTCCGTCGAAAATGACAGCAACATTACTACCACCCCCCTGTAAAAAAAAAAATGCAATTTTTTTTTTTTAATATGTTCATGAGCAAGATAGCACCAGTATCACTTCTGTGCTCATGCAAACAATGAACCTAATATCAGGTACAATAGAAGAGGGTACAAATCATCTCCCAACATAGGAGAAAATATTTCCTTTAAGCCAAACAAACTAAGGGATACCATTCAAAAAACCTAAGTTGCTGGCAATACCAATCATATATCAAACATTACTAAATAATATAATCATAGCAATATACAAATGTCAATGCTATTTTAGCAACATATCACTGATGGATGGACAAAATGAAATTTGTTAAATTATCTAAACATCATCCAAATACATTTGTATTACAACATATTATGATATTAAGGACAGACCTAAGTCTGAAAATATATCAGGAAAAACTAGGACACAAGATTTAACTGGAATCATGTGGGCATCTAGACAATATGTCCGCCATCACATTATCCGAACCACGGATAGCTCGCACCGTGAAATGGAAAGGCTGAAGAGCAATAGCATAACGAGTAGATCTCGAGCTCTTCAAATCCTTACTTTGCATAGCCGTAAGAGCTTTTTGGTCGGTTTCCATAAAGAAATGCGCGCCCAGAAGGAACCTTTGTAGCTTAAGAATGGACCAAACCATAGCTAACAATTCACGGTCCAAAACCGAGTAATTCCTTTCTGCCGCATTCAGCTTCCTAGAAATATACATTACAGGATGCAGAGTTCCTGAATATTCCTGCATTAGTGCCGCTCCAATGCCAGTGGAAGAGGCATCACTACGAAGGACAAAAGTCTTATCAATCGTCGGTAGTCTTAAGATAGGATGAGATGAGAACAAATTCTTAACCTGATCCAATGAAGATTGGCATTCTTGGGACCCACGCACCATATTAGGAGAACCTTTTTTCAATAACGTTGAAAGTGGTGCCATAATGGAGGACAGATTCTCAATGAATCTTCCATAGAATTGTATCAATCCCAAGAGACTACGCACTTGCTTTTTTGTCTTCGGAACCGAGATATTTAATATCTTTGAAATGTTTTGGTCCTCTGTCTTCAACAGACCATGACCAACTCGATGACCTAGGAAGGAAATTTCACTAAACCCAACAAAAGCTTTAGAGGGTTTAGCAGTCAAACTATGCTCACGTAGAGTAGATAGCAATTCCTTCAGACCCACATAGTGTTCTTCCCAAGTATCGCTGAAAAGACAGATGTCGTCTAAATATGCAATGACATCTGCACGATCTGATAGAATTCGTCGCATCATGCGCACGAAAGTCGCTGGGGCGTTCATAAGCCCGAAAGGCATAAAATGCCATTGAAACAGACCCCTAGGTGTCGAAAAAGCAGTGAGAGGTTTGGCGTGTTCCGTCAATGGGACTTGCCAATAACCTTTCGACAAGTCTAGTTTAGTAAAGAATTTAGCTTTAGAAAGTCTAATAAGTAGATCATCTAATAACGGCATAGGTTCAGCATCGAACTTCGTAACTTGATTTAATTTGCGATAATCAACGCAAAGACGTATGTTATTGTCTTTCTTTCGAACAATAACTATCGACGAAGAATAAGCTGAAGTGGATGGTTCAATTATTTGTAGTTGAATCATTTCATCCAATTCTTTCTCGACTTGTGCTTGAAAATGAATAGGTATTGGGTATGGTCTTACTCTGATCGGATTACGATCAGTAAGTATGATGTCATGTTCTATGACATCTGTGTGTCCAGGAATGTCGGTAAGGACATCCTGATATGATTGTAACGTAGAGGATACTTGACGTTGTTCCTCAAAAGACAAGTTAGAAGAGACTGTAACGTCTCTCCACGATTCCGTTGAAATAAGTGGAATCGTAGGAAGAGGTAAGTTCACGTCAGAAAAAATAGTTTCCTCATCCTGTATAACGGACAGGGATGAGATGTGACCATGTTGAACTGGAGAGTCGTCCGTCGCCTGGAAAATAGGCTGTAAATAGTCTGGACGTTCAATAAACTCTGTTAGCATATTTATATGGAAGGTTTTACGCCTTCCATCCACATCGACAATATAGTCGACATCAGAAATTTTCGAGACTATAGTGTATGGACCCTTCCAAGAAATGAGAAGTCTATTCTCTCTTGAGGGCAGTAAGACATATGCTTTGTCTCCAGGACAAAGTTGACGTAGGCGTCTTTTCTTATTAGCAAATCGCCTAGCTTTTTCTTTCGCAAATTCGGAAGATGAAGTTGCTAACCTGCACGATTCGATAATCTTTTCTCTAAGAGCTATAACATATTCATATGACGATTGTGTATCATCGTCAATATTATCGGAAGTTATCAAATCGTGTAACAAGGACATTGGCCCGCGCGGTTGCGCGCCAAAGACAAGTTCGAAAGGAGAAAACCCTGTATGCTCGTTGGGAACCTCTCTATAGGCAAAGAGGACTGCAGGTAAAACCCTGTCCCAATCTTCAGGATGATCCTCCGTTATCTTGCCAAGTAAGTTCTTTAGTGTCCTGTTAAGACGTTCTACCAATCCATTGGACATTGGATGATAAATACTACTGAGAGACCTTTTAATGTCTAGCGTAGCCATTACCTGAGACATAACGTCCGAAATTAACTGAGTGCCGTGATCCGACAGTATTTCTCCGGCTTCAGAGGAATAGCCTCTGGCCAACGCGTGCACATGTCCACGCAAGTGAGGATAAATTGGTGTCCTCTGGCTGACTTAATTTTGAACGGACCAATGATGTCTATAGCCATTTTCTGAAACGGCCGAATCGGAATATCTGCAGCCTGAATAGGAGCAGCATGTCTCGGACCCCTAGACTTGACCTCTTGACAAATTTTGCAAGATCGGCAATAAATTCGTATGTCTTTATTCACGAATGGCCAAAAGAATGACGCAAGGACTCTAGTTTTAGTTCTGGAAAAAACCCATGTGTCCCGCACACTGAGAATCGTGTGCATGCCGAAGAATTAAGGCTCTCATACACTTAGGCACAAGAATTTGCGAGTGCATAGACTTGTCCGAGTGTTGTACCATTCGTACCAATATACCATTCTTCATAGTGATATACGATTTGTGATTCGTATTTTGATTGGGATCCCCTTTCTTTGCAAGAAGGAAGTATTTCTTCAAAGAAGGATCCTCTTCTTGACGTTTAACAAACGAGTCATGGGAAATCACCAAGTGCTCGTCTTGGCTATCAACTTCATTACTATTATCAGATGAAGTTGGGGGATTAAGAGCTTGAGCTCTTGTCACCACTGCATTGACCGTTTGAATGTTTTTTTCTTCCCAACTAGAAATTTGTTGCGGGGTGCATTCCTTAACCCCATGAATACGACCGATTATAAGATCCGCAATAGGATTAGGAAGAAGACATGCATGGACATCTCCTGTGAAGAAAGGAGTGTCAATCCTAATAATAGCAGTAGGATAGCTTTCCATAGTACCACCAAATGTAACACATTTGATTGTTTTTCCCGTGGCACAGCAAGGATCTATCAGAGACTCCTTAACCCCGACGGTAGTACATCCCGAATCGAAAAGTACTGAGACTAGCCTATCATTTATTAGACCTTTATGTAAGATGAGAGATCCTCTCCCATCATGCGCAACTGTAGCAGGTAGAGCAGGAAGAGGGTGACCACAACTTAGCGTAGATACAGTTGATGAGTCAAACAATGTTAAGCATTGGGGGCATTCAGTTGCTCTCCCAAAATCGAAAGCACAACCAGTGATAGCCCTAGAGTTACCACTATCATTTGCTGTATTACAGGCTCCATCAAACTCTTGTTGCGCAGAGTTTGCCTGTTGGTAAGGTCTTTTTTTTGTTAAACCTAGGTCTACCTCGATTATCATTTCCCCTGTAATTATTTTGACTATCATTTCCCCTGTAATTATTTCGAGTATCATTTCCCCTGTAACTGTTATCATATTGCCTATTGTAATCATCATTCCGGTTTGAATCCCGGTTTCTAAATTCACCATCGTCATAATCTTGACGTCGAGAATGATTACCTCGAAAATTTGAATAGTTATTATTTGGATAGCCTTTACGAAAGTGTCTCAAATTATTACCACTAAAAAAAATTACGAGAACTACCATCTTGTCTCCACTGCATAGACGAAGAACCATCATGTGTTGGATTACTCCGCTTCTGAGTGTAATTTTGATTACTTCCCCTATTCCAATTTTGTTGAGCACCCTGAAATTTTTTTCTGAAATTAGGGCCATATGGTGTTGCCGAAGCAGCTGGCAACCCTTCTTTCACTTTAGAATTGCTAACTGTAGCATGGGGATGTGCTGTGGCATACTGACAACAGTATTCCTCCATTTCTTTTAAGTTTTTAGGCTTACGCTCATGAAGGAATGCAAGAAAAGAATCATTAACAGATGACAAAACCTTATCTCGCAATAATAAGTCCATTAGACCTTCATATGTTTTCTCAATCTGAGACAACTCAACCCATCGTGTAAATGTACGACGTATCTTTGTAACAAAATCAGAGAAATCTACTCCATTTTCTGGCAACATTGTCCTAAAACGAAGACGATAGTCTTCTTGTTTTAATTGGTATTTCTTTAGTAATGCTGCCCTGACGAACATCATAATTAGTCCTCTCATGTTCGTCTATTGTCATAAGAGTAGTCACTGTGTCACCTGTAAAAAATGGCATCAGTTGTTCAACATATTTTTCCTTTTTTATGTTATGCGTATCGCACAAAAATTGGAATCTATCTAGATAATCTGCTACGTCATCCTTTAAAGGATTGAAATGAGGCAATTTAATCCTACTAACAAACTCCTTTGTCGTACTCGAAGTTGTTTGCTGAGCACCCGTACTCGCCAATTTCAATTTCTCTAACTCCAAAATTGCGAGTTTTTCATCAAGTTCCATCTTCTGTTTTCTTTCCTCATGTTCCATTTTTCTAATTTCAGCCTCAGCAGCAGCTTGAAGTTTTTTTTCCTCTGCAGCAGCTTGAAGTTTTTTTTTTCCTCTGCAGCAGCTTGAAGTTTTTTCCTCTCTGCAGCAGCTTGAAGTTTTTTGTCTTCCATTTCCATCTGGAATTTTCTTTCATCAGCTGCAGCTTGAGCTTTCCTCTCCTCAGCAGCAGCTTGAGCTTTTCTCTCCTCAGCCTCTCTTTGATACCTTCTTTCTTCAAGTTCTAATCTTCTATTCTCAGCTTCTAGCTTCTTTAGTTCAGCTTCTGCTTTCAATTTAATTTCCTCTTTTTGTTTCTTTTCTTCTGACTTTAATGCAATGGCGAATTGAGCAGATGAATATTCTTCCAATTCTTTACCAGACTTACCAAGGGTCAACCCTTGCTGGATGAAGAAATCCAATGTAGACATTCTGTCTAATGAGATCAGAAACCTGAAAAAAAATTAAATAAATTACCTTATCCCACTTCAATGGGAGACAAGTCTGAAATGCTAGACTTGTATACTCACTTCACTTTATTTTACTGTCTCAATCTTTGTAGATAACAAGTCTTTTATCAAAGAACTTGTATAAAGCTCTGTAACTAGAAAAGTCTGTTGTTGAATGAAACGTGTAACAACCCGCAGTACTGTTTACAATAGGAACCCGCCTTCTATGCAGTTATGGTCCACGTAGCAAATGCCTAGTAGTTCACTTCAGTACTTGTCTTGTTATGCTTTATGTAGCATTATAATATAAATGCTCGTACTGTTTATTTGTGTCAACCGTTGATGACCTATATCTGTCCTGTTGTAGCCAAAACTTGCAAGTATAGAATTAGCGCTGTGTTACGGCTGTCCCGTGTGTAGCTTAGACCCACAGATCAGAAGTGTAATGTGTACTTGTCCTTCTTGTAACTTTCTCGACAAAACTGGAGACATCATACATGTAACAGCCAACCAGGAATGTAAATTTCTGAATCCATAAATGTCAACAATAATGTCAAATGCTCGCTCTGTTCTTTTTAAACCCACAGATCTGGTCCATCAGAAATGTAAGTTTCTAGGCCACATTGGCGACAAGAAATGTATCATAAGAGCCCACGTAACTGGTCCACCAGAAATGTAACTGTCTTTTTTTTCTTGTTGAGGTGATCACTGGCCCAAGACAGTTTACATGTTGTTAGATGTGTAGTGCGAGCGTATGATGAGTTGAGTGTGGGTGCGAATGAAGACGCGAATGTGTTTAGGCTCGTATAGATGTAGATCCTGCAACCCATACTCTCACATGCAGTAATCAAGGATGCTTTGACACTGCAGGCATGTTTCAAGACATTTATTGACGGGAACACACATAATATCAACAGGAACAGTCAGTGTAACAGGGTCATGCTGACCTGACATCGATAGGTATACATTTGGCATTCAAAAAGGTAAACATCAGAATAGACGTGCATGGTCAATAGCAAAGTTCTTCAATAATGAATAGTTCGTAGCGTCGCCCTTGGCGTCTCTGACTAAACGCGTCAGATGCCTTAGTTACCTTGACACACAGGTGCAACTTGGCACTCCCTGCCAATTGCACATATCAGGCTGTAGTATAATAGCCGGAAGCACAGGCCTCGTCCTAACGTCGGCCGTGTACTTCTGTTAAATAGGTTATCATCAACCCTGCAGTAATACTTATTATAGATAGAAGTTCCGCCAATCTGCGGCTCCCACAATATATCTTCGTCACTGGATTTCTGGACAATATAAGACTAACAGTCTTGGATGGCTACCTCGAGCACAAATATATAAGTTCTGAAATGGCGGATCCGTGAACTGCTGTTCACCCTAGGTAATCCTTTACATGTTCTGCCACCGAAAAGCGTAATAATGCATAAAGGTCGGTATTACCTGGTAAATGAATCCTCAGAACTACACAAGGAATTCTGTCGTCATCCCGACGCACAGAGATTCACTGGGGAAAACTGCCATAGCAGTTACTTCGAAGATTCTCCCCGAAAAACAATGGACTCTTGGTCCCTTCAGAAAAACAGGACCTCCCGGCTTCCCGGAAGTATATCTCACTCCCGCTTAAAAAATCTTCCCATAGGCCCACGCCGAACTGTCAACCTCTGACCCTAAAGGTCAAACACAATGAATGAATAAACAAGGGAAGACAACCCCTAATCAACCTGACATCGCAGGTAAAGACACAATTATACTTATGATACAAACATAAGCAAATAACTTGACAGATGACTCCGTCGAAAATGACAGCAAAACACACACACACACACACACACACACACACACACACACACACACACACACACACACACACACACACACACACACACACACACACACACACACACACACACACACACACACACACACACACACACACACACACACACACACACACACACACACACACACACACACACACACACACACACACACACACACACACACACACACACACACACACACACACACACACACACACACACACACACACACACACACACACACACACACACACACACACACACACACACACACACACACACACACACACACACACACACACACACACACACACACACACACACACACACACACACACACACACACACACACACACACACCACACACACACACACACACACACACACACACACACACACACACACACACACACACACACACACACACACACACACACACACACACACACACACACACACACACACACACACACACACACACACACACACACACACACACACACACACACACACACACACACACACACACACACACACACACACACACACACACACACACACACACACACACACACACACACACACACACACACACACACACACACACACACACACACACACACACACACACACACACACACACACACACACACACACACACACACACACACACACACACACACACACACACACACACACACACACACACACACACACACACACACACACACACACACACACACACACACACACACACACACACACACACACACACACACACACATACATACATACATAGTCAGAATCTTTATTATCCAAAAAAGTACATTAACATGTACTTGATATAGTATAAAAACACCATATCATATCGGATAATCATTTAGAGTCCGTAAGTGTGCTAAACTCCTCCCAGGATACAATCGGCAAACATTCATAATCCGTTGAATTCAATTCGTACACAGTTTACAAGCTGACATCAAAAGTCTCCAGCCTTCAGTTACCGTCACCGTCTTTCGGGACATCAGCAAAAACCAAACATTCACGATTCTACTGGACACACAATCTGACACATGTCCGCTCTGTGGTCTTTCAGCAACGCATACCATAGTAAGGGGTCAGTGGATCTTTCCATTCTCGATGAGGGGTGACAGTATCCGGTTGCCATTGATAACGAACTATAGTTTCTTTCCGGTGGCTTCAAAAACTGATATATATATATATATATATTCTTTACAAATAAAAATGTCAAATTTAAAGTTTAATTTTCGCCTGTCACTGATATCCTTAATTTCTGTAGCCATCTTTTCGGGTGTTGTTATAGTCGATGTTAAGAATTTCCACTTACTAATGTGAGAGCTTCAAGTTGACACACCTCTCAAAGCCATGGAAAAGTCTCTTCTCTGCTACAAATCTTGTTTCAGCATTGTACAAAATTAATAAGTCTTTGGATCCTTCCATTCACAATGAGGGGTGACAGTATCCAGTTAGCCACTGCCAACGAAAACATTGTTTCTTTCCAGTGGCTTCACAAATGAATATATATCTTTTTGCAAATAAAAAGTTCAGTTTCAAAGACCTTTTCGTTTTTATCTATCACAAATATTCCTTGTTTATGTAACAATCTCTTCGGGTGTTGTTATAATAGGTGTTAAGAATATCCACTTACTATCGTGGGGAGCCTCAACGCTAACCGCCAGGTCGAGCTGACTTGACATGTTTCTGTCAGATCGAATAACTTAAGTTGAACCAATACATGGCACACCCGTGTGTTACCGGGGCCCGAAAGGGGAGCAAAGAATAGTAACACTGTCCCCTGCCAAGCATGTCGTAGAAAGCGACTAAGGAGGGTTGGGCATGGGGCCGGTTACCCCATCCTGTAAAAAATTTAAACCACAAAAAACTTCAACAAATATGGACAAGTCAAAGTCCTTGTTCTGGAACCCCCAGGGCAAGAGAGGCAGAGGAAGACCAAGAAGTACATGGAGAAGAGAGTTGGAAACAGAGGTGAAAATGATGAGGAGAACATGGAAAGAACTTGAGATGATGGCACGTGACAGGAGGACTTGGCATGTGTTTGTTGAAGGCCTATGCTCCTGTGGGAGTGGAGGGTTATGAATGAATACATGGCTACCTCATTGGGCATGTATGATTATAATAAGGCATTGCTTCAACTTGCGATATTAATATGGCCTCTCGAAATTTGATAACAGCAGTAACAATAGCCTTCATTAAATTTGTGATGTTTTGAAACGCAATCCGGTTGACAAATCACAAAACCGCCATCTTGGATACTTGGTTCCAACACAAACAGCGAACTCGCATGACGGGCACACTTGATGTTTTCACATTTAAAACACTTAGCAAAATAATCCTGAACATGAGCCAAACACACTACAAACTCATACAGCGTTAATGAGGGCTGTTACCACAGATGCAGACTCCAAAACGACGACATGAAATGCACAACACAAAAGTGCGGCCTACCACGCCGCCATCTTGGAAACATACATACATGCATGCATGCATGCATGCATGCATGCACGCACGCACGCACGCACGCACGCACACACACACACACATATATATATTTTTTTTCTTTTAAATAACATAGGCCTATGGACAAAATCGGTAATTTTCATTTATCCTAATTACAGTGATTTGACAGATGTGATGCCACTTTCATGTATCGGCGGTTATTCATGTTATCTGGCATTGAAAACATGTAGGCCTATCCTAATTATAACCCTTCAGAAGTTGAATAGAATCACTATAAAAGAAAAAAAGCATTCAAAATATATTTATTTCCAAACAATGTGGTGAAATGAACAGTGGGACATGGGTCTGATAACAGGGTTTAGGATATGGAATCGCCATCAATTTCTATTTCCGACCATCTTAACCTGTCAAAGATGTTCCCTTAAGCAGTTGTAAACCAAGAAATTTCATTCAAACACTACAATTTTGGCCATGGTTAAAAATAAAACTGCAAATACATTGTAAATGCAAGTACAGTAGGCCTATCTATCTTCTTCTTCTTCCGTCCCTAGCCAAAGACCGACCAAGCAGTCAGAGGCCATCACGCCTTGTGGCGTCTTAAGGGCAACAGCAGATTGATTTTCTCTGCTGTAGTTTCCCATCACGCCTAGCGGTGTCTTTAGGGCAACAACAAATAGATCCATCTGCCGTTGTTTCCGTAATCAGTGTGACAAGCCAACGGGTGATCAGCCCATTGGGCAGGCCTATCTATACTACTGGACAAAAGTTAAGGGCCGCCATTCAGTTTAGACAAGGTTTATATAATTGATTGGCAAACTGTAAAGACAAGTGTAAATGTCATTAAAACTGAGCTCAGAGAAATGTGTATACATTTCTGTGTGCACTAGGTTAATTTTTTTAAAATGTCCAAAAACTGGGTCACTTTAACCCGGACGTGAAAATTTCCATCGTTGCTGCAAAAACTCGTGGTTTTTGCAACACGCCCCACTAGTTCAAAATGTGAAAAAGTGAGTTGAATTTGAATGCACGTGGAAAATGATCATCGGTAAAGAGTGTTCACCGCTGGTATGCAATAAATCAGTATGACAAGTGGTTGAAATGATCACTGCATTAGCCATGCCACCAAGGAGAAGTCTCAGCACTGTAGACCGTGGTCAAGCCATGGCATGGATTCAGAATGGTCAATCTGTTCGTCATGTTGCAAGACGTTTGGCAGTGTCCCACTCTACCATTCAGAGACTTCTTGAGAGATTTCAAGCTACCGGACATTTGGAAAATCAACCCTGCTCAGGAAGAATTATATAAACCTTGTCTAAACTGAATGGCGGCCCTTAACTTTTGTCCAGTAGTATATAAACTGGACTTATTTAAATATGTTTTATAAATGAGATAAATGAATTTATTACTTACCTCAGTTGAAATGAACAATTTAATACAACTTGAATGTGCAGAGACAAGTTCTTGGTGTTTTTTCCCAGTAGCATGCGACTTTACTGCACTTTCTCCCATGCTGGTCAAATATATTTCTTTTTTACACATGGTGCAATTTGCGTAATTTGCAGTTTTTCCAGGTGCTATCCATGTTTTATATCTTGGCATTTCTAGCCATTTATACTGAAAGTGACAACCAGGCATGTTTCTAAATGATAATTTGAGGAGTGAAGGATGCTGTCAAAATGGCAAAGATGACTTTCAAAGGTGGGATGCTTGATTCGACTGAATAGACTCGAGCGCTAAAAATAAATTTGTGAGTTCACATCATGAATGCAAACTCCCGAAAACGTCTGGAAATGGATTTAGTGCACAAAGGGAAGTAAAAATTCTACAACAACTGAAGTTTCATTAAAAATACCACCAATAATCAAAAAATGGACACCAAGCATCTAACATTTTATTCGTATTTTGTTTTCCAGGTCCGATGCGGGAAATTCAAGGCTTTTAGCCATTTTTTCAGCCTTTTCATGGCCAGGAATTGTTTTCCCAGTCTTTTCCAGGCTGCTACGAACCCTGATTTAAAAAGTGACACAAATAAGTACACGTATCTATAGCTTTATATTAGAATTAAATAAACAGAGCAATTAGTTGTCATTGTTTGGAATTAGCTGTTGCTCTGATATGCCATTCTTAATATTTTTTATGTAATGCAGGGAAATGGTGTTGGAGATGTTTTCTGCAAGCTATGATCCGAAACAGTGTGGAAAACCCTTATCTAAATTTTGTCAATGACCCAGAACTTCTGTCCCATAACCGTAATAAGATGCAAGATAAAATTTAAATACTTGATGAGAGATCACAGAAAGTTGGTCTAACAATACACAGAGAAAAAAACTAAGATAATGAGAGAAAAAAATGCAAGAAACGATAACAAGATTGTACGGGAAGAAACACCACTACAAAATGGAAGAACAATTCACACACCTTGGCATCTGCAGTTTCAATACAGTTGGAGGGATAGACAATGATATCAAAACTAAAAATACAAAAGGCTACAGGAGCTTTCACTGCACTGGAAAATATACTGATATCAAAAGAAATCAGATATAACACAAAAATCCCAATTTTCAATTCAGATCTATTGTATGGCTCTGAAACATGAAAAACAAAAACAACAACTACAAAGTGAGTGGCAGGATGCAGACGTAATATATACATGGCAAAATTTGGTAAGGACTTATGATGGTGTCATGGAGGGGGAGCAGTATAATCTCTAAACCGTTCCTGCAGGGTTTGTAGATTTCAACAATATATAAGGACAGCAGCAAATCATGCTTGGGATTCCAGGAATGGATGAGGCCAGATTGGATAACACCAGAAACATTAAACACCATAGTCATGAGAAAAGAAATGAAAAGAAAGAAAATAGAAGCAAAGTACCCCAGGTTAAAGAAATTATATAGCGAACAGTACAGTCAGCTGGACAAAGATGTAAAACGTCAAACTGAGAAATTCCTAGACGATCTTGCAAGACAGGCAGAAGATGCAGCACTGAAAAATGAACAAAGCACAGTATATAAAATAACAAAAACCATCAGCGGAAAACGAGGTGCGAACCGAACCATATTACATTAGTAAGAGATAAGCAAGGAAAGCTCATCACCACAGCAAAGAGACAGGAAACAAGATGGGTAGAGCAATTCAGAGAAACTCTGATCAAGGAACCACCAGAGACACAGTTGAATGTTTCTGAGGCTGAAAATTATCTAGACGTGAATACAGACATTCCACGAGTGGAAGAAATCATCACGGCAATCAAAGGGTTAAAGAATGGAAAAGCTCCTGGTCACGATAATTTAAATGCAGGGCTATTTAAGACAGACCCTGAACTAGCAGAGCTATTGGAACCACAATTTGCACATGTCTGGAAAACAGAGACAACACCAATGGAGTAGAATAAAGGAATTACTTGTCAAATTGCCCAAGAAGGGTGATCTTGCAGACTGTAACAACTGGAGAGAAATTACTCTCCTCTCAGTTCCCAGTAAAATACTAGGCAGGATAATCATCCAGAGAATTTCAAAAGCAGTAGACCACACACTGAGGAAAGAACAAGCAGGTTTCAGAAAGAACAGAACTTGTGCAGATCATATATTTACCCTCAGGAACATTATAGAGCAGTGTTCAGAATGGCAGAGACAGCTGTACATTAATTTTGTTGATTTTGAAATGGCTTTTGACAGTATACATAAGGACAACTTAAGGAAAATACTAACTGCCTTAACAGTTTTATAAAGGGCTTATATCAGTTTATAAAACTGTTTGAAATTACTCAATCAATGAGTATAATAATTAGAATAATTTATTTTTAATTTCAGTGCTTATGAACATAAAACTGATCCTTGACCTAATTTAACTCTTAGTATATGAGCTGCCTTTCATGACTACCATTACAGATTTTGCAATAAATAATTTATTTATAAAGATAACATAAGTGTTATATATCAAAATGTGAAGAAATGAAACCCCTATATCATGCATGTAACTAAATTGTTCAGTGGTTTTAAAAATGCATTCAGCTATAAATTTTCGCTATTGACGGGGATCGATCATCGGCCTCTCTAGAAGGCCGCTCGTATACTAAGAGTTAAGCCAGTATTTCCACAAATACAATTTGGTGACATTAATTTGAGTAAATCAAATTTTCAGGGCTGTCATATAGTTAGGTCTATCTTTATCACTCTGTATCTTTTTCAACATCTTTCTTATGTTATTTTCTTTCATTTTACTCTTTCATCATTGTTAAAGTAATCTGTTTTAAGCACGGCTTATTCTTAAGTGTAACTTAACACTTTTTTGATTTATTTTCCCACTTTGCACTATCTTTGGGACTCACAATGCCTTGTTAGAATCTTTATAAACACACATGGCCACATTAGATGAGCATTGCTTACTTTGGGAGAAACTCGACATGGCAATAGAAAGAAATCTTTTCATGGCTAATCCGATGCTTAAACAACATGACTGTCATCACCTTGGTACACAATAGCACAAAATGGTCATGACTCTCCCAGGAATGTGTGTTGCCAGATGGTAGCCAATAATAAGGGTTTAATCTCATAGATGTAGAGTACCTAGCAAGATAAGGAACAAAGAGATTAGGAAACCACCTCATGACAATGGGCCACACCATAGCGAGCACATCACGCGAAGCAGAAAAACAAAAGACAGAAGGCTTTGTGACAGAGGGGTGGGTGATTTCTGCATTCGGTGGCCAATCCAAAACCACAATCTGTCTCGCAAAATGAACCCGTAGCATGAAATAGAATAGCTGGTTGCGAGAGCCCACCCCCTTTAGCGATAGATGTGGATTGTGGACATCATAGCATTATGGACAACTAGTTATTGAATTGGAGGTGAAGTCAGACCAAAGGCAAGGACATCTGACACATGGGCCAACCAGAAATACAGGGTGGTCATAAAGTCTTTCCCTGATTTCAAAAATTTATATTAAAAAAAGTATTCTGTGCAGAGACACTTGGTTTTTTGGAAATTATTTCAGAACTAAAACAGTTTTTTTAATGCTATTTGTAGATTTCAACATTTGCGATTTTCAACACTAATATTCGAGGGATTGCAAGTTCTCTTGACGCTTGATAGGCTGATTTCTGAGGACTGCGTTGAAACGCCGTGCGCACTGCGTTCACAGTTTCTTCACTCACACGAGGCCTACCTGCTCTGGGCATGTCACCAATGCTGCCAGTGTCCGTAAACTTTATATACCAAGCTTTGATGCTTTTAACATCTGGAGGATCTCGTAAAAATTTGAAATCAGGGAAAGACTTTTTGACCACCCTGTATAACAAGATGTTCGTCAGAAGAAAGTACTGAGTTTTCAGCATAGCGGCACAGTCTTCCTTATCATATTGCCTATGTACATCTGTTCTAATATTTCATTCCTGTGTGGATATTTGATTCATATCTGTGGTGTGTAATTTTATAGTGTTCTTAAGGAATTTGTGAAGGGAAAAGGACGTTAGTAAATCTTTTAAAAACTATTTGTTATCTTCCTTCGACTTATTTTTGCACTTAGCCTCATACCTAAATGTGCGAACACCTGTTTTCCATTACTTCTTTTCATAAATGATTAAGCAAATCAAAGATTTTTCCTCTAGGATAATAAAATTAAGTTCAAAGCTATATACTTCACTTTGATGCAGATTGTCAGATCATCATTACAAACTTACAGGAGCACATACTTTCATGTGCAATATATTTAACACTTTTCATTTGCACCTTATGTCATACATTATTTTACCAGAGAATTAAAAAGAGTGATCAGTAGTGAGCAATAAGATAAATGAAAGTCAACCATTGATATTGGACATGAAACTTATGATGCCACTTTGTGTATCATCAGACCTGCCGAGGTCTGAGTCTACACATTACGTGTTTGGTGTCTAACCAGAAAGAAGCTAGCAAATCGTACATCTGGATAGCAAAGTTCACAAGATAGGACATCCAACACTTCCTAAGTTACAAAGGAAGTCTGATCTGCATTTGTAAACATTGTGGTGCAGCATTTTATTCACCTGCTTATCAAGTGCTCACAAGTTGATTGTATATACAAATATCAAGTTCAACTCACTCAAAAGCTTACCGCATGAGTCAAGCTAAAGCATGCATAAGTTGATTCTCATATTTATATAAAGTTCAACTCACTCAAAAGCATATTTTATAAATCAAGATTCCATATTTACAAGTTGATTAACAAATACAAATAGCAAATTCAGCCCACTCAAAAGCGTATTATATGAATCAAGAGAACGCACTCAAGTTGATGAGTCTACATACCAAGATCACTTAATCACAAGTTGATTTGTCAAGATATCAAGCTCCAGTTCAGCTACTCACTACATCAGTACATGAAGTGAAGTCATCAACTTTCATTGAATATTGCACGATGTAAATTCACTCTGGCTAGCTTCATTGCACGAAACTCACTTGTTACAAGAAGATTATTTGAGAAGAGTTCTAGTCTAGCCAATGCTTTTCAGAGATCTAACAGCAGATATTTTCCTGAGACAACGGTCAACAGTTTATCAACGCTAGGGAGAGATTTACAAATACTGATGGACAGTATATCTTTCAAGTTCTCATTACTACAAAGGCTGTCGGTGTTAAATATTTACATATAAGTAAAAGTCTACATTTAGATGAGGGTAGGGGCTCTTTCTTAATCAAGATCTAAAGGTAGAAACTAAGGTCATAGGGAAATAGAACACTTTCCATAATTTACTAGAAAACACTAACTAGAGGAGAGCATTCTCCTTCTGTTCTTCTTGTTCTGATCTCAAATAGGTCTTTCTTTCTTTCTTAATGAGCCATTTTCTGGAGGTCTTCTTGATAACATTCCATAAGCCATCCCCAGCAACAACTACTGTTGCACCAATATACGCTTACGGCATGGGCATGTGAATGTTTTCATAAATATGTTTTTATTCAGGATTTCTTCATGGATAAAAACCTATGTAGTTTCAGAGCATTCTTTAAGAGAACAAAAGATGAGGACAACTGATTCAACAATAGAACATTTTAAGACGTGACATAAGTTCAGGTTATTGTGCTTCATAACCCTCCACTCCCAAAGGAGCATAGGCCTTCAACAAACACATGCCAAGTCCTCCTGTCACGTGCCATCATCTCAAGTTCTTTCCACGTTCTCCTCATCATTTTCACCTCTGTTTCCAGCTCTCTTCTCCATGTGCTTCTTGGTCTACCTCTGCCTCTCTTGCCCTGGGGGTTCCAGAACAAGGACTGCCTTGTAATGCTATCAACAGGTTTCCTCAGTGTGTGTCCTATCCATTGCCATAGTTTTATTCTCATCTCTTGTTCCACTGGCACTTGTCTAGTTCTTGTCATCAGTTCCACGTTGGTAACCTTGTCATACCATTTCAATCCCTCTATTCTATGCAAGCACCCATTTATGAAAGTCTGTAGCTTTTTGTTTGTTGTCTTTGTTGTTCTCCATGTCTCAGAGCCATACAATAGGACTGACTTCACATTTGAGTTGAAGATTCTTATTTTCGTGTTGGATCCGATTTCTCTTGATCTCCATATATTTCCTAATGCAATGAAAGCTCCTCTTGCTTTATGTATTCTTATTTTGATATCACTGTCTGTCCCTCCAACTTTGTCTATATTACTGCCAAAATATGTGTACGATTCTACATCTTGTATTGGTGTTTCTTTGAGTTCAACCCTGTTATCATTACCTGCATTTATTCTCATTATTAATGTCTTTTCCCTGTGTATTTTCAGACCCAATTGCTGTGACCTCTCATCGAGTGTTTTCAATTTGTCCTGCATCTGATTACGGTTATGGGACAGAAGAGCCAAGTCATCAGCAAAATCCAGATCATCCAACTGCTTAGTCAGAGTCCACTGGATTCCATTTCTGTTGTGTTTTGTCGATGATCTCATAACCCAGTCTATTGCTAGTAAGAAAAGAAATGGAGACAAGAGGCATCCCTGTCGCACTCCTGTTCTTATCCCAAATGGTTCTGTAAGCTGTCCTTCATGAAGAACTCTGAATGTCATGTCTTCATATGCCTTCTTTATTAAATTAATGATCTTCAGGGGAACTCCATAATGCCTCATCAATTTCCAAAGTGATTCTCTGTCTACACTGTCAAATGCCTTTTCGTAGTCCACAAATCCGATGTATAGTGGTAAATTCCATTCCAGACTTTGTTCAACTATTATTCTCAAAGTGGCTATCTGGTCTGTACATGATCTGTTTTGTCGAAAACCTGCTTGTTCATCTCTCAGTTTCTTGTCTATGGACTCTTTTAATCTCTCAAGGATAATCCTGTTTAATACTTTTCCTGGCACTGATAGTAACATTATTCCTCTATAATTTGTGCACTCTTGTAAATTTCCCTTCTTAGGCAACTTAACCAGATATCCTTCCTTCCATTCTGCTGGTATCTCTTCCATTTCCCAGACTTTACCAAGTAATTTATATAACATCTCTGTAGCCGTGTCGATATCTGCTTTTATGTGCTTGCAACTTCATTATGTGAGAGAATCACTTCAGAAATTATCACCAAAAGTAATGTGGTGGTCCTATGCTTCTCAAGGAACAAAGAAGGTACAATCTTTTACTGATGAGAAGAAAATTTATGAAACACTGTTTTGCTGACAGTCGTGAAACAGGTTGTAGGACTAAGCTACGTCTTCAGATGATACGAGTACTAGACTGGTAGCATGTATAATCTTGTTGAATATGCTACTATTTCTGCTTGTACCTACAGGTGATACTAGATTACAGACAAGTGTATCAAAGATGTCAAAGGCAATTTTGTTACCATGGTGGTTTAAGCTCTAAGATCTTTTAATGTTTGATTTACCATGACTACTTTTTTTAACCCTCTTTCAATAAATTAGCTACTGATTCAGAATTTCACCCAAATTGACATTCTGCGCCTCAGAACAGGACACAACCGACTCCGCAGCCACATGTATACAAAATTCAAGATTGGCAATTCAGCCATGTGTACAGGCAACCCAGACTGGGGAGGACGTACTTCAAGATTGCCCCGAATATGGTATATTGAGGCAAACCCACTGGCCCAGAGAAACAACACTGGAAGCAAAACTATATGGACTTCTGTATGAACTACAAAAGACAGTGAATTTTATACAAGAAACAAACATTGCAGATATAGACAATATATTTCAAGCAAACGAAAGAAGAAGAATAATAATTTCACCTTACAAAGGCCACCTTTTAAATATAACATCAAAATGGAAGAAAACAGTGTTACAGAATGATTCAGAATGAGTAAGATCCATAGGGTGGCAAACATCTTGAAGTAACACAATAAAGACAGCCCACCAGCCTACATTATATGCACCATTATGCCGCCTCAACTAAGATGCTTCTTTGCTTAACAAAAAAGGAGCAGAAGTAGCTTATTTAGATGCTTACCAATTATATCTTTCCATATATCTGACTGTTTTACTTCATGCCATTCTGATCTCTTCCTGTCCATGGTTCCAACTTTCGGGGAATTAATGTCTGAATCTTTAGAGACACTAGTCCAGTCACATTCCTGGATAACATGCAAACAAAATCATAGGTTATGTGAAGGATTTCTGAAATCACCACCAACCAATACTTTTATCACCAGGTTCATCTTTGAGACAGTCAACAGTTCCAGAGTGTTTGAAGTATATTTGTATAAACAACAAAGTCTGTGGTCTATACCATTAAATAATTTCTCACTGTCCACAAAGATGATGTATAAATGTGCCTGAAATTAATGATTCTGAGTCTTGCCATCTGATCTAAAATTTGTTTCCTGTTCAAAATTCTGCTTGTTCTTCTAAGAGTGTTAATCTAAAGCTTTTTTCACATGGTATAGCGTCACTCAGGTCAGTAAATTAATAGATTCTGATAATGAGGGGGCATTTACTCAGGCTAGACCTAGCTGAAGAAAGGGGAGAGGAGAGATGAAAGGAGAACATAAAGGTTTTATAAAAGATAAAGAATATAGATTCAGATCACAACTCAGACCAAAAACAATTACAACTGATAAAACAGTGCTTCTGGCTTATATTAGAATTAGAGGCGGGTGCCATACCTCTCAGCCACTTTGACCACCTCTTAGGGGGAGAAGCTACAGTGAAATGCTATTTTTGTAAGTAACTGTGGAGTTTTGTAAGTAACAGGCTTAACTTACAACACTGTCAACAGTAATAGATATGCATAGCTATGAATCTGATGATATAATGCCATTGGTTGCCATGGAAATGGTAGCCATATAGGAGTTTAATCCAATATTTAAATTGCCTAATGTGTTTATAAGTTATGAAAAGCAAGTTTAAAACAGATACTCCACATTATATTTTAAAACTTTTGTCACATTAGATTTTTTATACCTTCAATAGATTCTGAGATATAGAACTTTAAAGCTGGTATCTAAAACTGGTAGCACATTTTCGCAAACTTTTGAGAAATTATTTACATTTTTTGTAAGATATCAGAATCAGATCTGACGCATTTTATTGTCCTGTGGAAAGCATCTGTACCAAATCTCATATTGATTGATTAAGACATAAGTTATAAGAAAATTATTAACGAATTCTGAGAAATTCATTGTTTCCTTCATATGAAAAGCAAAATTTCTTAAGAAAATAGAATTTGAAAAATAAAAATTTACCTTCTTAGAATGTGTTCTGACAAATAATTTTGACACTTAGATTCAGGAGAACCTAACTTATCAGAACACAGTAATCCCAATTTTCACTTTTGTCTACTCAACATGCATTGATGCTCCACCCCTTAAAGACATCAATAATACTAAAGCATCCATATAATGTTATAAATATTTTACATACCTTAAAATCTGTTTCCGGCTTTATTTCTGCAAATAGACCTGCAACATTAGCTTCCATATTGCGTCCAACCTGAAAACAATGAATGCAGAAGGTGTCTTCTTAAGACTATAAAGATATACTACATATATTATTTGCATAGCACTTGAATACCATAAACGCCAAGCAATAAAGGTAAAGGATCCCATTACATGCCTACTGAGGCATTTTGTGAATATGGTGTTAGGTCCGTATTTTCTTGACCATCGGCACACTAGGGGTGATGTGGTCAGCATCACACCGGCCGCCTTAACCTTCCCAGAGTTGCTATGGTCCCCAATTCATGAGGCTGGGTCGACCCCGGAGCCGTGTGCGTTCTAAAAAATCCCACCTCAACTGGGGATTGAACCATGTACCACCGAGCTAGGAAGCCAGTGTACTAACCACTGTGCTACTGTGGCTCATCAAACAATAATCATTGTGAAATGATGGGGCCTAATACAGCTTCATTAGCCATAAACTAGCATGCTTTTTTTTAATTATAATCTTTTTAGAAGTGCCATGACTTTATTTATTTCTCCCTTATTTGGTATAGAAGCTAGATGATGGTCAGGTATCACTTGTAGCACATGATGCTCCTTTAACAAACAAGGTGGTTCCACAGAGACCTCTTTAACATTGTTCTCTTTTCTACAGAAGCCCTCTTTGATCATAATTGTACAGCAACAACAACAAAAAAAAAAAAAACAAGGCGGGTTTTCCCTTGCTTTTCATTGGTTTTCTGTGTGGCAAGAATCTCCATACATGCTTGACCAAAAACGTCTAATCTGAATGGCAGTGTAAAGGTGAGATGATAAGGCACCACAACTTTGCAGTGATAAAGCTTTAAAGATGTTTTATATAGGCTTCGTTTACAATGAAGACCTGCTAACCTTAAATATTTGATAAGTAAAATTAACACACACACACAAATAGCAAACAAACAACAGCAACTTAATTTCTGCTATTTTCTACAATTATTTTTGAGACATTTGTTTTAATATTATTTGGTGATTGGTCATAAAACAGTTTGTTGTAAGTTACAACTTTTAACTGCTAACTACACATAACTAAGCTGGAATTTCAGCTTAACAAATTCCCACTATAGACCACCCTAAATTCTGAAAAATCTCACTTGAAACTGTCCAAAATAATATATTTACACATCCAGCATGTTGCAACACATATCTAACATCTCTGACATTTCCCCTCATACCAAAGATCCTTAAACATAACAATATCATTAACGGGAGGAGCTACACAGAAACGCTATTTTTGTTATTAATCATATGATTTCAACTAAAATGCACAGACTAAACCTACATCAACCATAGATATGTACAATAAAGAGTTTGATGGTAGTGCATCATTGGTTGCCATGGAAATGGTGGCCATATTGGATTCTTTTGTTCTGTTTCAAATTGCTTAGGCTTATTTTATTTATTAAGCTATGAGTACTAAATTTTAATAGAAAGTTGTTATTATATTATAAAACTTTTGTTAGATTGGATTTTTGATAACTTTAGTAGATCAAAAGTAAAAGGCTTTGAATCTAGTGTCTAAAAAAGTAACAAAGTTTGCTAAATTTTACATTGATTTTTTCAATAAATCAAAAGTTTTATGAGATATCCAAAAAATCGATCTGACAAAAGTTTTAAAATGTTATGGGCAGAATGAGTTGTTATATATAAATGTGCAAGTTATAATTAAGAAATTTTAAAAAGAAAAAATAGATTTTAGACAAAAAAAGTTTTTCTCTATTTAGGGTTTTCATAGCAAATTCTTCAAAAGGCCTTTGGAATCTAGGTTAAAGAAAATTAGTTATCAAAGCTAAAATTTTTGACTAAATCTACCATTGTTTTTTTCAATTTAGTTTTTATGAGATATCCAAAAAATCGATCTGACAAAAGTTTTAAAATGTTATGGGCAGTATATGAGTAAAATCTCAATATAATTAATTAATAAATGTGCAAGTTATAAGAAATTTTAAAAAGAAAAATAGATTTTGACAAAATCTAATTTTTCTCTATTTAGGGTTCATAGCAAATTTCTTCAAGCATTTTCCAGGCTTTTTCCAGGTTTTTCCAGGTCCAGCACATGATTTTCAAGGATGGGGAACTCTAATATTTTCCGCATCTAATTTTCTCAGATATAATTATCACTTTGCTGATCAGCAATCCGGAGCATTACCGTCTCCCATTACCAAGGGTGTTTGCAGATTTCTTTAAAAAGAACTTTTTTTTTTTTTAAAAATTCATTAAAGATTGGAAAACAGACATCTTTTCCAAGTTTTTAGTGAATTTGATCAATATCAGCACAATAAAATGTTAGTGACATGGATGGTAATGAATAAAATAAGCTTGATTGATGTATTGATTTAACGATTAACCACGTATATCAACATAAAAGGCTAATAAAATTGGAATAAAATGTTTGAAAAAAACTGTATTTTCTGTGTTTGTCTTTTTTGAATGTATTCTGCATCTGTGGCATCTGACAATGAGTGTTTGTAAATGTTTGAGTAGTTAAGTACCTCTAGTTGGAGTCTGAGCTGCTTTTTTCATTAACTGGGGTTGAAGTTGTAGCTGTAGGCCTCTGCAAGAGTCTTTGTCAACGATCCACATTGATAATCCTTGACTGTGTGGTATAACTTGAAGCAGGGTATCAGGCATAGAGGTACATTGCAATCTGGGCAGTACATGCAAGTCTGGCTTCTGTTCCCTGCAGCCTTACACACTTTACAGTCTGGTTTGTACCTTGCCCTTTCACATTTATCAATGAAGTGGTGCTCAGTAAGTCGTGTTGTTGTGACCTGTGGTTTTGAAGGTGTCACAATGCATCGAAGAATAGCAGGTTCAATAAGAGTCATACTGACATCCTGATTTTCGCTTTGATCTTTTTTTGTAGAGTTGGCAGTGTTGTAGGTTATGTGCCCATTGACCAGGGCAGTTTCAACTAAGAAATAATATAAAAATAGGATCTGTGTGGGTAGGGATAGCTTGCACCTAGTTGGCTGAAGTTTCCACACCTCCCATACTTTTGCTGTATTTTTCTGCAAGCACTGGCTTCTGAATTGTTCTGCCCTAAAGAATTTGTCTTTCTGTCTTGTTTATATTATCATTGGAGTGAACAGTGGATATAAGGTTAAATCTTTTCGTATCATGCCAGGTGACTGTCGGCATGCCTTATCTTCTGTCGCACAAAACACAGGATGATTTGTCTTTTTCAATTTGAGTTGTTTTTTCTTCAGTGCTACAGGAAAATGCTTCCTATTTTCAGCTACTGTTCCAAATGCACCAATCTGAATTTCAGGTCTTGAAATAAAGCTGAAGGCTGAATCAAAACTACCACAGAAGAGAATATGTTCCTCGTTGCGTATGAAATTTGAATTAAAACTATGGTGACTTTTCACTGAAAAAATAGGAGTCCAAATAATCTCAGCTCTCAAGAGTTTTTCCTTGGTCACAAATGATGTCACATCTGTAGGTCTCCTAGTAGTGTTAGTTTAAAAAAAAAAAAAAAAAAAAGGAACACAAATAACTTATGAGTAGGCCTAAGCTATGTATATTTACCAATTCAAAATTCTAAACGCATACATAATACAGTCAAACAATATTTAACTAGAACAAAAGGTAATATATATAGTAATTGGGAGGGTAATACTTATGATAAGTCTTCTTCTTCTTCTTCCGTCCTTAGCCACCGACCGTCAAAGCAGTCAGTGAAAATCTATTAAATATCTAACTGGAGACCTTTACAAACCCCACCCCCCACCCCCCCCCCCCCCCCCCCCCCCCCCCCCCCACCCACCCCCCCCACCCCCCCCCCCCCCCCCCCACCCTCCCCACCCCCCCCCACCAATCTTTACTATTTTTGTTGGGTTTTGTTTTGTGTTTGTTTAGATTTTTTTAAAAATTTAATTTAATTTTTTTTTTTAATTTTAAATAACATAGGCCTATCCACAAAATTGCTGATTTTCATTTATCCTAATTACAGTGATTTGACAGATGTGATGCCACTTTCGTGTATCGGCGGTTATTCATGTTATCTGAAATTGAAAACATGTAGGCCTAGGCCTATCCTAATTAGCCTATAACCCTTCAGAGGTAGAACGGGATAAGTCTTTTCATCATAAATATAATAAAAAAGCATTCAAAATATATTTATTTCCAAAAACTGTGGTGAAATGAACAGTGGGACATGGGTCTGATAACAGGGTATGGCTATAGGATATGGAATCGCCATCAATTTCTATTCCTGACCATCTTAAAGTGTGTCCAAATATATTCCTGTATGCAGAGGTAAACCAAGAAATTTCGTTCAAACGCTTGCTTATAGGCTAATTTTGGCCATGGTTAAAAATTAAACTGTAAATAGGCCTACATTGTAAATACAGACGCAAGTACAGTATGTCTATCTATAAACTGGACTTATTTAAATAGGTTTTATAAATGAGATAAATGAATTTATTACTTACGACGAGTGCTAAAAATAAATCTGCGTTTACGTCGTTAACGAAATGGATTTAATGAGCAAAGGGAAGTAAAAATTGTACCGTAACTTTGCGCAAAGGGAAGTAAAAATTGTACGGTAACTTTACAATTTTTATTTCCCTTTGCGCACTTTCATTTCCAGAAGTTTTCGGCGGTTTCGTTTCCGGCGCTTTGCATTAATGGCGTAAACGCAGATTTATTTTTAGACTCGTTGCGTCTGTTGTTGCGAAAAATATCATCAATAACCAAAAAATGGACACAAAGTAACGAACTTTCGATTTCGTATTATTTTTCAAGGTCCGATGCGGAAAATTCAAGGCTTTTCCAGGTCGCTACGAACCCTGTATAATGAAACTATAACTGTAGAAATATTTAATATTATCTAAAAAAAAATTACTTAATTTTTAATTCAGAATATAACAGCAGCATATCCAGATGTCTTTGAATATTCCTGTCTGGCTTTTTGTTGAGATTATTGCCTCTGTGTCTGTGTAGCTGTTACTTGTTTTTTCAGTCTATTTGCTAGTGTGTTAGTGTTAGCATTTGTTGAATGTTCGTTTTAGTCTTTCTGTTGGCGACGTAGTTTCTCGTCAGTGAAAGATTTTGTTCTGAGGTGTTTAGGTTTCTATAGAACCAAATGGATTAAACCTCAAGTGTGGAACTTTCCTTTATCAATGAGTCTCTAGATGTATCAATGTTGTGTCAGGTTATGCGTCTTCTTTTGTTATGGTTTTATTCTTTCACTTCAGGAACATGTTAAAATGTTTCAGTCTATCTGGTTAGATGTTTTTCTGGTGTGGTCATACTGTTTCATGGTAGTACAGCTGATTCGTTATATTTCTTAGCACTAATGGCCAATTTTTTACCATTACCACATAAAAATTATTAAGTTTTACCTGCGATGTAGGATATGTCTTGCTTCCATCACTAACTCTGGCCTTTTCCAGTTGGAAGTAATGAGAGAATCTCATTTATTGAGGCATTTTCATGCCCAAAACAAAATGAAATGAAGAGACCAAACCAGAATGTAAACACCGCAGCCATATTATCATTGCTGGTCACGTGGACATGCACAGCCAATTAAATATTTATAATCGAGCGGAAACCTTTTTAAGGAGAAGGCGTACTCGCCCAAAGTTACAACTGTTTAGTTATTTGGAATTTCATGGCAAACACGCTGACCTGGAAATTATAAATTTCAGCTGTGACATTTGCATTTCCGAAATAAGTAATCTGCTTACATTAATGTATAGATTTGGACAAATGCAACGATATAGAGTATGTAGGGGTGTAAGCTTGGTTGCTATGGAAGATAGCAGGTCTAATTAGACATATTTTCTTGAGCTTGAGAAAATCTCTTCATACAATACCTTTTTAGAAGTCAAAAAACATATTGTTAGAATGCATTTTGACAATTAATTCTGTTATAGTTAGATTCAGGAGATGCTAAAGTATCAGAAAATGAACTAATCTCAAATTCCTCATTTTTTCGATTTTGATCGACAAATGCCTCCAGCTCCTCCTCTTAAAGCTATTTAATAAACATTTTACATACCTTAAAGTCTGTTTCCTGCTTTATTTCTGCAAATAGACCTGTGACATTAGCTTCCATAAGTCTTTCAAGCTGAAAGCAATAAATGAGCATATGATAGGTTCATTTTAAGACTATTAAGATACACTACACATTTTTACTCTTACAACTGAATACCATTCGCGGCAAGTAACAATCACTGTGAAATGATAGAGCTTAATGCAGCTGCATTAGCCATAAACTGGCAGATTACTCAGATATGCTATTTTTTCATTAAATAATCCGTCACTTTCCATTTCTTCCTCGTCTCTCTACTTCTTTTATTTTCATTATGTATGTAACCCGCAGTTCCAAATCTTCATCCTGTCACCACATCTTTCACACTGTAGTGAAGACAGCCAAATCTAAAATTTACCTCTCGAATTAAAAAAGTAAAACAACCAGAATCAAAATGACAGCTCAGTCCTGACTCACTCTCATTGTGCTGAGACACGAGTAAATCACAGTTGGACAAGATTTTAACTCTTAGACTCTGGAGCAATGCTCACAGTCTTGGTCAGTTTAGAGACCTGTACTAGAGCAATGCTGACCAAAATTATTCCTGTTTACCAATAATAATAATAATAATAATAATAGCCCTTTCAGTCATAACTGACTATGGGAATGAGGCTCTGAGGTGACAGCACTCAGCTGCTTATATTCCTGGTATTCCTTTCAACATTTTCTCCTCTCTTCTGTGTTGCCGTGAGAGATTCTTTTCACAAATCAGAGGTGGCGCTATAGAGAGTATTGCCACTCAGTGCGATTGGCAGCTTCATCCTCCCAGGTTGCAGGATTTATGTCCAGTGCCCTCATGTCTCTCTTGCACACGTCTTTGAATTTCAGCTGCAGTCGCCCAACTGCTCTTTCGCCATCTGCCAGTTGTCAGTAGAAGATATCTTTCGGGATGAAACCATCTTCCATGCGGCTGACATGGTCAAGCCAGTGTAGTCTGAGATGTCTAAGCAGTGTATACATGCTTTGAAGGCTAGCATGTGACAACACCTTGACATTGTTCACTTTGTCCTTCCACGAAATACTGAGGATGTGGCATAGACACTGCAGATAGAAGGTATTGAGCCTTCTTTCTTGATTAGCATAGGTTTCCCATGTCTCGCTGCCATATAGAAGTGTGCTGGTGATGCAGGCGTTATATACCACAGCTTTGGTCTTCGTTGTGAGTTTGGAGTTTCCTCAAACATGCGTTGTGAGGCAGGCAAAAGTGGCTGCAGCTTTGCAGCTTTGAAATTGTCAATTTCTGTGTCCAGAGAGAGTTTGTCTTTGATGGCAGACCTCAGGTATGTGAAGTGGTGCACTACTGCCAATTCATAGTTATTGATTATGATAACTGGTACAACATCCACATCCTGACGCAGCATATTTGTTTTCTTAGACTTTTTGTGTGGCCAAAAGTCCTTGCATGCTGGGGTGAAGCAATTTATCAATAATCATCCAGATTTCTTTACCAATAATAACCCAGAATTTCTCCTGCTTTATCTAGTACAGAAGTTGGCAACTGGTCTACCACAATCTACTAGTAGATCACAGAGGATGATTTGGTAGATTTGTAGGTGATGTAGGGGGAAGGGATGGTTGAGAAAACTAGGATAATTTGGACCAATCCTCTGGACTCTTTTAATCTCTAAAGAATGATCCTGTTCAATATTTTCCATGGCACTGGTAGTTACATTGTTCCTGTGATACTTGTGCATTCTTGTAAATCTACTTTCTTGGGCAACATGACCAGATATCCTTCCTTCCATTTTACTGGAATTTCTTCTCCCTCCCAACTAACCAAGTAATTTGTTTAATACTTCAGAGGAAATGTTAATATTTCCTTGAATGGCCCAAACTGGAAAGCCATCTGGACCAGCAGCTTTTCCATCTTTTAAAAGTTTTATGGATTTCTTTATTTATTCCTTATTTGGTACATAAGCTTGTAGATGGTCAGGTATCATCTGTAGCACATGATGCACCTTGGCAAGGTGGTTCCACTAGGACTGTCTTTAATACGGTAACAAATTCTCCCATAAAGACCACCATAAATTCTCAAAAAGCTCACTTGAAACTGACCAAAATATTTTATTTGCATATCCAACATGTTGCAACACAAATATTACTTCTCTGAAACGTCACCTTAAACATAACAGTATCATTAAAGTTACTTTACAAATGTTTTACATACCTTAAAGTCTGTTTCCTGCTTTATTTCTGTAAACAAACCTGTGGTATTAGCTTCCATATTTTTTTCAAGCTGAAAGCAACAAATAAGTATATGATAGGTTCATTTTAAGACTTTTATAAGATATACTACATATTTTTACTTTAACACCTGAATGTCATCCATGCCAAGCAATAATCAATGTGAAATGATAGGGCCTAAACCAGCTGTGTTAGCCATAAACTGCCACATTACTCAGATATGCCATTTTTTCATTTAATAATTTTCCACTTTCCATTTCTTCCTTCTTCTTCTGTTATTGCCTGATTCATGTTTACCAATAATAATAATAGCCCTTCAGTCATAACTGACTATGGGAATGAGCCTCTGAGGGGACAGCCCTCAGCTGCTAATTTTCCTGCTGTTCCTTTCAAAGTGTTCTCGTCTCTTCTGTTTGATGTGAGAGATTCTTTTCACCCAATCTGAGGTGGCATCATAGAGAGTATTGCCACTTGGTGTGATTAGCAGCTTCATCCTTCCAGGTTGCTGGATTTATGTCCAGTGCCCTCTTTTGCACATATCTTTGAACCTCAGCTGTGATAACCCAACGGTTCTTCATCATCTGCCAGTTCTCAGTAGAAGATATCTTTTGGGATGCGACCATCTTTCATGTGGCAGACATGGCCAAGCCAGCATAGTCTGCACTGTATATATGCTTTGAAGGCCATCGTAGTAAACACCTTGACATTTGTCACTTTGTCCTTTCATAAAATACAGAGGATGTGGCATAGACACTGCAGATGGAAGGTACTGAGCCTTCTTTCTTGGTTAGTATAGATTTTCCTTGCCTCGCTGCCATAACGAAGTGTGCTGGTGATGCAGGTGTTATATACCGCAGCTTAGGTCTTCGGTGTAAGATTGTGAGGCGGGCAAAGGTACTGAGGCTGTCAATTTCTGTGTCCAGAGAGAGTTTGCCGTTGATGGTAGACCCCAGGTATTTGAAGTGGTGCACCACTGCCAATTCATAGTTATCGATAGTGATAACTGGTACAACACTCACATCCTAACCCAGTGCATTTGTTTTCTTTATTCTTATTGTGAGGCTAAAGTCCTTGCATGCTTGAATGAAGTGATTCATCAATAATAATCCAGATTGTTTACCAATAATAACCCAGAAATTATCCTGCTTTATAGAGTACAGAAGTTGGCAACCAGTCAACTGTAATTTACTAGTAGATCACAGAGGATGATTTGATAGATTTTTAGGTGATGTGGGGGGGAGGGGGGACTAGGACAATTTGGACCAACCCTCTGAACTCTTTTAATCTCTAAAGGATGATCCTGTTTAATATTTTCCATAGCATTGGTAGTTACATAGTTCCTCTGATACTTGTGCATTCTTGTAAATCTTCCTTCTTACGCAACAAGACCAGATTTCCTTTCTTCCATTTCACTGGAATTTCTTCTCCCTCCCAGACTTACCAAGTAATTTGTATAACACTTAGGAGGAAATGTTAATATTTCCTTGAATGGCCCAAACTGGAAAGCCATCTAGACCAGCAGCTTTTCCTTCTCTGAAAATTTTATGGATTTCTTTATTTATTCCTTATTTGGCATCGAAGCTTGAAGATGGTCAGGTATCACCTGTAGCACATTATGCCCCTTAAAAGACAAGGTGGTTCCACTAGGACCCTCTTTAATATGGTTCTCAACTATAGAATCTATTTCAGTTATTATCATATAAAATAAAAAAAATAACAAGATAGATTTTCTGCTGCCATTCATTAATTTGTGTGTGGTAAGAATCTCCATAAACCTTCAACAACAAAAAAGTCTAACCCAAATGGCAGTGGTAAGGGGAAGAAAGTAAGGCACCTCAATCTTGCCCACTGTCAAGTCATACAGCTTTAAAGAAGTTTTATACAGGATGCTGCTCCCTATCTTTCTTAAATGTACAGCATATTGCAAAATAAATCTTTCTCTAAAATTTAATAGTACATCATGCATTCTTTAAAGCAGGGGCCAGCAACCAGTCAACCTTGATCAGCTGGTACATCCCATGGAATTACATAGCAGATCTCTAGGCAGTCGAGCTTGGGAGAAGAAGCTTAGGTAACCTTTGGATTTGCCCTCTCCCACCGGTACTTAAAAGCAGTGTCCATAGGTTTAAAGGTACTTTCACCTCCCAGTAAAAAATCTGCAAGTTTGTTTACTAAAATTCTCTTTACTTGCTTACTGAAATTAACTTTCCTCGTAAACTCTATAACACCAAAAAAAAAAAAAAAAACTTTTCTAACAATATTTTGCTTTCATTTTCTAGCACTCTGATGATAGGATTGCAGGAAACAGATTGTGCGGCAGAGATAAAAATGACATATATACTGGATTTATTCCTAATTCAAGAACACATATGAATTTATCACGGTAGTAGTAGTAGCCCCTTAAGTCATAAGTTCTTCTTCTTCTTCTTCTGCGTTCGGTTTGTAGTCATGCTAAATCTGCAGGCCTGTCGTCAGGACGAAGTCCACAGTCTTTTCCAGGTCGGCGCGGCAGCCCCATAGCTTCTGCTGGAGCTCATCACCTTTTGGCCAGGTCGCACGTCGCAATTTATCATGGGTTGGACAGTTCTGGAGAATGTGTTCTGGAGTCTGGATATCAGTTCCACAAGGGCATTCATTCGTGTGGGATATCTTGAGGCGATAGAGATGTCCAAGTAATCTGCAGTGTCCAGTTCTCAGGCAGAAAATTGTCGTCTGTTGGTGTCTGTTTAGGTGGTGGATTGGGTCATCTCTGCTGTATATATCCCCTTCCTCCTTCCACTGATTTTTGTACTTGTTGTGGATGATGGTTTTTGCTTCCCGATAGGGCAATGGGTGGCTGTATTGTTCCATTTTACTGCCGCTTCTTGATAGAGCATCTGCTTTCTCATTACCAGCGATTCCACAATGGGCAGGTAACCACTGAAGGGCAATGGTTGATGACCTTTGGATGATGTTAAGCTCAGATCTGATCTCATTCATCATGTTATCATTTCTGGTGTTTTGTATTGATTCAAGTAATGATCTGCAGTCAGTGAAGATTACTATCTTAGCTTGTGGCTGCTGTTCAGGTCTGGTGAGGATCTTCAGGGCTTGCAGTAGTGCCATAGCTTCTGCCCTAAAATTGGAGGAGATCTTTCCAGTTGGGAAGGCCTTTCGGATGATCTTTCCATTTAGGAATCTTATAAAAATGCCTCCTCCACCGTTCTTTACTGCCCCCTCAGCAGATCCATCTGTGTATGCATGTGTCCACTCCTTCGGGTTGTACTTTTCTTCAATCATTTCTTGAGCCAAAGTTTTTAGTTGTTGAGGGGTCAGGTGGCCTTTCTTTTTTATTTCAGGGACTTCTGTGATGATAGATATATTTCCATGGCAGTCGTCTGGCTCCTCGTAATCAATTAACATTTCAATCTCAGTAGATCGATTTGGGAGGAGGTCTTCATGGCATCGATGCAGATGTTTGGAGATGTTTAGGAAGCTGGTTCTTTTCAGCCTGTTCTTTGTCACACTATGGAGTTTGGCATGCATTGGATGACTTGGCATTCGTAGAAGCTTCTCACTGTGAGTGAATACCTTTTCCTCACGTCTGTCATCAAGAGAGCGGATGTTGGTGTATCGCTCCATTGCCTGGATTGGAGAAGTCTTCATCCCTCCAGTGATTAGCCTAAAGCCTGAATTTTGCACTTTCCCTAGACATTCTGTGTTTGTTTTAGATGCTGTGGCCCAGGCTGACATGCCATATTCAAGTACAGGTCTGACTGTGCCTGTATAGACTTTTTTAAGTATGTTGGTATTTGCCCCCCAACTTGTGCCAGCCAGTTTCTTCATAATAGAGAGCTTTCTTATTGCTCTCTGTTCTACTGCTTTTATGTGCGGCTTCCAGGTGAGTCTCTTATCCAACTTGACTCCTAGGTATGTTGGGTTTTCCTCGATTGGAAGTTCACTTCCATTTAGCTGCAGTTTGATCGTTTCTCGGCGATTTGACAGAGAGAAGCAGGTTGCTACTGTCTTGGAGAGGTTTTATCTGTACTCCCCAATCTGATGCCCATTTACCGATGGTATTTAGCGCTGCTTGCATCCTGAACTTCGCAGTAGGCAAATGTTCAGCAGCACACCAGGCAGCAAAATCATCAGCATGAAGAGCCCTGGAGATATGCCCGGACAGTTTCTCTGCAATATCATTTATATATATGATAAAAAGTGTGGGGGAGATAACTCCTCCTTGTGGCACACTCTGTTGTAGAGTGACGCGATGGCTCAGTTTCCCGTCAAGTTTTACTCTTGCTGTGCGGTATCGAAGAAAGTCCCGTATCCAGTTGAACATTCTCCCTTCAATTTTGCTGTTGAGCATCTTAAGGAGGAGTCCTTCTTTCCATACCTTATCAAAAGCTTTTGTCAAGTCTACAAAAACCGCCAGCACTTTCTTTTTCTCCTGAAAAGCATTTTCTACTTCCTGGGCTAGATATACTAGTTGGTCTTCGGTGCTGCGATTTTTCCTAAATGCTGACTGTGTGTTATCAAGCAGATGGTTTTCTTCCAGATGTTTCAGTAATCTTGAGTTCACCATTCTTTCCATTACCTTACCCAGACAGCTCAGTAGGCTAACTGGTCGGTAGCTGGACTTGCTTGTTTTCTCCTTTTGTTTCTTTCTGATGGGAACAATGATTGCTTCTCGCCATTGATCTGGAAATTTTCCAGTACTCCATGATTGATTGAAGATTAGGAGGAGCTTGTTCCTGGCTACAGGTCCAAGGTTCTTGATCATATCATTTGTGATGCCATCTTTTCCTGGAGCTTTTCTGTTCTTTAGTTTTGTTATGGCAGCACTGAGTTCTCTCATAGTAAGGGGTGACTTCATGCAGATATCTGGGTTTTGGTGCTTCAGTTTTTCTTTTACTTCCTTACGTACTTCTTGGATCCGTGCATGTGAAAGTGATGTGGTGCTTTCTTCCTTGTAGAAATCTGCCAGGATGTTTGCTGCCATCTTTCCTGTGTGGTATTTTTCATTTTCCTTGATGACAGTCTTACAGTAGCTGGTTGTTGTTTCTTCATTTAGTACTCTTGTCAGATTCCATAGCTTGCTTGAGTCCTTTTCCATGTTGAGACTGCTGGTCTTCTGGTGCCAGCTCCTTTGGATTTCAGCTTTCTTTTGTTCATTGAAGGCTTGTTTTATGCTGTTGTGCTCTGTGTGTTCTCTAATGTGGGATTTTGCTCCATAGTTTCCCGTGCTTTATTTAATTCACTATGGAGTTTTTCCAGGTTGTCACTCCAGTATGGTTTGTAGTCTCGTCGTTTACCTCGTGGAATTGACTTCTTTGCTGCTTGGATGATTGCCTCACTGATGATGGAGATGTTTTTATTGATGTTATTTGAGTGGGCAATGTTCTGACAGAAATTGTCGGCTTGTTCTTTAAAAAATCCCCAGTTTGCTTTTTTGAAATTCCAGCTAGGAGACATATTGATTTCTCCTGCACTTCTTATCTCAGATATCTGTAATGTGACTGGTACATGGTCACTTCCCCCAAGTTGAGTATTTACTGTTCTGGTGGTGTGAGTCGATGTATGTCATCTGTAGCCATAGCAAGATCTGGTGTGCTCGTTGTTTTCCATACTCTGGAATAGAAGGTGGGCTTATCCTCTGGTTGGTTTATTAGAATTAGTTTATTCTCTACCATCCAATCTTCCACCTCTTCTCCTCTTGGATCTGTTGCGTTATAGCCCCAGCTGGGTGAGTGGCTATTGAAGTCACCCATAATGAGGTGTCTCGATGCTGCAAGCTTCACTTTGTGTAGCTCCAGAGTTGTGGTTGGAGGGCTGTAGCAGTTTGTGATCATTAAGTCTCCACTGGGCAGCAGTAGTTGGACTGTTATGTATTCAAGTTCATCCTCACCAGATCTGTGTGTCTCTACTGCTGGGATTGAGGTTTTAATCAGTGTGAGGATTCCTCCCTTAGTTCTTTTTGCCCTATCTTGGCGGAAGGATTGGTATCCACGTACAAAGAATCGTTGGGTATCTTTTAGGTGAGTTTCTTGGATGCAGATTATATCAATGTTATTTTCCTGAGGAATTCTTGTAACTCCGGTTTCTTGTTCCTCACTCCTTCTGCATTCCATTGAGCCACTGTAAGATAGTGGGTTGGTTGGTCAGTTGCTCTACTTTGCCTTCCCCCGACCATTTGGTTGGCAAAGGCACCGGTTGCTTGGGTGGGCCCTTTCGAGGCTAGGGGCCCGGCTCCACTCCTCCCCGGTTGTAGCTGATAGGAGCGACGCCATGACGTAAGTTGAGATTGTCGCATGACTCCATACCGCAAAAGCGTGTGTGTCCTAATTTTTCCCGGTGTCTGCGCCGTAGCTAACACACTCCGTCTTCGGCAGGCCGGGTTGTGTTTGTTGTTCAGGGTTGTCTCCCATAGCCTTTCCATCTCCCGGTGGTAGCTGCAAGGCAGCAGATTGGTTTGTTTACCGAGGTTTACCTTCCCCGTGGCGAGAGCTTATAGCGGCTCTTACTCGCTTGATGCACCCGTCGTAGGACATATGGGGGATTTCAGTGGGGGTATCAGTGCCACCTGTTACCCCTCCCCGTCCTGCTGGGAGGACATCGCCATTTGGTCCGCGACTGCTTATTCGTCCAGCTATGCTGACTTTATTCGCAGCTGACACACCATATCTGGAGGTCGTTCCACTATCCGCCACCCGTGGACGCGCCTGGTTGGGGTCGGTCGCCCCTTTGCCAGGAAGTCATAAGTGAAAATGCTATTATGTCTAGTGTTCCTTTGAGTGTGTTCTTTCCTCTTGTGCTTGATGTGAGAGCTTTTTGCCAAATCTGAGGTAGTGTCAAAGGAAGCATTGCCACTTGGTGCAACAGGAAACTTCATCCTGTCAACTACTCAAGATACTTATAAACAGTAGCTGCTACTTCTTGTGCTGTACTGACACCAAAAGTTGAAGCTGCAGTGTCCACTCCATGGCATGAGCTTGGGGCAGTTATATGGAGATCAGGCTGTTGCTCATGCAGCATGTAGCCCTCTCCATGTAATCGGTAGGTCCAAAGGAACAGCAGTACCAAATACAAGTATAATGTGGCACTAGAGACATTGCAGGAGTTTCCAGAATAATACTGAATCAACATTAGACTACCTTGAGGACTTCAGAGTTTTTCCCCAGGGTTTATTCTCGAAGCCTTTCCTGTAAACAGATACTCTCACAAGGCAGCAGAGATTTAAAATCAGAGCTTTACCTTCTCCTAGATAGGCTACCAACCAAGAATCGTGAGCCATATATGCCTGAAGCTGTTGGTTTTAAGGCACCAGGGGCTTGCCTTCACTCGTCAGTGAAAACAGTTCTGCTGGGCTCAAATTGAGCCATATGTAAAGATAGATGGAGGACTTGGTTATCAAAGGCTATTTAAGGTGCAAAGTATTGACAACAGACAAAGTAAAGACCAAACCAGAAATTGAAATTGATAACGAAGAACTGGAAAGTGTCAATGAATTCGAATACTTAGGATCAATCATTAACAGCTCTGGCGACTGTGCAGTAGAAATTAAAAGAAGACTTGCAATTGCTTCACATAAGCTAATACAGATGAAAAACCTATGGCAAGGCACAAGCAAAGAAACAAAGTTACAACTGATCAGAGCATGTATATTCCCAGTAGCAACATACGGCTGCGAGACTTGGACACTCAATAAAACAGTTGCAAAAAAGATTACATCATTCGAAATGAAATGCTACAGAAGGATGTTGAGAATACCCTGGACAGAAAAAAAGACCAACAGAGAAGTACTGCACTCACTAAATGTACAGGAACATTGGCTCCTAAATACCATCGCAATAAGGAAGCTGAAATTTTTCGGTCATATAAAAAGACATAATAGTCTGGAAAAAAACAGTGATGGAAGGCATGGTCCCTGGAAAAAAGGGGAAGGGGTCGACCTAGACGACGGTGGACCCAGGACATCACAGAGAGTCTGAACTTGTCTTTGGCTGATGCAGGTCGACTTGCCCAGAATCGTGATGCGTTCAGAGCAGCTGTAATGGAGACAACGTTCTGGAAAGAATACGTCACATGATGAATGATGTAGGATTATTTATATGAAGGTAGGAGCTTATGCCTGCCACAATTTCTGGCTGTGACAACCTTTAAAAACATTGTGGATCTTTAGAAAGCTAAGTGTTGTTAAAGTAATCTCTACAACCTGTTGGTTGCCTACTTTTGCTTTAAAGCTTCAAAATAATGAAAAAAATATCCTACATACCTCATAATCTGTTTCCTGCTTTATTTTTGCAGTCAGACTTGTGATATTAGCTTCCATATTTTATCCAGCCTGAAAGCAATGAATTGTAGCAGATGATAGGCATAATTTTAAGATTGCTGGCTAATGTAGCTAATCGTTGCATTGGGTGAACTGGGTAAGTATTGGCAGCACACAAGTCGGTGTTTACTGTACATGTATTTTATTGACGTGACACCAACGAAGTGGAACAAGACAATCATAGTTACAGATGTGAAGATCAGACGGTAGAAGGATCATATCACTGTTAAAAGTTGTTGTAGATTCTCTAACAGTTAAGTTCTCTTATTCCAGTGACTAAGGATCACTTCCATTTCATATAACAGACCTGGTAATTAACGTCCATTGACCTTCTCCCAAGGACGTTTATTAAGGCAAACGGATTCATTCTCACGGAGCAATAATTTATATCATACTTGTAAGCATCCCAGACTTTGTTGTAAAATTCTTGGATAGCATATCCAATCCAAACAAAAGGCAGATATAACAATACAACCAAGTTAGTGTTTCATCTTGGCTAACCTCTCGGTATCCATACCACGACTTTGGCATAGGTAAAACGGCATATTAAACATGTGAAGCATATATCTATATTCATTAACTTGATTCCACATATGGATTCTCCCTCTACAAAAGATTCCAAAGGCTATCGACTCCGTGTGTCCAATTCTAGGAATGTCATCTCCGATGAATTCCCGCTAGACCATTAATAGGAGCGGCCTGATACTTTAATTTACATAATTAAACTTGCCATACGAAATGGGGCGACACTTACTTCAGACATCCACTATTGGCTTCGCCATGAAGACCAATAGATACGAATACAACTGCTGGCTTCTTCAAATCTGCCAGGAATCAAATAATAACACTGCGGACATAAAATGTCGTCCGAGCTGCCCCTATCATGACGTCACAATCTCCTCAACTAGGTTACACGTGCGTCCAAAGCAACTCACACAGCATTGTGCACGTCAGTGCGTGAATCAATCGAACGCACAAACAATATAACTACATAAAACTGGTGCGTACATTTGGCAGGACCGAAGACTACCCCCTTAGGTAATAAATGTACGTAACAGCTCCCTTATTACCTCCCCTTAAAAAAATTAATCCCATTAATTTTTTTCGAACTAATTACTCGAGAGAGGTGAGTCAAAACTACAACAAGATTTATGACATGCATAAAATTATATCATATTAAGAAAAGAATATTGACTTGAAATTAATAGAACTAAATGACAGTATGCATTAAAGCACACATCCACCATCGACCTACTTTGGAACGATGTGGTAATATTCGAAGTAAAAAGAAGTTGAAAAAATGAAAATGAAAATGAAAAATCAACAAAAAAGATGATAATAAAATTCAACTAAGTTTTCAACAAAATTTGAAACATATGATTTCAAAAAATGAAAATGAACAGCAACACTGATGATAATCAATGATAAAAGAATCAGTGAAACAGAAAATTTTGAAATACAATGTGCAAAAATGAAGCAATGCAAAATTAAACACTTTAAGAAGCAACGCACTTACTGATATCTAGCACTAGTAAGTTTGACTAGTTATCTAAAAGTAAAATCTCATGTAGTGGGATACGTGACTACACGTATTGCGAGACACTAATAAAGTTAGTAGATGTGTGATTTATAAACAATCAATTTGATTAAATTGAATTAATCTAATTCTAGTACTTAATTACACATAAATAAATAACTAGTAATTTATTCTAAGTAATTCTAATTTCAGTCATTGTGAATATTCGTTCAGAACTATTTAGAGTCAACAAGAATAGGTTCCTAATGTTCCATGCACGAAATAAGTTAACGAACACGATATGTAGTGTAATATGTTCCATAACACTAATGAATGTCTATTTGTCGTTTTTACCAATGTTTCCATACTAAAAAAAAATGTTACTTTAATATCACTGTTCCCGTTCTAATAAAACGTTACTTCACAAGAAATAATGTTATAATCCATACGTAAGTATATTCTGAAAGTTATATATATACGAATACTGTAGAGCTACACATAGTATTCACAGATGTACAATTAACGACACTGTACAAAGTTATTCATGTTTCGGTGAGGACGTTTCTCGATCCAAACGTAGTTTTTAGATTCACCAAGTTCACTAGGGCATCTTGAAAGACAGTCTGCAAATACATTCTGCACTCCAGGAATAGCACGTATCTCAAAGTGGAATGGCTGGAGAGCTATAGCGTAACGCGCTGACTTTGATGACTTAACGTTTCCAGTATTCAATGCCGTAAGAGCTTTCTGGTCAGACTCCACCACAAAGTGTGAGCCGAGCAGGTAACGTTCCAGTTTTGTGATTGACCATACAAGAGCAAGGAGCTCTTTATCGAGAACGGAGTACTTCATTTCACTCGTCGTAAGCTTTCTGGATACGTACATAACAGGAAATAAGGTACCTCCGTATTCTTGCATCAAAACTGCCGCGATAGCGTAGGAAGAAGCATCACTGCGAAGAACAAAGGTGAGATCTTTGTTAGGCAACCTTAAAAAAGGCTTATTTGAAAAAATTTGTTTTATATAGTCTAACGCCGTTTGGTGATCCTGCGACCACTTTATTACATTAGGTGTGCCTTTCTTCAGTAACGAAGAAAGAGGTGCAGTTATAGTAGACAAATGAGGGATGAATTTAGAATAGAACTGTATTAGTCCTAAGAGTGACCTCACTTGTTTTTTTTGTCTTAGGTGCTGAGATGTTTAAAATTTTAGAGACGTTACTGTCTTCTGTATATATTAAACCGCGACCTATACGGTGACCAAGAAATGAGATGTCATGAAAACCGACAAAAGCCTTTGAAGGTTTTGCTGTTAAGTTGTAATCCCGTAAGGTAGAAAGTAAGATTTTAAACCCTGAATATGTTCATCCCAAGAGTCACTGAAAAGACAGATGTCATCTATATAAGTAATGACATCGGGACGATGAGACAATATGCGGCGCATCATGCGTACAAAGGTAGCTGGCGCATTCATTAACCCGAAAGGCATAAAATTCCATTGAAAAAGTTCATGAGAACTAGAAAAAAGAACAAATGACTATTACAAGAAAGAAATGATGACTGCATAGGCTGAGTCATCAAAGAATGTGATATCAAAATTCAATATAGTAGGTTACTATCTGCGTGACGCAGAATCAGGTACTAATCGTAACCTGAGGGAATGGTGGTGAAAATACACACCATTGTCCCGCTCGATAGCCATGCGAGCATCTCTATTGGTCCTAAAAGTTACCACGGCGTCACCATACCTGTTAGTGATATGAGGTAACAGACGCACGAACCTAACGTCCGCCGTGTGGTTGAGAAAATCTCCTAGTGCCTGCCAAGTAGTTCGTTGTGGCAGATTTTGCACAAGGATGGTGCGAGAAGATGCACCTCTACCAATATAAGTGGTACCATTATCACAAGAGTGGCTGGTTATGAAAAAAAAAAAAAAAAAAAAAAAAAATCACAAGAGTGGGAGTAAGGTTGATGAGTAACCTTAGTCCTTTGAGGTAAATTACAATATTTATTATTTCTACATGTAGAATTATTGTTCTTAAATGTACCATACCCCTGTAATTGAGTATTATTACTTATGCCAGACAAAGGTGTAGGTGTACGGCATGTCGTAGACACCTGCTTGCTAGGCAAAGTTAAAACCTTATTGACAACCTTATTGGTTTTAGTTTTCTCACCTGAGTTACAACTATTATTTTTATTAGGAACATCCTTTCCTTTTTTTACAAACTTAACCTTTTTCTTACGATCAGTTGACTGCTGATCAATTCGAGGGAAGGTATATGACTTACTAGTCTTTACAGGTTGCGTTAAAACCTTAATATCATTCTTAAGAATGGAAGCATGTCGTAAAGGTTGTAATCCATTAGCCACAGTGGCGTAATGAACCATGGAATCATTTTCACTACTAGATTCCGATACATTAGCATTACCCAACATGTTAATAGCATGTGCATGTGACACAACTCTAGGTATAGACTTAAATGCATAGGCATCCTGTATATGCTGCTTTTCCCATTCAGCAATTTGCTGTGGGGTACATTCCTTTATATCATGTATGCGACCAAGTATTACATCACAGATTGGGTTTGGAAGAAGACATGCTTGGATCTGTCCTGAAAAAAAATGGAGTATGAAGTGTTATAATGGCTGTGGGGAATGTTTCCACAGTTCCGCCAAACGTGACACATTTCACAACCCTGCCCGTCGCACAACTAGGGTCGATCAGCGAAGTCCGGACGCCAACAGTACTGGAGCCTGAATCGAATAAAAGAGAGCATGGAATGCCATTTAAAAAACCCTTATTTAATTTAAGGCTTCCTGTTCCATAGTCAGTAGCTGACGTGGCCGTACAAGCCGCTGGTAGGCTTGGTATACTTTGCCCGCGTCGCAGCGTCGTGATCGCCTTGGGCTGGAATGGGGTATTACTCTCATCACAAGACTTGACCTGTTTGAAATCCAGAGAACATGACATAGCACTATGTGCATTAACATTATTATCCTGTTCTTTGTTTGAATGTGTATCACTCAAAGCAACATTAGAGTGTTGTCGTGGCTGGTTCGAAGATCTATATCTTCGTAGCGATCGATTTTGGTTATTATCCCCAAAATTGCTAGTATTTGCATTTTTGTTTACGTTAAAATCACGGTTAGTATGACCATTACCATTGTGCCATTGACCATACTGTCTATTTTGATAACCTTGTCTGTTTTTGAAAGATTGTGATTTAAATTTCCCATTATGATAATAATTATTGCTTTGATTATTTCCAAAATTATTCTGATGAAAATCTCGTGATCTGTGAGATTGGCTAGAAGATACATTATACTGAGAAGTTTGACAAAATTGTTTCCCTTTAAAAGAATGGCAATTCTTGTTATTTCCCTTTCTGACTTTTCTATCTCTAAGATTCATTATCAATTTTTTTTTTTTTTTCCGCTTCTATTTTCTGTTGAATTTTATTATCTTCAGATTCTAGTTTCAAATCTACATAATCTGACATCAACTTCTCATAATTCCTTTTGACTTGTTCTAGCTCTCTAGCAATCCCATTCATAATATTTAAATCTTTAACTTCGAGTTCTGCAGCAGCAGTTTGAGTTAGATGTTCAACATCGATAGTGTGTTTCCTGACATGTTCTTTATTAATGGCCTTTTCTTTTTCAAGTGCCTCAATGGCATTTTGATGGCTAATCGTAAGTTCCTCAACCCTTAATTTCAAAAGAGGAATCTCAGATGTCAGTTCTTGAATCTGAGCCAAATGAGCATGACAGTCTGTCTTTATAGTCACATTTAACTTATCAAATTCTCCAATGACCTTATTCTGCTTGTCAAGTAATATTTTAACTGAGCGTACTTCATTCTCTAACTCATTTTTCTCCATGAGTAATTTTTCAATATTTATCTGTTTTTCCTGAGACACTTTCTCCTGTTGACATAGAAGATTCCTGAGCTCTTGATCAGTCAAATCAAGATTTGCTACTTTTTTTTTCAAAAATTTTATGTTCTGTTCATTTAATAAATCCTTGATCCTTTCTGCTTCATTAAATGTGTAGTCTGTCTCAACAGCAATAGCCAACATGCGCTTGAACCCGTTGACTAGTGAGTGTGTGACAGAGACAACTGTTGGGTAGCCAACACCCTTTTCCTGGAGTAGCTTCTTAATTTTTTTCTTCTTCTATGAATTCTCTGAGCTTCTCTTTATACAAACCACGGGATTTCCCTAGATTAATGAGGTACTGTACATGAGATACCATAAACATCTGAGCCGTGGCATGTTCAACAACTGCAAAAGCTGTTGCCTCATCAGGAGTCATACCAAGGGATTTAGCTTGGGACATAAAATATTCCCAGGTAGACATTATGTAATAATACTACTTAAAAGTGTTACTACAACTAGTGGTCCTCGTTCCTGTCCTTAGAACGGTATAATGTTATCATATCAAATGTCATGAAATGAACAACGAGAAAGACAATAGAAACATAACCGACAAGACATGATAAAATGGACGGGTGAACACAATCGTAGAAATCAAAAAAAATAAAATGTATAACTAAAATAGAATATCGTAAAAATATACGACGATAACTACGATCAGATAGTTAACAAGACAATAGACAACACAGTGTAAAAACAATGGTTTTGTAAAAAACTAAACGACAGGAAAGGTGAGATGGACAATAATCACAAACAAAATACATCATGAAAATAAGGTACGATTAAAAAGAACTATGAGAACAACAAGTAAAACTTGACGAAACAGCTAGAACAGATAGGTGTTACAGACCACCAAACACAGTGGACCTAGAATCCTTCTACGCTCACGCGTAGGAACATTCCACTGCGGGAAGTCTGCAAAATAATGTCCTACAGAACGTCTGACGAAGAGCCCGAATTGACTTCGAGATGGATCTCGTTCGTCAGATCTACCTCCCAACCTCCCGCAAAGAATACACAACACATAACAAATAATATAGAAAATATAGATATGAACATTAAAGGCACAGCTAAATGTAATAAAGTGTATAACGACAACACGCTATACTCATCTCGCGTGCCGGAAAGAACAACCAATGTGCCTCGTCCCCGTGTATGTACTGGAGGAATAAAATACTTCGTTCTGCTTTTTCAACACAAGCTCGCACGTAATGAGGAATAGGTGATCCCAAGTGCAGTTAGTCACCGTACAACTGGACCTGGAGGTTGATTGATGACCTTGAGGTAACGGTTAGTTGATTCTGATTCATTTTTACAATGTTCCAAATTTAAGATGATTTCACCTTGAAAGAACAAATCCCATCTTCAAACGATTCCTTGGCTTGCGTTCGTTCCTTTGAAATAATTATTTTCAAACCACGCTGGCACACCATTTTCTGTTGGAGTCCGTTTATGGTAATGGTATTGATTTTATCACGCGAATGGTTGAATACGAACAAAATGTCAATAAACTTCTTCAAACGAACATTCCAACAGGTATCGTTGCATTGGGTGAACTGGGTAAGTATTGGCAGCACACAAGTCGGTGTTTACTGTACATGTATTTTATTGACGTGACACCAACGAAGTGGAACAAGACAATCATAGTTACAGATGTGAAGATCATACGTTAAAATGTTAATATCACTGTTAAAAGTTGTTGTAGATTCTCTAACAGTTAAGTTCTCTTATTCCAGTGACTAAGGATCACTTCCATTTCATATAACAGACCTGGTAATTAACGTCCATTGACCTTCTCCCAAGGACGTTTATTAAGGCAAACGGATTCATTCTCACGGAGCAATAATTTATATCATACTTGTAAGCATCCCAGACTTTGTTGTAAAATTCTTGGATAGCATATCCAATCCAAACAAAAGGCAGATATAACAATACAACCAAGTTAGTGTTTCATCTTGGCTAACCTCTCGGTATCCATACCACGACTTTGGCATAGGTAAAACGGCATATTAAACATGTGAAGCATATATCTATATTCATTAACTTGATTCCACATATGGATTCTCCCTCTACAAAAGATTCCAAAGGCTATCGACTCCGTGTGTCCAATTCTAGGAATGTCATCTCCGATGAATTCCCGCTAGACCATTAATAGGAGCGGCCTGATACTTTAATTTACATAATTAAACTTGCCATACGAAATGGGGCGACACTTACTTCAGACATCCACTATTGGCTTCGCCATGAAGACCAATAGATACGAATACAACTGCTGGCTTCTTCAAATCTGCCAGGAATCAAATAATAACACTGCGGACATAAAATGTCGTCCGAGCTGCCCCTATCATGACCTCACAATACACTCAACTACGTTACACGTGCGTCAAACGAACCTCAAACAGCATTGTGCACGTCAGTGCGAGAATCAATCGAACGCACAAACAATATAACTACATAATACTGGTGCGTACATTTTGCACACAATTTTAAAATAAATGTTGCTTCCATGGAACTCATGCTTTTGGGATGTTGTTAGCATGTCACCAGATTATTGACATGTTACCCTGTAGATAAATAGACCATAATTCTTCAAGATCAGCATAATGCAACTTTACTGATGTTGTTAATGAAGAACAAATATCCCATTCAACCTCTGATGGATTATAATTAGGTTATATAGTGTCTCTTACTCCAGAGAATAGTTTAAATTTCCAATACCTGATAATGGTATAATTTAAATTTTTAAATTAGTGTAAATACAGCAAATTAAAAGTGTCTAATTCTCTGCGTGTTTATGTGTGCATTTTCCTTTGTTTTAAAATGGCAGTCTACTTATAGGTGTCATGTTGTTAATAAGGAGGGTGAGAAAGTTTGGGGTTTCAACTAATTTACTATTTATTTGTCATTATTAATATGTACTACGAGAACCTTACAAGACCTTCCATTTGTTGCCATACCTTCACTGATCCTTGTACATTAATTTTTGTTACATACTGTTTTCAACTGACAGAATGGTTAGAGCACTGGTCTCCCATGACAAAGGTGTCAGGTTCAATTCACATTATCAGCACACTCTAGTCTTCATAGCTGCAAATGGGTACATGACTTGAGTTAGTTAAGGGAAAAGCAATGAGAAAGGGGCCTGATCACCCTATCTTTTGATGTTTTCCTAGTATACTATAGTCTCTAACTGTTTACTCCATATAGCAATATCTGTTATGGGACTATATTTGCCATTTAACATTTTTAACGATAACATCTTTCTTCATCTCCTTCTTTGATCCTTAGCTGCCGACCATCAAAGCAGTCAGTGGCCATCACGCCTCATAATGTCTTGTAGGGCAACAACAAATTGATTCCACTTTGCTCGGTCAATGGCCATCCCTCGCACAGTGCCCCAACCCCAGCCTACTCTCCACATCTCAGCCTCCACAGTCCTCCGCCAAGCTGTTTTTGGTCGGCCTCTCTTTCGTTTTCCCTCAGGAGTCCATAGCACTGCTGTTCCCATGATGGCATCGGGGTTTTCCCCAAGGACATGGCCAACCCAACTCCAGCATCCACCAGCTGATGGTGTGCATGTCCTCTTGCGTGCTCCAAGTAAGCAGATCTTGGCCGGTGTTGGCACTTGGCCAAAAGACCCAGAGAATTCCTCTCAGGCAGGCTGTGTGAAAAGAGGACAATCTCAATACATCCCTCTCTGCCACTCTCCAGTACTCTGCACCACAGAGAAGCATAGAAAGCACACAGCTCAGACATAATCTTAATTTTGTGCTTGTGCTGTACTGAGAGGATCCCCAGATATTGTTTAGACCATAAAAGGCTGCCCTTGCTTCGCTGTTGATGTCTTTGCCTGCTCCACCATCTGGTGTCACCATGCATCCCAGGCATGTGAAGGTGTCCGTCTGCTCCAGCTGTTGATTCCCTACCGTTATGGGCCTGGGGTTGCTCACACTGAGTGTAATGACCTCTGTCTTCCCTAGACTGATGTTCAGGCCCACCCGCTGGCTATACCCACTAAGTCCATTCGTTTTTCCCTTGATGTGCCGATGTGAATGTACTAGCACCGCAATGTCATCTGCACACTCCAGACCCTCCAATGTAGAAAACGCAGCACATCCTACTACTTCTGAACTGCCCTCCGCTGTCTGTCGCACCACCCAGTCCATGACTGTCAAGAATAGAAGGGTTGACAAGGGGCATCCCTGTCACACACACATCCTCACCTCAAAGGTTAGGTTGCTCTTCCCTTTGCAACACGCAAAGTTGGCATAAAGGTTCTTTATGATTGACACTATGCAGCTTGAAGTTCCACAAGCCCTCAGCACTTTCCATAAACTGTCCCTATGCATACTTTTAAAAGCCCTTTGAAAATCAACTAAATCAATGTACAGCTGTATCTGCCACCCCCGAGCACCGCTCCACAATGTTCCTGAGGGTAAATATACAATCTGCCCATCCCCTGTTCTCTCTAAATCCTGCTTGTTCTTTCCTCAGTTTGTGGTCTTCTGCTTTTGAAATTCTCTGTATAATTATCCTGCCTAATATTTTGCTGGGAACTGAGAGATGAGTGATTCCTCTCCAATTGTTGCAGTCTGCAAGGTCTCCCTTCCTGGGCAATTTGACAATTATTCCTTTGTTCCATTCCGTTGGTGTTGTCCCTGTTTTCCAGACTTGTGCAAATAGTGGTTCTAATAGTTCTGCTGCTAGCTTTGGGTCTGTCTTAAAAGCTCTGTATTTAAGTTGTCGTGGCCAGGCACTTTTCCATTCTTTAACCCTTTGATTGCCGTGATGATTTCTTCTTTCTGTGGAGTGTCTGTATTAACATCCAGATCGTTTTCAGCCTCACGAACATTCCACTGTGTCTCTAATGGTTCCTTATTCAGAATTTCTCTGAAATGCTCTGCCCATCTTGTTTCCTGTCCCTTTGCTGTCGTGATGAGATTACCTTGCTTATCTCTTACTAATGTAATATTGTTTGCACCTCATTTTCCACAGATGGTTTTAGTTATTTTGTATACTGTGCTTTGTTCATTTATTAGTGCTGCCTCTTCTGCCTGTCTTGCAAGATCATCTAGGAAATTCCTTTTGTTGGCTCAGGTTTGGCGTTTAACTTCCTTGCTGAGCTGACTGTACTGTTCGCTATATAGTTGCTTTAACCTGGGGGACCTCGCTTCTGTTTTCTTTCTTTTCATTTCCTTTCTCATCGTTATGGTGTGTAATGTTTCTGGTGTTATCCAGTCTTGCTTCTTCCTTTCCTGGAATCCTAGGCATGATTTGCTGCTTTCCTTATATATTGTTAAAATGGTGTTGAATTTCTGGTCTACATCATCTGACGATGTCTTTTCCTGACTTTTGGCAATTTGATATCATTTCTTTATATCAGCTGTGAAAGCTTTTCTGGTAAGGGAGTCCTTCAATTTGCTGATGTCAAATCTTTTCTGTGTAGTCACAGATGGTCCAGCAGTTCTGATATGTATTGTATGTTCCAACTTTCGCATTGAGGTCTCCCATTACTATGATAAGATTGTATCTTGGTGTGTCTTCCATTTCTTTTTGCAGTTGTTGATAGAATTCATCACTGACCTCTTCATCACTGTCATTTGTTGTTGTGCAACATTGTATTATTGTAGTGTTGGTGAATCTCCCTCTCAATCTTATTCTTATCAGTCTGTTGTTGATGGGTTTCCATTCCAGTAATGACCTTTCTATTCCCATCTGTAGAATAATGGCTACACTTTCATTGTGCTGTCCATCCTCTGTGCCAAAGTAAAGTACTATTTCTCCAATTGCTGTTTTAACTTTTCCTGTCCCTGTCCATCTGCTCTCGCTTATCCCTAGAATGTGTAATCTATAGTTTCTCATTTCCGCTGTGACCTGTTTTAGTTTTCCCATCTCGTTCATTGTCCTGACATTCCAAAATCCTATTCTTGTTTCATGTTTTGTGGTCAGGACGTCCATTCTCATGCCAGTGGCTTCCTTTTGGCTTTCACCGCTGACAGTCATACGAACCTCAGACTCCGGATGTCCGTCCTGCAGCAAAGTTTAACAGTAACATGAAGCCTAGTTAACTAGAAGTCTCTGTGACCATCTAAAATACTTCTACTCATCAGACATTCTGCTTATCAGAATTTTGCTAAAATATGGACATTTTTGTGGGCAGAATCAGAAAGGAAGAATAATGTAATTGTTGTAACCTTTTATTTATAACTGTTTTTATTGTTTAACTAACATTTTTGCATGTATTCCCCCCCTTTCATGTCAAAATTAAAAGCACATTTAGTGTTATTGTTAGTGCCATATTTTCAAGTATCACAAAATTTTAAAGTATAGATCTCATAATTAAACAATGCACATCCATTTGACCCATAGAAGCATCAACTACTGTATATTAAATCTTAGCATCTAGTCTTAGAAACATTAATCTCAGAAGATAAATACTAAAATATAAAATAAGACAGCTGCCAGTGTCAGCATTAAACAGCACTGCAATTTCTATGCAATTAATGTGTATGAAGTTTTAATATCAGAAATATTAATGAAATAAAAAAGGGGATAGGGGTTGACAAGACAGGCCCTTCCTAAACAGAAGGTAATGCATGTGTGAATACATAGCCTCTGTCAACAGAGCAAACTGTACTTGTTTGTGGTGGCTGCTGCTTTTGCAAACACGGCTCTGGCACATAACTTGTGCCTAATAACTGGTCCCCCGAGTCTACGGGGAAAAACAACTAACTTTGGGTGGGGGATCCTACAGAAACAACTCAGAGGAGCATGCCTTCCTGTTAGATGTGGAAACATTGGGCCCACCCATAGGTCAAACAAACCACAGCAAGCAAAACTTCAACTAAATGGGCAGGCAGTATAAGAAGAAGAAACACCAACATACTTCGGTTTCATACAAGACCATCACATAACAAGGGAATCACAGAAAATAAAAACACAGCTAAGGGCAAAATTGCCTTAGCCATAATGAAAAAGTTAGCTGGTACCACATGAGGTGCTGATGAGAATATCCTCAAAAAGCTGTACACAGGCAGAGTCAGTCCTGCTACAGAATATGGCATCACAGCCTGATCGACGGCAGCAAAGTCAAATTCTTACAGAGTAAACAGACTCGAAAACCAAAGCAGCATGTAACAGGGGTCCTAAAATCAATAAAAATCAACCATAAACTTGCAGGATGCCTTATGTGCCAGAGAATGAATATGTAGGAAGAAGCAGGCTCAAGCAAACTAACTTTGCACCTAAGCAAAAGAAAAAAAATAGCAAAAATACCATGCTGGCAAGATCAGTAGAAAAGAAGATACTAGCAAACACAACTATCCCACTATGAAAAATAAGAATACTGTTTCTAAGACTAGATGCTCTTCTCCATTCCAGAACATTCCAGGCATTAAAAAGTAAAGGAACACAGACAGAAACACAAAGAAAATGTATAGCAATCAAGTATGCTGACCAAAAATTTCCAGCACAGTTCTGGACACATGCAAATACTGATAGTTCAGCAAAATAACATTGTTAAAAATGGGGGTGCTGTCATCCTATCTAGGCGAGACCAGGTCAACATTTTTCGCCTATGCACTGGCCACAACATAAGTTTATAAACTAATAAAACGGTATTGAATCAGTTTTACTAATAACAGTTCATTATAAACTTATATTCCTTACCAGTTTTACTGCAGCCCCTTAATTTATTTACTGGCCACAACAGATTGAGAGACCATCTATACCACAAGTATAGAACTGGTGTAAAAGATCTATGCACCTGTGGCACCAGCCTGATGATAGCTGAACACCTGCTACAGTCTGCCCAACATACAGCAATGAACGGAGTAGCATATGGCAACAACCTACCTCATACCATAAACAACTGTTTGGATATGTCAGGAACCTTGAGCTGACTCCTGCCTTTATTAGAGTCATTAATGTGGAAGTCTGAAGGCAAACGAGGAAGAAGAAGAAGAAAAAAAAAAAAGTAAAGAAATAAACAAGACTTAACATTAACAGGGGACTGGAGACTGACATACCAACGGGCTGATCACCCGTTTGCCAGTCACTTCGATTACGGAAACAACAGCAAATGGATTGATTTGCCATTGCCCTAAAGACGCCACTAGGCGTGATGGGAAATAATGGCAAAGAAAACCTATCTGCTGTTGCCCTAAGACGCCATTAGGCGTAATGGCCACTGACTGCTTTGACGGCCGGTGGCTAAGGACGGAAGAAGAAGAAGAAGAAGAGACTGACATGAAAGTGATAAAGAAAACATGGAAAAGCCATGAATGGATGGCACAAAACATGAAGGCTTGACATGAATTAGTGGATGGCCTATTCTCCTTAAAGAGCTGAAGGTTAACAATGAATAAACATATACATACAAAAAGTGAATTAATTTTCACTTCTATGTGAATTTAACGGAAACAAAAATGGGTCATCTTGCTTTAAATCTTTGTATTGTTCATGTCTTCCACAGCAGGTTCAAACTTCATAAAAGATAAATGTCATTGCATCCTGTAAGAAAAAGTGATTTTTTTTTTCATTGAGGCCAAGACGTCTGACTACAAACTAGCTAGCTGCAGTCATGGTTCCATGCTCTGTATGGAGCAAAAGAGAATGAAGAACTACTGGATGTACAAAAGTATACCGGGAAGTGGAGGGAAACACAAGGTCTGTCAATAGTAAAGAATAACCAAAAATGGGCAAGTGGCTGGCACAAATAAAAAAAGAAAAGAAAAGAAAAAGGAGAAGATAGGTAAATTAAAGCAGGAAGTTATAGGCACTCTGGGAATTCCAATTAAGCACCATAGGAATGGTGCGATCTTTTCATAGTGAGACTGAATGTTTTATTTTTATTACTGTACTATCAGTTATTATAATACAGTTAGGTCATTAGTAAGAGCTGTCTGCCCATAATGTGATCAGAGTTGGTCAGACTGAGGTCACTGTTTGATCTCATTATATATACATCAAATTTTTCACTTTGTCTGTTGACTTCTGCTCACACAGTTGCATAGAATGCTCACACACAAAATTTTGTGTAACGACACATGTACTACTGGACAAAAGTTAAGGGCCACCATTCAGTTTAGACAAGGTTTATATAATTTATTGGGAAACTGTGAAGACAAGTGAAAATGTCATTAAAACTGAGCTCAGAAAAATGTGTATACATTTCTGTGTGCACCAGGCTAATTTTTTTTTAATGTCCAAAAACTGGGTCACTTTAACCCGCACGTGAAAATTGCCATTGTTGCTGCAAAAACTTGTGGTTTTTGCAACACGCCTCACTAGTTCAAAAGGTGAAAAAGTGAGCTGAATTTGAATGCACGTGGAAAATGATCATTGGTAAAGAGTGTTCACTTTTGATATGCAATAAATCAGTATGATAAGTGGTCGAAATGATCACTGCATTAGCCATGCCACCAAGGAGAAGTCTCAGCACTGTAGATCGTGGTCGAGCCATGGCATGGATTCAGGATGGTCAATCTGTTCGTCATGTTGCAGGACGTTTAGCAGTATCCCACTCTACCATTCAGAGACTTCTTGAGAGATTTCAAGCTACCGGACATTTGGAAAATCGACCCTGCTCACGAAGAATTATATAAACCTTGTCTAAACTGAATGGCGGCCCTTAACTTCTGTCCAGTAGTATATTTATAACTTGGTCTTCTGAGGTGGAGCGAAGACAAAACGTCTGCTTAAGCAAATCTTAATACAATTAGGGATGGAATAATTACCTGGATGTATAAAAAAAATTCCAGTTAACAGAAATCAACATAACTGTTGTTTATTAGCAAAGGGAAAAAAGACATTTGGCCGGGATCTGCTGAATTGCTTCAAGTTAAATGAAAATTAGCTTAAGCAAGTTCCGCTTAAATGGACTACACTGTATTGTATAGTACTCAAGGCCTATTTGTTCTTTATATCAGGTTTGCGGTTATGGGTGAACTGCAAGCCTGTAAATAATCTAATATTGGTATTCTCTATCACTGTAATCTTCCGAAAAACTTCAACAAATATGGACAAGTCAATTAAGGAAAATAAAACACAGCCATCCAAGACAGGTGAAGGTCCTCTCGCAGGGAGGCGTATGATGCAACACAGAGAAAGCCGAAAGGAGTCAGTCTGTGTTACTGACTAACCTTCTTTCTTCTAGGAGAACTTCCAGATTTGGCACCTGGAATGTTCGGACATTAAACGAACAAGGGAAAGTGGCACAAGTAGCAGCAGAAATGAGGGAATATAAAATCGAGGTTCTGGGACTGTGTGAAACAAAGTGGAAGGGGGTAGACAAGAAGAAACTCATCACAGGTGAATTGGTGCTGTCATCAGGACATGAAGACATAAGTTCACATCACAGTGAAGGGGTAGCTCTTATGTTATCTAAAGGAGCACAGAAAGCACTCATTGAATGGGAAGCCGTTGGACCCAGAATAATAACAGCTACTTTTAAAACAGCTAATAAGAAAATAAATGTAAATGTCATCCAATGTTATGCACCAACTAATGACAAAGAAGAGTCTGTGAAAGAAGCATTTTATACTAGACTACAGGAAATTATGGAAAAAGTAAAAAGAAGAGACATCACAATTTTGATGGGTGACATGAATGCAAAGATAGGTATAGTCAACACCAGCTTTGAAGAAGTCATGGGAAAACATGGGCTGGGAATAATGAATGAAAATGGGGAACTATTCTCAAACTTCTGTGCTTCAAATCAACTGGCCATAGGAGGAAGCATGTTTCCACATAAGAGAATACACAAGGCAACATGGATATCACCAGATCATAGAACGGAAAATCAGATTGATCATATATGCATAAACAAGAAGTTTAGATCATCATTGCAGGACGTAAAGGTATATAGAGGAGCAGATGTGGCATCAGATCACCACCTTCTGATAGCCAAAGTAAAAATGAAACTCAAGAGATATGCAACAATGCAAAATTATAGACAGCCGTATAATGAAGGACGTCTAAGACATCAAGAAACAAGAGACAAATTTACGGTCAAAGTATCCAACAAATTCCAAGTGCTCCAACAGCTGGAAGATGTAGAGAATACAGAAGACTGTTGGCAGCAGGTCAAAACTGTATGGAATGAGACATGTGAAGAAATACTGGGGAAAAGGGAACGACAACAAAAAGCATGGATAACAACAGAAACCATCAATAAAATAAAAGACAGAAAAAACAAGAAAGCAGATTTAAACACAAGCAAAACCAAAAGTTCCAAAGCCAAGGCTCAAGAAGTGTACACAGAAGCAAACAAAGAAGTAAAAAGAAGTATCAAAAGAGACAAGAGGAAGTATATTGAGGAGTTGGCAAGAGAGGCAGAAGATGCTGCAGCCAAAGGAAATATGAGAGAACTGTATAACAGCACAAAGAAGCTGACGGGGAAATACAAGCAAACAAGTTGCCTCATAAAAGACAAGAATGGAAAACTGCTCAGCAATATACAAGAGCAAATGAAGAGGTGGACAGAATATTTTTGAGGACCTTCTCAATAGACCAGCTCCACAAAACCCCCCTGACATCCAGCCAGCAGAAGAAGAACTACAAATTAACTGTGAAAGACCAACGAAGGAAGAAATAAAGAAAGCCATAAAGCTTCTAAGAGATGGAAAAGCGTCTGGACCTGATGGCATTCCAGCAGAGGCCATCAAAGCAGATATCGACATGGCTACAGTGATGTTATATAAATTACTTGGTAAAGTCTGGGAAAAGGAAGAGATACCAGCAGAATGGAAGGAAGGATATCTGGTTAAGTTGCCTAAGAAGGGAAATTTACAAGAGTGCACAAATTATAGAGGAATAATGTTACTTTCAGTGCCAGGAAATGTATTAAATAGGATTATCATTGAGAGATTAAAAGAGTCCATAGACAAGAAACTGAGAGATGAACAAGCAGGTTTTCAACAAAACAGATCCTGTACAGACCAGATAGCCACTTTGAGAATAATAGTTGAACAAAGTCTGGAATGGAATTCACCACTATACATCGGATTTGTGGACTACGAAAAGGCATTTGACAGTGTGGACAGAGAATCGCTTTGGAAATTGATGAGGCATTATGGAGTTCCCCTGAAGATCATTTATTTAATAAAGAATACATATAAAGACATGACATGCAGAGTTCTTCATGAAGGACAGCTTACAGAACCGTTTGGGATAAGAACAGGAGTGCGACAGGGATGCCTCTTGTCTCCATTTCTTTTCTTATTAGCAATAGACTGGGTAATGAGAACATCAACAACACACAACAGAAATGGAATTCAGTGGACTCTGACTAAGCAGTTGGATGATCTGGATTTTGCTGATGACTTGGCTCTTCTGTCCCATAATCGTAATCAGATGCAGGACAAACTGAAAACACTCGATGAGAGGTCACAGCAATTGGGCCTGAAAATACACTGGGAAAAGACAAAGATAGTGAGAATAAATGCAGGTAATGATAACAGGGTTGAACTTGAAGAAGCAGCAATACAAGATGTAGAATCGTACACATATCTTGGCAGCAATAGGCAAAGTTGGAGGGACAGACAGTGATATCAAAATAAGAATACAAAAAGCAAGAGGAGCTTTCATTGCATTCGGAAATATTTGGAGATCAAGAGAAATCGGATCCAACACGAAAATAAGAATCTTCAACTCAAATGTGAAGTCAGTCCTATTGTATGGCTCTGAGACATGGAGAACAACAAAGATAACAACCAAAAAGCTAGACTTTCATAAATGGGTGCTTGCGTAGAATAGAGGGATTAAAATGGTATGATAAGGTTACCAACGTGGAACTGTTGACAAGAACTAAACAAGTGCCAGTTGAACAAGAGATGAGAAGACGACGATGGCGATGGATAGGACATACGCTGAGGAAACCTGTTGATAGCATTACAAGGCAGTCCTTGTTCTGGAATCTCCAGGGCAAGAGAGGCACAGGTAGACCAAGAAGCACATGGAGAAGAGAGATGGAAACAGAGGTGAAAATGATGAGAACGTGGAAAGAACTTGAGATGATGGCATGTAACAGGAGGACTTGGCATGTGTTTGTTGAAGGCCTATGCTCCTTTGGGAGTGGAGGGTTATGAATATGAAATGACCTGTACAGTACGTTTCTGCTATTCTAAAATAACCCAGATGTAGTCTATGTGTTTTCTTACTGCTGGGAAATTTTAGTTCCCTAGATACTTGACATGTTCTTGTTAGAGCCTTGAGCAACTTTTAAAAATTGTTAATACATCTATCCCATGCCACTGTCCATTCACCAGTCACTATTTTGAATCAGTTATAGCCTACTCATTCCCACATTTGACTAACAACTGGCCATTGCAGACTCAGATACCATCAGTTCAAAAAACTGAAAATTGAACAGACAGATGAGTGTGCATGTGGGAAGGACAGAGAGTAGAACATGTACTCAAAAAATGTAGGCTCCATGATAGGAGCAGGAAAGCAGTGTGGCCTTCTCCAACCCAGTTGAGGGAGAAACTGTATGGTGATGAGAGAAACCTGTGACAGCTTTATAAGAGATAGATGGGGTTATTCGAGACCGATCTACAAAGATGGTGTTTTAATTTAAAACAAACCCATTTTCCGGGAAGAAAGGGGGCGGGGGGGGAGGGGGGGGTGGAGTTGTCATAAAGACCAAACGCGGACATTTTACTCTTTAAGTTTGAATTTTTATTTTTAGAACAGCCTCACTCTTCGTCGACCGATATTAATTTTGACAAAGATAGGAACAGAATTGGTGTTAGGCTACGGCTAACTGTAATTTAAATATAGAAAGCCAGTCAGGCAATGTGGTGCAATATGGCGGACCCTGTCCAATGTCGACGCTATTTACTATTTTCTTGGAATGTACCGTGAAAAAACCGCCGCGCCAGTACAACCATATCGCACTGCTCAAAGCGTACTCATCGTTAAACGTAATTAGAACCACAAAAAACTTCAACATACTCGAGTGGTATTGTCAATTACCTCTGGGTCTACTGCAGGCTGGACAACAACGATAGTCAGAGATCAGTGTTGACACCAAGGTTGCCACTCAAGTTCTAGAGATAAACCCAGATTTTCTTTTTTTTAAAACCCAGAAATACACAGATTATTTTATGCCTCAAATACACGGGATAGACGATGCTTACACAATATTTTAGTGCAACCTTAGAACACATAAGCTGTGTGCTACCAATTTTTATTTATTTCTTCCTTTTTATTTTATTTTTTATTACCAAAAATTCACAATTATATAAAAATGATCTTATTAACCCCCCAATATATGAACTCTTGAAAATTAGATATTTTAACAGTAATATACTTACAGTAGTTACATTAACAAAATGTTCCTCAAATCAAAAATAAAATATAAGTTGTAACTTGTTACTGTTGAAAATTGTCACTTGTCAGAGACTCGGCATCCATGTCGACAACTTCTCCTTCGTCAAGATCATATGCATGAATTGACAACGTGGAATCTTGACTGTGGAGATCCAAAATCTTTGCATATCTCTGCCGACAACGTTCTTCACGCACATCTTCAACCACGCTTTTACTAGGATTAAATTATGACAAACTCCATCTTTGACAACTGCTTGCCTGGCTAGTATTCGATTATAAACTGTTTCACACAAAAGCTTGTTGTGCTTCAGTGACATTTTTTGAGCAATTGTGCTGTCTGGACACATCTGCTTGCATATTGAATCAAATGATCAGCTTGTGAAAACGGAGAATTATGTTCTGCTATAAAAGCTGACAACAGTATCTCCGCTTTAGTAATTTTGTCTTGGAGACAGGGCTCTTTTGGTTTGATGAAAAACTTGTTAATGTTTAGAGTTTTGCTTTTGGCTTCGAAGTTTTTCTTGTGCTTCTGTGAGCTTTTATGTGTCAATAAAGATGTTTTGTTAGCATTAGTTAATGCACATGAACAGACCGTACAAATCGCAGCATAGCGATTGCCAGAGTCCGGCTTTATCCAATCTTTCAGTTCGCTGTCTGTTAGCCATTCCTTACAAAAAGTCTGATGATACCATGGCTTCACTTTTTTATGCGGTATCGTGTGTGACGTCATGCTGCTACAACTACGTAGCTTACCTTCATCATCGCTCATTTTATAATCTTATAATAAAAAAATTAAATTAAAATATGCTGTTTATCTGCTTAAGTCTAAAATTTAAAAAGAATACTTTAAAACACATCGCAAAAATGACTGGGTATTGTAGATGACAGCCATTAACAGAATAACTGGAAATAGATAGCTGATGTAAACGAGTCAAAAAACAACGTCATTGATGTGGTTAAAAACAAGAATTAATTTAAGTGGAATAAAAAATATAAAGCACATAATTTTTTACATTTAATTATAATATAAATATAATGTATGATACCAACGGGCTGATCACCCGTTTGCCAGTCACTTCGATTACGGAAACAACAGCAGATGGATTGATTTGCCGTTGCCCTAAAGACGCCAATAGGCGTGATGGGAAACAATGGCAAAGAAAACCTATCTGCTGTTGCCCTAAGACGCCACTAGGCGTAATGGCCACTGACTGCTTTGACGGTCGGTGGCTAAGGACGGAAGAAGAAGAAGAAGATAATGTATGATGCTCAGTGCACAGAATATACATACATTGTAAATGCCAATTGTCAAATATACCCAGATTAATGCAGATTTGGAAAAAAATACCCAGATACCAATACGGAAGCCCAAAAAACCCAGATCTAGTAAAAAATACCCAGCTGTGGCAACACTGGTTGACACTAGTTGCCAGATAAAAATGTGAAAACAGCCAAACACATCAGTGTTACCAGATCGAAATTTTAATGTAAAGCCAAACAATACTATGGATCCGCGGTAGCGCAGTGGTTAGCGCACTGGCTTCCTAGCTCTGTGGTCCTGGGTTCGATCCCCAGTTGAGGTGGGATTTTTTAGACCGCAAAAGGCTCCGGGGTCAACCCAGTCTCACTAATTGTGTACCAAAGCAACTCTGGGAAGTTTAAGGCGGCCGGCGTGATGCTGACCACATCACCCCTAGTGCAAGAAATTATGGGCCTAACATCATATTCCCAATATGCCTCAGTGGGCGTGTAACGGGATCCCCCTTTTTAACCAAACAATACTTGAAAAAAACCACACCACCAAAAAAAAAAAGTCAAACAAATTTTAATATATGTTTCATACTCACATCACACGAAAAGCTACAGATCCAGGTCATTACTATCCTCCCCACTGGAATGAGTGGAACATACGGCAAAAACCTTGTCCGATGTGAAGATTTTTTTAGCATTTCTGGAGATGCAGTGAGTCTTTGCAGCATTTTCTTCAAAGCAACAGTTCTGTCCTGTTTCTCACAATTACATCAAGAAGATCCAGCTGCATTCTGTTTCTTGCCTTCGTTTTAATGGAGGTGTTAACTGACTGTTCTCTTGGTGTGGGTGTGATGTCGGTTTTACTGTATGGCCGACTTATTATTTGATAACGCGAATGTTATTATGTATAGACTAGAGAATACAAGAGAAAATATCCTCTCAACTACAGCATTGCTTACTTACTTACTTATTCGTCCCTCTTCTGCCATGAGGTGTAGAGATTTGGAAGAGAGAGTGCCATACTATTCTATCGGCTGTCTTAGTTCCATTCTAGACCTCAATCCTTCAAAAATTGTCTAATATTGTCCTCCCAGTGGACTTTGGGTCGTCCTGGGGGTCTGAATCCCTGGCTCTTGGTTTCCTATGCTTTTCATGGTAGCCGATCTTCTCCCATTCTGCAGACATGGCCAAACCATCTCAGTTGGGACTTTTCTAGTTGGGTCTGCAGGGGTTGAGTTTTTAGTCCTTGACGTGTCGTCTGGTTGCGGACCATGTCTCTTCTTGTTAGTTCAACCACCTTCCTCAGCTACCTCATGTCTGAGGTTTGGATCTGGCTTTTGTGGGTTATAGTCAGTGCCCATGACTTTTACCAACTTCTCTTTTGCTGAGGAATCCTCGATTTATGGCTTGAAAAACTCTTGCAGCTGCTGCCCTTCTGGTAGGGATAGCCAACTCTTCTTTGGTGCCTCCATTCCGGTCTATGACAGCTCAAAGGTATTTAAAGTGGTCGACCTGCTCCAGGATCTATTCTCCCAGCTTAATCTGATGTCTTCTTTCCTCTCGTGATATCCCCATTATTTTTTTTTTCGAGCTGCTAATGATCATCCCTCTCTTCTCCAGCTCTTCCTTCCAGGCTTGAAGTTTGGATTGAAGATATGCCTCTGATTTGGCAATCAGGATGTTATGATTAAAATTCATAACATTTATAGTATAATATAGGCAGCTTAACAGGGATCCTTTTTTGTTTATTTTATACGGAGTCACTTATTAATTAAGGTAGTGACATCATGCCGAGATGGTTGACTGGCAGACGTGAACACATTTGAAGCAGAAGTGAGGTGATCGTCTGCAAAAGAGAGTTGTATGGCTGCCCCTAGAGTATACTTTGGCCACGGAGAATATCTCCGGAATAATTACCATTACGACACGTATCAGTTTTGGTCGCCTCAAGCCGGGTGTTATATGTGGTTTTCCTCTTTGTTGTTTTGGTTTAAGTAGAATACAGAATTATAAAAGTTCATGCATCATGCTGACAAAACGAATGGATACGGTTATGGTCATCACAGGACATCACTGGCCGAAGAACACAAGATGTCGGGTAGATGGTCCACAATATCTTCTTCAACATTTATTTACTTCTGGAAAACATCTTAATGGTCAATGCACATACAAGGCATATATAGTTGTTAATTTTCCATCTGTCTCGTCTCAATCATTCAGTCCTGGCCTCTGTACTAGAGGTGCACGCATTACCATGAATACCCAAGTAATGTGAACCAGACGACGTGAATATTACAATCACTTGATTCATATTTCTCAATAAGAGGTGGAACTTCTATATAAGTTCAGGACCATCTTAGAAAACATAATGGCTACCTTCGAAGTTAGTAATGCCACTTAAATAGATATCTTCCTCCGCAATTCTTGGAGCTTGAAAATACACGTCTTACTAGGACAACTTGAAGTAACGAAAGGCCACGAATATTAGCCGTTAGAATAAATTAGTGCAAATGCGTTATGTCATTGAAAACTGGTGACGTATAAAATATGCAGCGTTCAATATAAGTTAAAAACCGTGCAAAGACACGAGTTACCACAAAGAGACATATTTCCTAAAAAGTAATGGCAATAAGCCTATGTGTGGCAACAATACAAAACATATCAATATTCTTTCTTTAACACCGGGATCATGAACATATTGTGTGGAGCTGTATCCAGTATCTTCAAGTGATTTTTTACGAAATTTTTCAGTCGGTGGACTAAATTTTTTCAAGTGCAGAATATTTTTTAAGATGACTGTGCTGATCCGCTGCAAGTGTGAATACTGATTCGAACCCTAGTCGATGCATATCTGTTGAATCGTGTTTCTCTGAGGCAGAAGCTCGACCCAGGAGGATTTTTTTTCATGACAGATAAGTGAATTTCCTGATTCATACAGTTTGAGTCTTGAAGAATCTCACTTGACAGGGTTCTTTTTTATTATAGGCTTTATGTATATCTGTATCTACATGTTTGTGTGATAGGCGGGTTGGTTGGCGAGGGAACCATTAATTCACAATACCAATGCTATGGTCGTGAATTCTTGGTTGTTATATAGGGTTTTGTGCATGGTTTTCTCAGATAGTGGGGCCGGCATTACAAAGCTGTGTGTTTACTGCTACTATTGAAATTATCATTTCCATTTCTGTTAGCTGCTTGCCCTGTTTATTTGTAAATTTGTATTTGTTGTCAGGTTCATTGTATTTTATTTGGTTTATTCTTCATTATTGTTTATGAGACCTGTACACCTTATCTAGCTATTGTGATAGGGTGGGCGAGATGATGATGATGCTTTCGTGATATGTGATTCTAAGGCAAGGGCTGTATTTATTCATACAACCCTGTCAGTGACCCTAACCCAAAAAGCAAACTAATGAACAAACATTAAACCAGTAAGCAAACAAACAAAACATCCAGCCAGTGCTCAATTGCTAATGTGTTCAAGGCATCTACAGATCGACTCTGGTTTCTTTCTGTGTGTGTATCACATCTTGCCTCTACTGCGAATCTCAGCAAACTGACCACTTCTGCGTCAGACATTTTACATGCCAGCTATGAGGGCTCGCGCAGTCACGGGGGATGGAAGTCACGTGGGCTGCGCGCATATCGAAAATATATAGGCATTAAACACATAAATATGACATGAACTTGAGGGGGCTTCTGGGGTGTGTTTTATGGCCCCCTTACACTAGCTTTGACTCCTGGTAAGCCTACCACGTACATTTTTTTAATGTTGTCTAATGTCATCCTTTTGATGCGTGATGCCATATGATGATGGATGGCATCCGCATGTCTGGTTTTGTGTAGTGTGTAGATGTGTTCAGTCAAAACAATGTTCATGCAACAATAACAGGGCAATCCACATAGGACGTCAGTAAACTCACGACGTATAAAGTCAATGAGTCTTGAAACAGCCGTTGACGTTTTTCTTCATTATTTATTGTGGACGCCACAGTGACAAAATGGTTACGCAAATGTGTAGGCACATCAAACAGTCATTATCACAGCAACATTCAATACAGCAATAAACGGTAGACAGCATTACAATGATGAGTCAGATGCATGTTATATTTCAAAGTGCTGTAAATGTAGTCAGATGAACAACTCCATCCTTTTCTATAACAGCCAGGAGATAACCAGATGTATGAGATCAGTTCACTCTCCTTAGTTTGACTTCAGCAAGACAGACACGTCTGCCGAAGTATAAATAATGTCCTCAAAAATATCCTCTAGATAATAAAGGTTTTCTAAACCTAGTTCATTTAACAAAGTAGCAAGTAATGGTCCTTGGTACATGCATCAATCTCGTGACGACGACTTTCGCAGACAGGCTATGAATCGAAATCGCTCACGACCCAAAATCGATAGAGTTAATGAAAAAGTCAATTTACCTTGCTTTCATGAAATACACAGAAATATCACGCCTCCCGACATGTGGGAAAACACTAGAGGTATTATCTCGACTAAACGAAATATCCATAAGAGGACTACACATCCCTGACAGAACAAAAAATAGCGGAGATCCCCTCTTCAACGAGGCATCTCTTTCGCCATTCCAAATCGCTCACCCCCACTAGTGGTGGGCGGAAACCGATCGACCAAACAACAAGACAAGTCATGCGCAGTCCAGCGCAAAAATGACCACAGCTCAAAAGTTAACTGCATTCGATACTAACGCGAGAAGACAAATGCTTACCGAGAAAAGTGACTATAGATTTCAAGCAGTTGTTGCCCTTGCGTTATAAAACAGATATTGAAATAAAACGATGTTGCGAGAATTTATCACGCAACATATCACCACCTCCTCCCGATAAAAAAAAAAAATGTGGAACATATTTTTTTTTTCAATATCAAAGAGCAAGCGATAAGCGGCTCAAAACGCACGAATTATGCGCTGATAATTAATTAAATTGCCAAACAATAGGCTAATTATAGAGTGTCTGGTGAGGATATACCTCAACAGAAAAATAAATATGTCTCAAAAAATATTCACATCGGGGAGGTGTCACCAACACACATCACGTTAGCATGTAAACACAATATACGTATGCAAGTTACTATAATCATCATTAAACAGCATACTCTAATATTGTCTTTAAAAATGGATGTACAAATCTGATAGGAAAATTTAAATAGTACATTCTTTGACATGTAATGACATAAGTACATAGCAAAGTTAAACTACATGACGATCCAGGACATATGCTCTGGTATTCCGAGGGTAAGTACACAATCTAGAACTCGTAAGGTAAGTCCTCAGCTCAACAATGACATTCTGAGAAAGTACAAGCAATATAATGCTAATTAATAACTAATATGCTTCATAAGGTACAATACATTATTAATAATTGTGGCTGTTTAGTAAACTAACGGCCCTTATATTAACTACTCAGTCCTCCTCTATCATTTTAAAAAACGAACAGAAGAAGATGACAACAAAGCACGATAGTGTGTACATATAAAGTAAGTACAGATGTGCTAATCTATTGTAGAAATATAGGTGTGTTATGACTCTGTAATATATAGAAATATAGGACAGAAGTATTAGTTGGAGTCATGTGGGCATCTAGACAAAATGTCAGCCATCACATTATCCGCACCACGGATAGCTCGTACCGTGAAGTGAAAAGGTTGAAGAGCTATAGCATATCGAGTGGATCTCGAACTCTTCAAATTCTTAGTCTGAATAGCTGTAAGAGCTTTCTGATCAGTCTCTAGAATGAAATGTGCGCCCAGGAGGAATCTTGTAGCTTTAGAATTGACCAAACCATCGCTAACAACTCACGGTCTAAAACCGAGTAGTTCCTCTCTGCCGCATTTAGTTTTCTAGAAATGTACATAACAGGATGCAGAGTATTTGCATATTCTTGCATCAGTGCTGCTCCAATCCCAGTGGATGAAGCATCACTCCGAAGAACAAAAGTCCTATCAAGAGTAGGTAATCTTAAGATGGGAGGAGAAGAAAATATATTCTTGATTTGGTCTAGTGAAGATTGGCATTCTTCAGACCAACGGACCAGATTAGGCGAACCTTTCTTCAACAATGTTGAGAGAGGTGCCATGATCGAAGATAAATTTGGAATAAATCTCCCATAAAATTGAATTAAACCTAAGAGACTCCTAACTTGTTTCTTCGTTTTAGGAACAGAGATGTTCAGTATTTTGGAAGTATTGTGGTCTTCTGTCTTCAAGAGACCATGACCAACACGATGACCCAGGAAAGAGATTTCACCAAAACCAACAAAAGCTTTAGAAGGTTTTGCTGTCAAATTATTCTCACGTAGAGTGGACAGTAAGTCATATAACCCTAAATAGTGATCTTCCCAGGTATCACTGAAGAGACAGATGTCATCTAAGTATGCGATGACATCCGAACGATGTGACAGAATTCGACGCATCATGCGAACGAAAGTGGCAGGGGCGTTCATGAGACCAAAAGGCATAACATTCCATTGAAATAGACCCCTAGGTGTAGAAAAAGCAGTAAGAGGTTTGGCATGCTCTGCTAAAGGCACTTGCCAATAACCTTTAGACAAGTCAAGTTTAGTGAAGAATCTAGAATTAGAAAGTCTAATCAGTAGATCTTCTAACAAAGGCATCGGTTCAGCGTCGAACTTTGTGACCTGATTCAATTTGCGATAATCAACGCAAATTCGTATGTTCTTATCCTTCTTCCGGACAATAACCATGGAAGAAGAATATGGTGAAGTCGATGGTTCAATTATATTTAATTGAATCATTTCATCCAATTCCTTTTCCACTTGCGACTGAAAGTGTATAGGAATAGGATACGGCCTAACCCTAATTGGATTATTGTCGGTAAGAATTATGTCATGTTCTATGACATCTGTGTGTCCAGGAATGTCAGTGAGAACATCCTGAAATGTTTGTAACATCGACGAGACTTGTCGATGTTCGTCACCAGAAAGATTAGGAGAAACAGAAACGTTTTTCCAAGATTCCGTAGAATGTAATGGAACCACTGGAAGGGGAAGGTTGACATCAGAGAAGGTAGCTTCCTCATCCTGAATGACAGACAGGGATGAATAATGACCGTGAGGTGCAGGAGCATCATCCGTTGCCTGGAAAATAGGCAGCAAATAGTCCGGACGTTCGTGAAATTCCGAAAGCATGTTTATGTGGAAAGTTTTATGCTTTCCATCAATATCGACCACATAGTCAACATCGGAAATCCGAGAGACTATTGCATACGGACCTTTCCATGCAATAAGAAGTCTATTTCCCCTACTGGGGAGTAGGACGAATGCTTTGTCACCTGGACAAAGTTGTCGTAGACATCTATTCTTGTTAGCAAACTGCCTTGCCTTCTCTTTAGCAATTTCTGATGAAGCAGTTGCTAGCTTACATGCCTCAATGATCTTTTGTCTAAGAGCAATGACATACTCATATGAGGATTGAGTTTCATCGCTAATATCATCGGCAGTGATGAGATCGTGTAATAAAGACATAGGGCCGCGTGGACGCGCGCCAAAGACAAGTTCGAAGGGAGAAAATCCTGTGTGTTCATTAGGGACTTCTCTATAGGCAAAGAGAGCCGCGGGTAAAACCCTGTCCCAATCTTGAGGATGATCTTCAGTTATCTTACCAAGCAAAGTCTTGAGCGTTCTATTCAGACGCTCAACTAACCCATTAGACATAGGATGGTAGATACTACTGAGAGATCGTTCAATATGTAAGGTAGACATTACCTGTGACATAGTGTCAGATATGAGTTGAGTGCCATGGTCTGACAATATTTCTCTGGGGAACCCCAAGCGAGAAAATATCAACCAAAGAGCATCTGCGATATCTGTAGTAGATATGCTCTTAAGAGGAATAGCCTCTGGCCAACGTGTGCACATATCGACACATGTAAGGATAAACTGATGTCCTCTGGCCGACTTGACCTTAAAAGGGCCAATAATATCTATGGCCATTTTCTGAAACGGCCGAATAGGAATGTCAGCAGCCTGGATAGGCGCAGCATGTCGTGGTCCTCTAGATTTGACCTCCTGACATACCTTGCATGATCGGCAGTAAATACGAATGTCCTTATTGACAAAAGGCCAAAAGAAAGCCGCAAGGACTCTCGACTTCGTACGGGCAAAAACCCATATGTCCAGCACATTGCGAGTCATGAGCATGTTGTAATATTTGGACTCTCATGCTCTTGGGAACAAGAATTTGCGAATGTGCCGACGTAGTCGAATCTTGTACCATACGTACAAGTACGCCGTTTCTCATTGCAATCCAAGATTTTCTATTTGTATCCTGATTCGGATCACCTTTCTTCGCAAGAACGAAGAATTTTTTTAAAGAAGGATCTTCTTCTTGCAATTTTATGAAAGAGTCACGAGTAATTACTAAGTGACTATCTTGGCTATCAACTTCATTATCACTATTCAGTGAAGTTTCGGGTGTTTGTAGAGCTTGTGCTCTTGTAACTACTGCATTTGTAGCTTGCATGTTATTATCTTCCCAAGCAGCAATCTGCTGTGGGGTACACTCCCTAACTCCGTGAATACGACCAATAATAAGGTCCGCAATAGGATTAGGTAAGAGACAAGCATGCACATCTCCAGTAAAGAAAGGAGTGGCAATGCGAATTACAGCAGTAGGATATTTTTCTAGAGTGCCGCCAAATGTGACACATTTAATAACCCTTCCTGTAGCACAAGATGGATCTACAAGCGATTGTCTAACACCAATAGTGGTGCATCCGGAATCGAAAAGTAGTGAGACCGGAGTATCATTAACAAGACCCTTATGTAGAATTAAAGAACCCCTCCCGTCATGCGCAACAGCAGCAGGAAGAGCGGGAAGTGGGTGACCACAACTCAAAGTAGTTATGGTACCCGGTTCGAATAAAGTACTGCATTGGGGGCATTTGTTTGCTCTCTCAAAGTCAAAAGCAGAACTAGTGACAGCGTCAAAGTTTTTACTATCAACAACATGATTACAGGCTCCCTCAGTTTCCTGTTGTACAGCATTAGCCTGCTGATATCTCTTTTTTTTGTGTTGAGATCTACCCCGACTATTATTACCTCTGAAGTTATCAGAGTTATTATTATCTCTGCAGTTATTATTGTCTCTATTGTAATTGTTATACTGGTTCGAATTCCAGTTTCCGCGATTACTATCATGTTCACATTGATGCGAACATCTATTTGTTTGGTTCTGAGGTCTTCGGCAGGAATAACCTCTATTACCATATCCTCTTTTGAAATGCTTATAATTATTAGGGTGATAGTAACGACCACTATCAGGTTGTCTCCAATTCTTCGAAGAAGAATCACCATGAAATTGGTTTCCATGATTTTGACAGAAATTACCGCTGCCCTTTCTATCAAAATTTTGTTGGGATCTACGAGCAAAGTTTTGACCATACGGAGCTGCCGAAGCAACTGGTAAACCTTCTTTCACCTTAGAGTTACCCATGGTTATGTGTGGGTGCGCAGTTACGTATTGGCAACAGAAATCTTCCATTTCTTTTATTTTTTTTAGGTTTACGTTCATGAAGGAAAGCAAGGAAAGACTCATTGACAGACGACATGACTTTGTCTCTAAGTATTAAGTCCATAAGTCCTTCATAAGTTTTTTCCGTCTTAGATAGTTCAACCCATCGTGAGAAAGTAATGCGTATTCTTGCAATAAACTCGGAGAATTCAACTCCATTTTCAGGTAACATGTTTTTAAATTGTAGACGATAGCCGTCTTCGTTAAGCTGATATTTCTTTAACAAAGCGGCCCTGACAACCTCATAATTGTTCTTGTCAGGTTCATCCACCATATTTAATATACTTAGAGCTTTACCTGTCAGTATCCCTGATAACTGATAAACATATTTTGCTTTGTCTATGTTATGAGCTGTACATGCTTGTTCAAATCTGTCCAGATAGAACATTATGTCATCACTGGAAGGACTAAATGTTGGTAACTTAATCTTAAAAGTATCATTATTAGCCTTCCCAGAAGATGAACCCTTGTTTGAATCATTACCATTACTCATGCTCGTCAATTTCAATTTCTCCAACTCTAAAGCTAAGAGTTTTTTCTTCATGTTCCATTTTTTCTTTCCTCTCATCAGACTCTCTTTGTAACTTCCTTTCTTCAGCTTGAGCCTGCATTTGAAGTCTTTCATTTTCAGCTTCTTTTTCAAGTCTTTTATTTTCAGCTTCTTTTTCAAGTCTTTTATTTTCAGCTTCTTTTTCAAGTCTTTTATTCTCAGCTTCTTTTTCAAGTCTTTTATTCTCAGCCTCTTTTTCAAGTCTTTTATTCTCAGCCTCTAGCTGTAGCTTTCTTTCCTCAGCTTCTGATTCCCTTTTTTGTTTTTCCATTTCCATTTGGAATCTCTTTTCATCCACCTGCATCTGCAGTTTCTTTATTTCAAACCTAAGTGTAACAAGTCTTAATTAAGCACTTGTATATTCACATCACATTATATTATCCCAGTCTCTGTGGGAAACAAGTCTCCAATCAAAGAACTTGTATATGAAATATCAGCACTCAAATCTTGATCATAAGTGCACTTCTCATTCAATAGTGCACGACACTATTCATCATTCATTTATCATCAGTATAGTAGTAACAGTGCATTAGCATAGCCCATTAACTAATTACTATAACTGTAAACAATGACTATGTAAACACATGCAGAATGTAAACATTGAAAATGTAAACAATACAAACAATGTAAACAATAACAATGTAAACAATAACAAAGATCAGCAACAATACAAAAACTTTCGCAGAAATCAACTAAAAATAAAGCAGAAATTAATGAAATATCACAAAAAATGTGACGATATCTGCGATAGAATTAAACAAAATACATGACACCACAGTGTATAAACAAAAATGTTGTATGAAACTAAATTATAGACAAGAGTAGGCTAACAAATACAAACAAATCACAACAAAACTAAAGAATGTGAAATAATAACGAAAACAATATTAAAACATGTCATCACAGCTAACATAAATAGCAACAGAAGTCGCTTAGCAAATTCCAGTATCGGAAATTTGCAAACCCTACAGAAAACGCTCACAATAGACGACCTCTATGACGTGGCATAATCTAACGGAGACACCACCCAACCGAGAACCCGCTGAAATATAAACATATAGAATGAGATGATACACAGAAGACTCAGCAGAAGTATAAGGGCACAGTTTACATACAAACAGGCCACTTAACTTAAAGGCTTCCAATCGTAGAACAGCAGAAAAACGGATGTCAATCAACGTCCTAAAGAGCGAAGCTCCAACGATGATGGCACATCTGAACTGCTTCCACTGCTAACACGATGGTACAAGAGCTTCTGAAATACTGTGTGTTGAGTTGTTTCGGCACTTGACCTTCTAATCCAAAAGTAAGTTGATGGAAATCGGTACTTGGCCTTCTTCAGAAAACAACCCGTTTCAACCGGCACTTGACCTTCTCAAAAAACGACAGCACTGGAACCTTGACAGCAGCAACTTGCTTGACTTGCGTAAAAGATAACAGCAGTCCGAGTTATCCGGCAACATGTAACAACGCCGGGTACTGTCAAATTCTTGTTTCCGTCAAAAAATTGAAATTTGACTTTTACCGGGCAACGCCGAGTACTTTGAAAATTTTGAAGATGTTGACTGTATTGAAGAATGTTAATTTCTTGAAGGATGCTGATGAATTCTTGTTGAAAATGAAGTGGGTAAGGGACCCCGTGTTTGCTAGTACCAGAATCAAACCAGCTTATGGCCACCAAATGATGCGTGATAAATTCTCGCAACATCGTTTTATTTCAATATCTGTTTTATAACGCAAGGGCAACAACTGCTTGAAATCTATAGTCACTTTTCTCGGTAAGCATTTGTCTTCTCGCGTTAGTATCGAATGCAGTTAACTTTTGAGCTGTGGTCATTTTTGCGCTGGACTGCGCATGACTTGTCTTGTTGTTTGGTCGATCGGTTTCCGCCCACCACTAGTGGGGGTGAGCGATTTGGAATGGCGAAAGAGATGCCTCGTTGAAGAGGGGATCTCCGCTATTTTTGTTCTGTCAGGGATGTGTAGTCCTCTTATGGATATTTCGTTTAGTCGAGATAATACCTCTAGTGTTTTCCCACATGTCGGGAGGCGTGATATTTCTGTGTATTTCATGAAAGCAAGGTAAATTGACTTTTTCATTAACTCTATCGATTTTGGGTCGTGAGCGATTTCGATTCATAGCCTGTCTGCGAAAGTCGTCGTCACGAGATGTTTTTTCCCAGCTCACATGTCGCTGCATTGTACTGCATCGGTTGATGCATGTACCAAGGACCATTACTTGCTACTTTGTTAAATGAACTAGGTTTAGAAAACCTTTATTATCTAGAGGATATTCTTGAGGACATTATTTATACTTCGGCAGACGTGTCTGTCTTGCTGAAGTCAAACTAAGGAGAGTGAACTGATCTCATACATCTGGTTATCTCCTGGCTGTTATAGAAAAGGATGGAGTTGTTCATCTGACTACATTTACAGCACTTTGAAATATAACATGCATCTGACTCATCATTGTAATGCTGTCTACCGTTTATTGCTGTATTGAATGTTGCTGTGATAATGACTGTTTGATGTGCCTACACATTTGCGTAACCATTTTGTCACTGTGGCGTCCACAATAAATAATGAAGAAAAACGTCAACGGCTGTTTCAAGACTCATTGACTTTATACGTCGTGAGTTTACTGACGTCCTATGTGGATTGCCCTGTTATTGTTGCATGAACATTGTTTTGACTGAACACATCTACACACTACACAAAACCAGACATGCGGATGCCATCCATCATCATATGGCATCACGCATCACCTTTATTTCCAAATAGTACCTGTTATTTAAATATTACACACACACATAAATGTATGTTTTCAGGTCTTTATGTATTTAATGGTGTTTAATGAAATGGAGACAGGCGAACAGAGTCTATATCCCGAAGGAACAAAATTCCACAGATATCAGTCAGTTCACACCAATCTCACTACATAAAGTGGAAGGGAAAATATTCTTCTCAGTGATGGCGAAAAGGCTCACTACATACCTCCTGGCAAATGGGTACATTGACACTACCATTCAGATAGGAGATATCCCAGGTACACCAGGATGTCTAGAGCATGCTACAACGATCTGGGAAACAATTAAAAAGGCAATGTCTGACAGAACAAACTTCCATGTAATCTGGTTGGATCTAGCAAATGCTTATGGGTCAGTTCCACACCAGATGTTGTAGAAGGCCTAGAAATGTATCATGTTCCACTAGAGATTGCAGCAATGCTAAGGCTGTATTTGACTCCAGTTCATGTTGATACCTAAGTTGCTGTGGCCACTGCGTTTATATGAAATAAGCACAAGTACAGTGGAAGCTATAGAGCAGAAGGTCAACAAGTTCATGGGGAAATGGTTAGGGGTACCACCAGGTCTGTCAGATGTAGCACTGTACTGCAAAAAGTCAAAACTTCTGCTTCCTTTCAAGTCAGTTGTTGATGAGTACAAAGTTGGAAAGGCAAGGCTTGCAATGATGCTACGCGAGTCAGCAGATGATGTGGTTAAGTCCATTCAGCCCGCACTGAAAACGGGAAGGAAGTGGAGAGTGGAAGAAGCTGTTGATGCTGTCCAAGAGTCGCTCAAACTGAGGGAGGTAATCGGATATACACAAACGAATAGACCGGGATTTGGTCATGGAGACATCCGCTGGTGGTCCAAAGCATCAAGCATGGAGCGCAGAGACATGGTAGTTCAGGAGATACGAGGAGCTGAGAATGATAAGAGGTTGCAAAAAGCAGTGCAGCAGGCCCAACAAGGCCAATGGACTACATGGGAAGGAGCCCTGCAAAGGTCCTTGACATGGAATGATATATGGCATATGGCACCTCTTATGCTCAGCTTCGTTGTTAGATCAATATATGACCTCCTGCCATCAGCCACAAACTTGTGAGATGGGGAAAGTCGAATGATGAGCAGTGCCCACTGTGCCATGGTAGGCAGACTCTTGAACACGTGCTCTCAGCTTGCCAGGTGTCATTAGGGCAAGGGTGATACACATGGTGCCACAACAAAGTGCTAAATGAGCTGGCTGCGACAATAGATCTGGCAAGGATGAAGGCGAATAGCAATGTCAGGCCAAACACCGCAAACACATACTTCCTGACAGCAGTTAAGTCAGCACACCCAAAACCGAGTAAATCAGGTAGCAGTGTACCATCTCTCCTTGACTGTGCAAATGACTGGGAGATGGCGGTAGACCTACCTGGACGAGGGGCATATCCAGAGAGTATCAGGAAATCTCGAAGACGGACGGATATAGTGCTGCATTCTTCATTATCGCAGCAGGTTATATTGATTGAAGTGACAGTGCCATTTGAATCCAGACTGGAAGAGCAACATTTGTTCAAAGCGACCAATTATAGTGATCCGGCCGCAGATCTGAGACACGATGGGTTCACTGCAAAGGTCATGGCTGTTGAGGTGGGTGCAAGAGGGCTCGTGGCTGCATCAGTGTATGATTTATTGAAACTGTTGGGGCTGAGGGGACAGTCGAGAACAAGGGCACTGAAGAAGCTTAGTGAAACTGCGGAAAAGGCATCATGCTGGCTGTGGAACAACCGCAATGGGCTATGGAACTCGGGACAGTAAACTCTGCGGTACAGGAAACATCAGGAATTTTTCTAAGTCCACAATACGTTGAGTTTTTCGGTGTACTGGTGAAAGGGCTGTGACTGACGGACAACACGCGGCGTATATTATAACAGGTGTTGGGCACAGAATTACAGTTGCTAGCGCGCAGGGGCTATCCTCGTTGGCTTCGCGAAGGCGTGTCAGTGTCTGTCCCAAGTCGTGGTGTGCGGCGGAACGAACGGAATAATTTGTCTTCTCTTTGTTACTTTCTCAATTGCCTCCACGGCTGGCGGAGTTGTGGATTTTAAAGTTGCTACCAAAGTGAAATGAGTTCATTTTCGATACAAGACAACAGGAGGCTGAGACACTTGGGAGTCATGACCTAAGTAGGCCCGCCCCCTTAGAGTGTAAAGGAGTATAAGGGCCAAAACACTTGTTCCACGGGGGGGACTACTTCTAATGATCAGATTGCCTCCTGGTGTATCGCTCTGTATAGAGTTTCCTATCACAGTTCTGTGAGTGTCATGAGAATGACCTCAGCCAATAATGCAATCTTTTGGGGGTGCAAATTGGTTGAGCGTCTTTTCACGATGTACTATCACAGCAAAGCGAAGGCGCCGTTTGGGTGGTCCTAGGTTCGACTCCTGGTAAGCCTATCACTTATATTTTTTTCTTTCTTTTGTCTAATGTCATCCTTTATGACCAACGAGTACCTGTTAATAAAATATTACACACACACACACACGCAAATGTATGTTTTCAGGTCTTTATGTGTTTAAAAACCTGTTAATTATCTTTATTTATTTTTTACTAATTTGTTTACTGTTAACAGGACTCAAGGTTTCCTCCATTTATTATATTATTCTGCTAATATTCTAAGAAAATATTGAATCTCTTGTTCCGTCTAAAACCAAACTGATCTTCTCGGACTGCTGTCTACCTTACATTTTCTTCTTTACTGTATGATTTTCACCCGTGTGTTACTGAGGCCCGAAAGGGGGGCAAAGAATAGTAACACTGTTCCCTTCCATGCATGTCGTACAAAGCGACTAAGGAGGGTTGGGCATGGGGCTGGTTACCCCATCCTGTAAAAAATTTAAACCACAAAACACTTCAACAAATATGGACAAGTCAATTAAGGAAAATAAAACACAGCCATCCAAGACAGGGGAAGGTCCTCTCGCAGGGAGGCGTATGATGCAACACAGAGAAAGCTGAAAGGAGTCTGTGTTACTGAATAACCTTCTTTCTTCTAGGAGAACCAACATATTTGGCACCTGGAATGTTCGGACATTGAACGAACAAGGGAAAGCGGCACAAGTAGCAACAGAAATGAGGGAATACAAAATCGAGGTTCTGGGACTGTGTGAAACAAAGGGGAAGGGGATAGACAAGAAGAAACTCATCACATGTGAATTGGTGCTGTCCTCAGCACATGAAGACGAAAGTTCACACCACAGTGAAGGCGTAGCTCTTATGTTATCTAAAGAAGCACATAACGCACTCATTGAATAGGAAGCTGTTGGACCCAGAATAATAACAGCTACTTTTAAAACAGCTAAAAAGAAAATAAATGTAAATGTCATTGTAGCCGCTCTTCTTCCACTGAGGGAGACTACCAACTGTTGTGATGGTTAGATTTTGGTTCGGTTAGCGAATGTTCTGATTAGTGCTGATTTAGTGATTATCAGCTTTGGTCGGGCTTACAGGTAGCCGACAACTTCAATAACGCTAATGAATATTGATGTGGTTCGAGAGCTGATATGTCAATGGATATGATGACAACAACACTGACAAGATGTGTCATCAATTTGACCAACAGTTAGTAATATACGCTGGACTCATGGATCAACGTAGACTACACATTTATTTGTTCACGCAACAACTTCAATCATGGTCACAACAGGCATCATCAATCATGTATCAAATCACATTGGGACATCATAGTGCATAGCATTGATATATATTGATCATGTACTTGATTGACATACTAGATAACGGTTGACCTCTCAAGGGCGGCAATACACGTTATGGCCAATGGTACGAAATACGTGGAGCGTTAATATCAATTAATGTCCCATTGTTGGTTGGCCTCATAAACAATATATTTGAGACATCCATAGTAGATCAAAAGGAAGGCATCATATAAAACAAACAGTGCATATTCATGATCCATAATAATAAACTTGATTGACCTCCCACAACCTGCCGTAGTCCGTTTGACGGCAAGGGTATTATATATATATACAGTAGCCATTCAGGCTATTCAGTCTAATTTCCGGCCGTAAACATTTCTTCAAACGCCGACGCCCGGGTTTGAACCATGAACACCTGGTCGCCAGTACAACGCCGAAGCCATTACACCAGCGCGGCTCCCATATATACATATATATATATATATATATATATATATGTATATATATATATATATATATATATATATATATATATATATATATATATATATATATATATATATATCTTACGTACGTGAACTTCCTCTTTCCAAGACACATATTCAAGACTGTCAGGCTATCTTAATAAAAACTTCAATAACTAAATCATCAGTTTAGTCCACACTAGCAGCGGAATATCACATCGCCGAAGCCCTGACTAAACTATACTAGCATTATACCACAATGCATCCAGCATTCACTTACGGTAGAAAAGAAGCTGCCAACACTTCCTCCTGGAAGGTAATTAATACAATATAAACATATACCCATAGACGGGCTATGAAATAATACAGACCAACCTCTGACAGGTCTGGCTGACATCTTGAATTTCTCTTCACTATGTCAACAAAAATCATTAGCAACCCCTTCAATTTAATACCGCACCAAATATGTGCTCTTTCGTGCACAACTAATTTAAACATTATTAACCATACTTAATTACGCTGATGCGTATCCTTTTAATAACAGTTAGACTTGTGTCAACACACAATACTGTTAAGTCCTACACCCTTAAAATACCCAGAGTGAAAAAGGACGTAACAGATTACCTCAACCTCCCGGAAAAAAATTTTATTTTTATTTTTTTACTTGAATAACCGCGTAGAGGTCGATCAAATTATAAAAAATACATCATATCAACCTTATTATACTAAAGAAAGTAATAATAGTAAAGGAAGAAATGTAAAAATCCAACTCAAATGAACGAAAGACAATGTAAGGAATTGTAGAACTACTTGTACTATCAACCAAAATGTGGCAATTGTAGTAACAATAGAGAAAATAAATGACTAAGGATGATAATAATCAAACAAAATGTTAAAAGAAAGAAAAAATGTCAATAAACGAATTCAATTACATGGAATATGAATGCATATAACCATGATGTATGAATGAGGAAGAATGCAAATAAACTACGTGAAGTAAACAACAATCCTAAAATTGCGTAGCAATAATTAGCGATACTAATGAAGTACGAATGCTAATATTCTACGTATGTTATGAGCGAAAAGTACTAGCGCTATGAACTCGCACTCAAATAATAACATAATTGCTATTTACTATATTAAATATTAAACACAACCAAGTTAGTTTAATTGTTAATATTTAAAGCACAGAGTTCATTGCCTTAAAATGTCATCAATCCAAACTAAAGCCACTGTTGACAAAAGTCACGAAGTAGTAATGTTATATTTGATGACTGTCAATAATTTCACAATGTTACGTTTGAATTAAAATGTTATCCCTCTGAAATGTTAAATTCACATAATAGTCTATTATTTCTAAGTTCAAGTTACTGTAGTCTATCAATGGAAAACGTATATACAAAATTACTGGAATGTCAATGTAGACACAAAACTAGCATAAAAGTTAATAATAATAATATTACTGAACGAAGCAAGGTTCCTTGAGTAGTAACTCACATTTGAGGAACTGTCCGAGTAGAGGCGTTACTCTATGTAGGGCGCAGAGGCTCGCTCGATTCATGAGGACAACGAGAGAGAACATCGGCGAGTACATTTTCTGACCCAGGGATTGCGCGGATCATAAAGTGGTACGGCTGTAAAGCTATTGCGTACCTCGTGGATTTCGATGACTTCACATCTCTGTTGTTAAGAGCAGTAAGAGCATGCTGATCTGTTTCCACGATGAAATGTGCTCCCAATGAAAATCGTTGTAGCTTGGTTATTGACCACACCATTGCCAAAAGTTCTTTATCCAAGACTAATTTTTCTCTCTAGGCGTCAATGTTCTGGACACGTACATTACTGGGTGCAATGTACCTGCGTACTCCTGTATTAATGCTGCGCCTATTCCAAAATTTGACGCATCGCTGCGAAGCACAAAAATTAGGATTGCATTAGGCAACCGTAAAACAGGTGCAGCAGAAAAATATGATTTAATGATATCCAACGTGATTTGATGTTCTTGCGACCACCGAATCATGTTAACTGCACCCTTCATTAACAACGTAGAGAAAGGTGCAGTGATGGTAGATAAGTGAGGAATGAATCTCCCATAGAATAGAATTTGCCCTAAAAGACTTCTGACTTGTTTGTTTGTCTTAGGTGCCGTGATATTAAGGATTTTAGAAACATTATTGTCCTCAGTATATAACAGACCGTGACCAACACGATGACCTAAAAATGATATGTAATGAAAACTAACATATGCTTTAGATGGTTTAGCTGTTAGGTTATAAGACGAAGAAAATTCAGTCGGTAAAAGTATAGATTGGACAGGATGAACTGTGTACTGGGTAATGACAAGAAAGACATTAGAAAGATAACAAAGATACAAAACCAGACATGTGTGAATCTGGATGTGCATCGTAACTGAAATGTATGGTAGTGAGTTCGATAAAAAGCACATGACCAGCTAGATACTGAGCTAACCGGCCCAGAAAGAAAGGTAAACAATCCGACAAGAACTACGGATGCACGGATAATTAAGTCCGCACATGTGGTAAAGAAATCGGATGTCAATGTAGGATAAAGGGTGTAATCAACATGACTGAATGTAGATTCAGTTGCGTCGACAACATTAGTATGTGTGTCAGGCACAACAGAGGAATCTTCCCCAATAATAGTATGTAATGAAGAGATATGATTTGCACACCGACGATCAGAAGCCTGTCGTAAAGGTTGTAACGACGTACCAAAACTGGCGTAATGAATAATGGAACCATTTTCAATGCTAGATTCCAGGATCTTAGAAGTACATAGCATGTTAGCAGTATGTACATGAGAAAAAACTCCTGGCATAGTCGTAACTGCATAGGCAGCATGAATGTGTTGCTTTTCCCAAGTAGCAATCTGCTGTGGGGTACACTCTTTAACACCATGTATACGACCAATTATTAAATCACTAATTGGTGCAGGAAGAAGACAGTCACGTATTTTCCCTGTAAAAAACGGTGTATCTAATTCAATAATCGCCGTTGGGAAAGTCTCAACTGTGCCGCCAAACGTGACGCACTTCACAGTTTTCCCCATTGCGCATGACGGGTGGACTAACGAATGTCTGATGCCGATGGTGGAACAACCTGTATCAAAAAGGATAGAGACAGGAATTTTGTTAGCAAATCCTTTATGTAAGGTTAGAGACCCTGTTCCATCATGTGTAGATGCTGACATGGCTGTGGACATCGCAGGAAGGCTTGGTAAAACATGTCCGCAACTCAGCGTAGTGATCGCCTTGGGCTGGAACAAAGTCGTGCATTCATGGCAAAGTTTGGCGTGCTCAAAATCAAGAGAACAAGACGATGCATTATGAGGATTAACATTTGTATCCTGATCTACATTACTTTGTGCATTACACTGAGTAGAATTAGCCTGGTGATGCAATCTACCGTTGGAAGATCTATCTCTACCCCGAGATCGATTCCGACTATTTTCTCTAAAATTGTTATAATTATTATGGTTATTGGGATTACCATTTTGATTTGATCTCCAATTATTGTAATAACTATTATCCCTTTGATTATACTGTTTGTTTGGAGAGTTATGTCGGTTATTAGAAAAATTTGATCTGGACTGCCAATTATTGTTTTAATTATTACCTTGATAATTACCAGAATTATTCTTGTTAAAATCACGTGACATGTGAGATTGATCCCAATTTTGATGATATGGAGAGCCATTTCTAAATGATTTCCCTTTAAAATAATTGAAATTCTTGTTATCTCCCTTTTTAAAGTTTCTATCATTACTAAGAGAACGATTTCGGAAATGATTTCCTTGTTGCACGGCAAATGCAGCAGGCAGTTCCTCTCTAACATTAGAATTGCTAACTACCATGTTTGGATGTGCAGTACAATATTGTCTACAGTTTTGCTCCATGTCATTTAAATTTGCTGGCCTACGTTCATGCAGGAACGAAAGAAATGACGAGTTAACCGAAGACATGACCTTATCACACAGCAATAAATCTGCAAGAGCATCATAGGAACGTTCTATTTAGGATAATTCAACCTATCTGTCAAATGTAAGACGTAACTGTGTGAGATAAAATCACTAAAATCCTTTCCGTTTTCCGGTAACAGTGATTTAAAACGTAAACGATAACCATCCTCATTAAGTTGGAATTTTCTGAGCAAAGCAGCTCTGATAGCATCATAATTATTTTTGTCAGTATCTTTCAACAGATTAAATACTGTCATTGCTTCGCCTGTAAGTAACGGTAACAAATGTGCGCAATACTGTGATTTTTCAATCTTGTGTGCTTCGCATATTGTCTGAAACCTATCTAAATAAAATAGTATATCGTCTGCCGGTGAATTAAATCGTGGCAATTTTAAGTTAACATACCTATTATTTTCTTTGTTAGAGGAAGCTTGACCAACCTGAGCGTTGTGAGAATTGCCTTCATTCGTTAATCTAATTTTCTCAAGCTCTAATGCCATCACTTTTTGTTCATGTTGTCTTCTATTTTCATTTTCAGCAGCCTCAAGCTGAAATCTTCTTTCATTTTCAGCACAATCAAGCTGAAATCTTTTTTTCATTTTCTTTAGCGGCCAATTTCCTATTTTCAATTTCTAATTGAAGTTTTCTTTCATTTTCCTCAGCGGCCAATTTCCTATTTTCAAGTTCCATTTTCTTATTCTCAAGTTCTATCTGAAGTTTTATTTCATTTTCCTCAGCTGCCAATTTCCTATTTTCAAGTTCTAATTGAAGTTTTTTTTCATTTTCTTCAGCGGCCAATTTCCTATTTTCAAGTTCCAATTGAAGTCTTTTGTCTTCCGCCTCTAATTTTTTTGCTTCTAGCTTCTGAACCTTGTCATATTCGACAAGTGCGAATTGTTTTACTTCTTCAGGAGTCATACCAAGGGATTTACATTGTTTAACTCTTAATATCCGGCAAGCCCCATGAAGTGGCGTGGGTTTAGTACCAATTTTACGGCTCGCCCCGTGAAGTGGCGCGCGATGGTAACGACAGCTAAACTATCGCGTAAAAACGCGGTTTTAGCTCCCGTATAGTAAGAGTTAATGAAGTAATCCAAAGATGCCATTATGACAAATGTGTATGCGTAATCTTACTTCCTTTGAAAGATTTTTCCAAATGATTTAAAATTTATCTCTTACAAGTGCAATAAGTTCCTGTCCATAGAACTGCACAATTACTTACTAACTATTAATAATGTTATTAATTAATAATAAAAGTATGCATTAAAATATTACAAGAGTACAACAGAAGTAGACAATGCAAACAAGATTGACAAAGACAAGATATAAAAGACGAATGACAACGTTTGCAGGAATCAAATGAACCACAAAGTAGAACTAAAAAGAGAATTTTGCAAAAAATGCAATGACAGCTGCGAAAAAAATGACTAGACAAGTAACAATACAATGTATAAACATAAATGGTGTATACAAATAAACGATAGCGAGATTGAGAAGGACGGTCACAAACAAAATACTTCATGAAAATAAGGTACTTATAAGAAATTAGAACGATAACAACAGTGAGAAACTTGACGTCACAGCTAAACAATTAGTTATCACAGACAACCAAACGCAGTGGACTCAAAAATCCTTCAAAAATTATATGTTGGAACATCCACTGAGGGAGATCTGCAAAAATGTCCCTAAAGAACACTCACGAAGGCCCTGGAGTGAATCTGGGATGTTCCCTTCGCGAGTCGCCAAACCCAACCGCCCACATGAAATATGGAACATAAAACATGCAATACAAATAAGGACATATTAAAGCAAGGCTCAGCTAAACATTCTTTCTTCTTTGATCCTTAGCCGCCGACCGTCAAAGCAGTCAGTGGCCATAACGCCTAGTGGCGTCTTGTAGGGCAACAACAAATTGATTCCACTTTGCTCGGTCGGCGGCCATCCTTCGTACAGTACCCCAACTCTGGTTCATTCTTTGCATCTCAGCCTCCACAGTCCTGCGCCAGATTGTTTTTGGTCGGCCTCTCTTTCATTTTCCTTTAGGGGTCCAAAGCATAGCTGTTCTTGTGATGGCATCGGGGTCTCTGCAACGGTAAAAAGAACAACAGTTATTTTTTTACTTATCTTTTTCCTAAAAGAAAAAATTTCCCGGCCCTCGTAAAGTTTGCGGTTTTGGAATCCGGGCGCTGCATGCTTGAGCTACAATGAACATGTTGAAGTTACCATCCAACGTTGAACTTGACCTTGGATCCCAAGTATGCGATGATGTTGCCTTGAAAGATGGAACTATTTTTTTCGGTTTTTCAAACGATTCTTCACTGGAGTTCGCTTTGATCCCCGTAATATGGCCAACCAATTGTAGCCGCTTTTCTTCCACCGAGGGAGACTATCAACTGTTGTGATGGTTAGATTCTGGTTCGGTTAGCGAATGTTCTGATTAGTGCTGATGTAGTGATTATCAGCTTTGGTCGGGCTTACAGGTAGCCGACTACTTCAATAACGCTAATGAATATTGATGTGGTTCGAGAGCTGATATGTCAATGGATATGACGACAACAACACTGACAAGATGTGTCATCAATTTGACCAACAGTTAGTAATATACGTTGGACTCATGGATCAACGTAGACTACACATTTATTTGTTCACGCAACAACTTCAATCATGGTCACAACAGGCATCATCAATCATGTATCAAATCACATTGGGACATCATAGTGCATAGCATTGGTATATATTGATCATGTACTTGATTGACATACTAGATAACGGTTGACCTCTCAAGGGCGGCAATACACGTTATGGCCAATGGTACGAAATACGTGGAGCGTTAATATCAATTAATGTTCCATTGTTGGTTGGCCTCATAAACAATATATTTGAGACATACATAGTAGATCAAAAAGAAGGCATCATATAAAACAAACAGTGGATATTCATAATCCATAGTAATAAACTTGATTGACCTCCCACAACCTGCGGTAGTCCGTTTGACGGCAAGGGTATTTTATATATATATATATATATATATATATATATATATATATATATATATATATATATATATATATATATATATATATATATATATATACATTTCTTACGTACGTGAACTTCCTCTTTCCAAGACACGTATTCAAGACTGTCAGGCTATCTTAATAAAAACTTCAATAACTAAATCATCAGTTTAGTCCACACTAGCAGCGGAATATCACATTGCCGAAGCCCTGACTAAACTATACTAGCATTATACCACAATGCATCCAGCATTCACTTACGGTAGAAGAGAAGCTGCCAACACTTCCTCCTGGAAGGTAATTAATACAATATAAACATATACCCATAGACTGGGGCTATGAAATAATACAGACCAACCTCTGACAGGTCTGGCTGACATCTTGAATCTCTCCTCACTACGTCATCAAAAATCATTAGCAACCCTTCAATTTAATACCGCACCAAATATGTGCTCTTTCGTGCACAACTAATTTAAACATTATTAACCATACTTAATTACGCTGATGCGTATCCTTTTAATAACAGTTAGACTTGTGTCAACACACAATACTGTTAAGTCCTACACCCTTAAAATACCCAGGGTGAAAAAGGACGTAACAGTCATCCAATGTTATGCACCAACTAATGACAAAGAAGAGTCTGTGAAAGAAGCATTTTATACTAGACTACAGGAAATTATGGGAAAAGTAAAAAGAAGAGACATCACAATTTTGATGGGTGACATGAATGCAAAGATATGTACAGTCAACATCGGCTTTGAAGAAGTCATGGCAAAACATGAGCTAGGAATAATGAATGAAAATGTGGAACTATTCTCAAACTTCTGTGCTTCAAAACAATTGGCTATAGAAGGAAGCATGTTTCCCCATAAGAGAATATACAAGGCAACATAGATATCACCAGACAATAGAACAGAAAATCAGATTGGTCATATATGCATAAACAAGAAGTTTAGATCATCATTGCAGGATGTAAAGGTATATAGAGGAGCAAATGCGGCATCAGATCATCACCTTCTGATAGCCAAAGTAAAAATGAAACTCAAGAGATATGCAACAATGCAAAATTATAGACAACCGTATAATGTAGGACGTCTAAGAAATCAAGAAACAAGAGACAAATTTGCGGTCATAGTATCCAACAAATTCCAAGTGCTCCAACAGCTGGAAGATGTAGAGAATACAGAAGACTATTGGCAGCAGGTCAAAACGGTATGGAATGAGACATGTGAAGAAATACTGGGGAACAGGGAACGAAAACAAAAAGCATAGATAACAACAGAAACCATCGATAAGATAAAAGACAGAAAAATCAAGAAAGCAGATTTGAACACAAGCAAAACCAGAAGTTCCAAAGCAAGGCTCAAGAAGTGTACACAGAAGCAAACAAAAAAGGAAAAAGAAGTATCAAAAGAGACAAGAGGAAGTATATTGAGGAGTTGGCAAGAGAAGCAGAAGATGCTGCAGCCAAAGGAAATATGAGAGAACCGTATAACAGAACAAAGAAGCTAACAGGGAAATATAAGAAACACGTTGCTTCATAAAAGACAAGAATGGAAAACTGCTCAGCAATATACAAGAGCAAATGAAGAGGTGGACGGAATATTTTGAGAACCTCCTCATTAGACCAGCTCCACAAAACCCCCCAGAAATCCAGCCAGCAGAAGAAGAGCTACAAATTAACTGTGAAAGAAAAACGAAGGAAGAAATAAAGAAAGCCATAAAGCTTCTAAGAGATAGAAAAGCGTCTGGACCTGATGGCATTCCAGCGGAGGCTATCAAAGCAGATACAGACACTGCTACAGAGATGTTATATAAATTACTTGGTAAAGTCTGGGAAAAGGAGGAGATACCATCAGAATAGAAGGAAGGATATCTGGTTAAGTTGCCTGAGAAGGGAAATTTACAAGAGTGCACAAATTATAGAGGAATAATGTTACTATCAGTGCCAAGAAAAATATTAAACAGGATTATCCTTGAGAGACTAAAAGAGTCCATAGACAAGAAACTGAGAGATGAACAAGTAGGTTTTGGCAAAACTGATCATGTACAGACCAGATAGCCACTTTGAGAATAACAGTTGAACAAAGTCTGGAATGGAATTCACCCCTATACATCGGATTTGTGGACTATGAAAAGGCATTTGACAATGTAGACAGAGAATCCCTTTGGAAAATGATGGGGCATTATGTAGTTCCCCTCAAGATCATTAATTTAATATAAAAAAAAACAAATGAAGACATGACATGCAGAGTTCTTCGTGAAGGACAGCTTACAGAACCGTTTGGGATAAGAACAGGAGTGCGACAGGGATGCCTCTTGTCTCCATTTCTTTTCTTACTAGCAATAGACTGGGTTATGAGATCATCGACAACACACAATAGAAATGGAATCCAGTGGACTCTGACTAAGCAGTTGGATGATCTGGATTTTGCTGATGACTTGGCTCTTCTGTCTTATAACCGTAATCAGATGCAGGACAAATTGAAAGACTCGATGAGAGGTTACAGCAATTGGGTCTGAAAAAACACACGGAAAAGACAACAATAGTGAGAATAAATGCAGGTAATGAAAACAGGATTAAACTAGAAGAAACACCAATATAAGATGTAGAATCGTACACATATCTTGGCAGCAATATAGACAAAGTTGGAGGGACAGACAGTGATATCAAACTAAGAATACAAAAAGCAAGAGGAGCTTTCATTGTATTGGAAATATATGGAGATCAATAGAAATCGTATCCAACACGAAAATAAGAATCTTCAACTCAAATGTGAAGTCAGTCCTATTGTATGGCTCTGAGACATAGAGAACAACAAAGACAACTACCAAAAAGCTACAGACTTTCATAAATGGGTTCCTGCGTAGAATAGAGGGATTAAAATGGTATGACAAGGTTACCAACGTGGAACTGATGACAAGAACTAGACAAGTGCCAGTGGAACAAGAGATGAGAAGAAGATGATGGCGATGGATAGGATATATACTGAGGAAACCTGTTGATAGCATTACAAGGCAGTCCTTGTTCTTGAACCCCCAGGGCACGAGAGGCAAAGGTAGACCAAGAAGCACATGGCGAAGAGAGCTGGAAACAGAGGTGAAAATGATGAGGAGAACGTGGAAAGAACTTGAGATGATGGCACTTGACAGGAGGAATTGGCATGTGTTTGTTAAAGGCCTATGCTCCTTTGGGAGTGGAGGGTTATGAATGAATGAATGGAAGAAAGAATAGAGGCCCTTGAGATATGGATGTCTAGACGATTGGGAATGAGAAGAAATCAAATAAAGAGGTCCTAGAAGACCTAGGAATGCAAAGAGAAATAATGAAACAGGTCAAAATCAGACAGCTAATATATTTTGCTCAAATGAAAAGACATAACACCTTGCTAACGACCATAATGGAATGCAGAGCTGAATGCAAACGTGCAAGACAAAGGCAGCTGTATAAATCAATGGGACGATAACATCAAGAGATGGACAGGAAAGAGCTATCAAGGCAACAGACGGAAGACACCGAAGATCTATTGCTGTTGACCTTCGTGTGCCGATGGCAGCTGCTGAAGATGATGATAATAGACAAATGGTTTCTCCGACAGTGATAAAAAACACGGCACTATGGAAGATAACAAAGAATATGAGCACGTTATTTTTTTTTTTTTTTTTTTTTTTTTTTTTTTTTTGCGTTCGCCCGCTAATACTCGAGGCGAAATCTCAGGTTATTATTTTTTTTTTTTTTTTTTTATGTCTAACCTGACATTGATTTTACGTGAGTATCCCTTTATTTCTTGTACAGAGACAGGTGTCCCTCGCCATTCAGGCAAATACTCGCCGATTTCGGGGGTACCCATTGCAGCTGGGTCGGCTCAGGAGCCGAAAGTTATTATTTTTATATTATAAAAGTGCTCATTGCTTTCGGAATAATTAAACACTTTTAAATACAAAATAAACGTTCTATGCTAAGTAAGAGTAAAAATAGAATATTGTTTTGATTTATTAAAACAATAAAAAACAAAAAAATTTTAGCTAGATACATTTTTTCAGCCAGTCTTAAGTTTTATTATTAGAACTAGTCATTCAGCTTACAGTTTTAATCAGCACACAGATATACGACAATAACTATCCCATTTAAATTGATCGCTTCTCGGCCTTTTGGCTAAGATCAAAGTGTCTTAGCCAGGGCGGGATCACACACAATTCACACATTCTATTTATTAAAGTCAGTAAACCTCACTTTGAACCCCAGAAGGGGCTTTCACTCACTCACTCACTCACTCACACACACACACACACACTCACTCACTCACACACACACACACACAAACACACACACAAAGAATTTTAAATGGATGAAACATTTTTAACTTGCACACACTCTCTCACATGTACTTAAGATAAAAATATTGGGTGATTGAGTCCCTCACCTTTAACTTGTGTGCGTAGTGGAGGAGGGGGAGGATGAGGATGTGTGTAACAAAGAGTGGGGAATGTAGGGAAAAAAACACAGGTGATGGAATACCACGTAATTGGCAGTGAGGTGAGGGAAGGGGGAGGTTATAGGAAAGTGACCTTCGTATAAACTAAAGGCTTGTATTTAAGAATATTTGGCAGGTCGAGGTACAGGTAGCTGGGGATAGTGGACAGGTTTTAAAATAAGCGTCACTCGCTGGAGGAACAAATTTAGGGGAAAGGCTGGGCGGATACCTTTGTACTCAAAAACTGATTGAATGCGACATTTCCAAATTAAAAAACGAAATTCCGAGAGCAAAAGATTAACTTAAAATGGATGTCTGGTAGTGTCTTGGGAATTGAATTAAGCATAATGGCTTTGAAAATGTCTGGTTTTTTTTGGCGTATGTGTGTCCAGTATGTCTTGTAAGATTTTCTGTGCTGGTATAATTGTACTACATTTATAGAAAATGTGTTCCTCACTTTCTTGTAAATTTGCCTGGCACATCTTGCATCGTGATTTTCGTTTTAATCTGCGTGCTGCTCTTTCTGTGTTTGGTGTCATGTTATATAAAAGTCGATATGTGACTTCTCTGACTTTTGGTAGGATGCTTTTGTTGTGAAGATTGGTGAAAATCTAAGTGTTATCTGTTATAAAGTAATTGTAACCACTTTTAATTCTTAGGTGTGAAGGTGGTGCTTGTAACCTGACTAAGTGTTTGTAAATTTTGTTTGTTTTCTGGTTAATTAAAATTCCGTTTCCTCTGATGGCTTGTATGCATGTCCTGTAAAAGTGTGGTAGTGTGTCGTAATAGTGTGGGACATTGTTCTTTAGTGGTCTTAGTCTAGCAAGTCTAAGCCTTACGTAGTAATGGGCTAATGTATGTTGTTCTGGGTCTCTTATTATATTTCCTACATGTCTGATTCGAAGTGCCTTTATTTTTGTCCCTATTTCCTGGAGGGCAACACCCCCGAATCTTTTCTCTTGCATGAGTGTTTGATGTTTAATGCTAAATAAAGTGTGCCCAAAAACAAAACGCCTAATCTCATTGTTTGTCTCTGTCACCGTATGTTGTGGAGGGTCAAAGACTGTAGCAATGTAAATTATTTTTGGAATAATAAAGCAGTTCACTATTGCACTTCTGGAAAAAATGGTTGTATTTTTGTATTTGTAGCGGTGAAGCGTGTCTGTGATTTATGCGACTAAGTTCTACCATGTGACTTTGTGTGTGAATTCGGGTGAGATGAGAAGTACGAGTATATACCGTACAGTTTCATGTTTGTTGTTGACGTTAAATCAAAGGGAAAATCTGCTTTGTTTTTCAATCTGCCTATACCCATAATTGTAGACTTTTGGACGTTTACATTTGATCCACTACATTTACCAAAAAGTGTGAAAGTGTCTAGAATATTGTGTATAGACCTATCATTGGGGGGAAAGAAGGTAGTATCGTCTGCGTAGGCAAGCAACTTTTGTTCCCCTTTACCTTGAATAAAAGTGCCTCTGATGTTACTGTCTTGTCTAATTTTCTCTAGCAGTGGTTCTAGAGCGAGTATATAGAGTAGAGGAGGAAGGGGACATCCCTGCCTCACAGATCTTGTCAGCCCAAAGGCCCCAGTAAATGAATGATTTACCAAAACCTTGCTTTCAGGTTTTGTGTACATATATTCAATCCACTTTCTAAAGTATTCACCAATGTTGCAGTGTAGTAAAGTTTTATGGAGGTATGAGTGGGATATTCTGTCAAAGGCTTTTTCCTGGTCTAGCGATAGGATTGACGATAGCAATCCTTCTGATGTGTGTGGGTGATGATGTCTCTTATGAAGTGTGCGTGCTGATGAATGTTTCTGTGCTGGACACTACACTGTTGGTCTTCGTGTATGAGTGTAGCCATGAACGGTTTGAGTTTGTTTGTTAGGGTTTTGGCTAAAATTTTATAGTCGGTGTTGAGGAGTGATATTGGTCTGTAGTTTTTAAGCTTTGTTTTGTCCGGATCGTCCTTAGGGATTAGAGTGATGTATGACAGGTTGAAACTAGATAGACATTCCTTTTTCGCGAAAGATTCTGAATATACCCTTAGTAGGAGAGGTCCTAACATGGGGAAGAACTGTTGGTAGAATTCAGCTGTGAGTCCATCTGGTCCTGGTGATTTGCCTTTTTGCATTTGGTTTACTGCGTATGTTATGTTTTCTAGGGTCAGTTCTGCATCAAGAGATTGTTTATCTTTGTTGCTCAGTTTCTTAGTGTATTGCATAAAAGTGTCATGTATATGTGGTTGTATTCCTTCTTCTGTGTAAAGACTTCTATAGTAGTCCTCAAAGGCTTTTGCTATATGTTGTGCCTGCATTTGTATGTCTCCATGTGAGTCAACTATTTGGCCTATTTGCTTGCTTCGCTGTATGTTTTGTTCTATTGCCATGTGTTGTTTGCTGGGTATCTCTTGTTTGATTGTCTTCAATTTTGTCCGTAACAGGGCACGTCTTAATCTATGGTGTTGATTTTGTTCTAGTTCTTCCTGCAATGTAATGGTTTGAGGTGCTGTTTTATCAATTAGAGTTGCGAGTTTGATGGCTTGTTCTATTATCTTTTCCTGTCGTATTTTGTTTCTATGAATCTTGGTTGCCAGTATTTGTGTTCTCTCACGTATAGTATTCTTTAATAGCTCCCAGTGTTGTTGTGTGTTTTCAGTGGGTAAATCTGTTGTGTGTGTAAGAATGAGTTGCGTCATTTGCTCAACGTATGTTTTATTTTGCAGCAGTGTGTTGTTGAACTTCCAGTGAGGTGAGCGTTTGGATGTGATATTTGTGACAAACCTGGACAATCCTATTCTTTAACATTATTGAGGCCAAATTTAATTTTGCTCTATTTCATCTTGAGAAATCGAATAAACAAGCCTAACAACATATGGGTGCAAGTATAAATGTGTATGTGAACGAATATATACAGTAGTATTTGCATGTATGTGTGCCAATGAAAGTGTACGTTTTGAGTATTTATATGTATTATGCAATGTAGTCTCCTTGTTTTCCATTTTGCTAAATGCACAGGGTTTGTAAAATAGGAAAACAAACAAAAAAATACATCGTATGTAATAAAAAAAAAATTTATTTATAAAATTAAAAAAATAAAATCAAAACAAAAGTTTAGATGGGCAAAATTGATCTTACATTTTCAATAAATTGATTTTGGAGACAAACGCACGAGGGAGGAAAAAATAAATAAATAAATAAATTTAAAAAAAAATAGCAGTGTATACGTGCTTAGAAGGCCAGATCGTGACAACACGTCGACATTAAATTGTAGTTCTACTACATCTCAGGAGTCAAATTTCTCTGATTTACGATATCAGAATTCGGAGCTTGGATCAGATAAAATGGCTTTACGCAGCCGTGAAATCTAGTGCCCTCGATTCATATAGAGTGACGTCAACTATGTCAGAATCGAAAACGAGGCTGAACGACGTAGACGGCATTTTCGGCCAGACAATACAAGGGCTAGAAGGTTAATAAGCGTCGAGTAAGATTTTTTGTTTGGTTAAATTAATGAAGAAAAATATCCCGTTCAACCTCTGATGGGTTATAATTAGGATATATATTGTTTTCAATTCCAAATAATATGAACAACTGCCGATGAGAAAGTGGCATCACATTTATCAAATCATTGTAAATAGGGACAATCACAATTATGCTAATACGTTAAATAAATAAACAAACAAACAAAAAAAAAAAAAATCAAGACCTGGTGGTTCCAGTTATATAACTGACTTTAACAGATATTTAAATGACTTTCATCTGTTAAAAGTCATATGCATTGTAAGAACAGCATCAGACCTTCACTTTCCCAGACACTAATATTAACATTTGTTTGTGATAAATATTGTTTGACAATATTATGCAGTTCCCTAGGTCTGTCTATTCTTAACACCTCTTCTATATTTATAAGATTATATATATATATATATATATATATATATATATATATATATATATATATATATATATATATATATATATATATATATATATAACTAAAATGTGCACTAGAAATCAATCAATCTGTGATTTAAAAATTTTCTCCGATGCGAACTATGAGACGAGCACAGTGACAATGGAAGGCACAAGAAAATGAAACACAGTGAAGTGATATCTCCAATATATATATATATATTAGGGATAGATAACACACTATTGTAGGGTACTTATTATTAATTAGAACCATGTCGACGTTGGAAGACTTTATCAACGCTGGTATGCGTTTAAGTAAATCAGGTGCTGAACTTGAGGAGTATGCTGAGACTAAGTGTGAGAAACATTTAGCTTACACTGAGAGAATAGAACAGCATGAGGCTGTTAAGCGGGTGGAGGAACTCAAGAAGTTTGAACAAGTCCAAGAAAAAGAACTTAAAGAGAAAGAAATGTCTCTAAAACTGGAGATGGAACTGATAAATAGGGAACAAAAAGATAAAGAAAGAGAGTTAGAGAAAGAGAAAATGATTCAACAAGATAAAGAAAGAGAGTTAGAGAAAGGGAAAATGGAAATACGAAGAATGGATCTTCTTCAATTAGATCAAGCTCATAGAAATGCTATGGAACTTGAAGCATTAAGACTAAATGCAGAGAAAGAAAAAGCTTTGGAATTAGTGAAACTGCAATCTGATCACTCTAAAGCTTCAGCAGGTTCAACTATGTTTTATCCTAAGTTAAAAATGCCAAATTTTGACCAGAATCGTGACTGTGTAGACAGCTTCTTGTCTCAATTTATTATGAAGGTAACAGGTTTGAATGTACCTAAAGAGAGATGGAGTAGTCTCTTAGTTGACTTTTTGACTGCTGACTCGCTCCAATGCTTCATGAATCTTGATGAGAAGAGCAGAAACGATTTTGATGTCGTAAAAGAAACACTTCTCAGACGTTTCCAGTTAACTGAATCTGGATTTAGAGATCATTTACATGCAGCTAAGCCAAGTAAGGAGGTTGACTTTGGTGAATTTATTGCATCTATTAAACATTTCCTAAGCAGATGGGTTGATTTATCTGGTATCCAGAAAACCTATGATGGGTTGATAGACCTCATGTTACGAGACAAGGTTCTATCTGCATGCAGCCATGAATTGGAATCATTTTTACAGGAAAGACATCCAGATTTCATTCAGGAATATGAATGTCTAAGTAGACAATTTTTAACAGCCCATCCGAACAAGGATATCTACAGAACTTCTCCTCAAGATCCTGTGCCTGTGTGCATGGCTCACCACGATCATAGATCTTATGATCACCGACCTCGCTTGAAGAGCGTTGACGGGTGGTATCATTCTGATTTTCGTCCATCATGTTGCGGGGCTTACAATTTCCCTCGTCAACATTCGCCATCAAATTTTTATCGACGAGGTTATCGAGGTTCTTCACCTCATGATCGTGGGTATCACAGGGGCAGGGATCATGATGATTCATATCATAAGGGTTATCATAGACATAGATCTTTATATGGTATGGACGTCAAGAATGATGATTCTTCAGAATATTATGGTAAGAATAAGTCTTTTAAAAAGAAGACAGGTCATTTCCGATCTCCTTCGAGAGATAAGAGTAAACATAGGCATGCTAATGGTTGTACTGACAATAAGGATGATGAGAAAGATAGAACTAAAATTACACTTCGTTGTGGTCACACCATTCCTGCAATGTCCTCGTGTGAGAACTTGGGACGTTTCACACTACATCAAGCCTTTTTGTATGGACAAACAGTAACAGTTCATCAGACATCGCACGTCTGTTATTTCACCGTATTAAATATCGTTCTTGTCTTTTAACCAAATGCTTGGCATAATTATCATTGTTATGCAGTATTAATATTTCTGCTAACTAGTCCATTAGGATCACTGCCTAATATACACATCGAAACTCTGTCTATATTATCAACTCAGTTTGGCATTACTAGCCAGGCTCTATCAGCCGTTATATATTATCTCCGCATTCGTATTTCATGAATATCGCGTCTAAGAATTATTGCGTTTAAATACTACCGCCTTACATAATTCTAGACTCACTGGTCCTTAAACACATTATTATTTTATTGGCTTTACAAGCACTATATTAATGGTTATACATAATCCTTAGTGGTTCTACCACACAAATCCGAAACACTGTTATGTGCCCGAAGGCTACATACAAGACTCCTCTGTTACTAGGTCTAATGCGTCATACAACGTTTTACGCGAACCTTATTATTTCTATTTAGTGGAGGTGTTGCAGGGTGTGACCATCTGAATCAAGTTAAAACCAAAATGCTTTAAAATGCTCGCAAACCATGCAACAATCCTCAACACGTGCATACCTGCTGCTTGTCTGTGCCTGGAGAAAACATACTTGACTTGCATACTTGTCTTGAAAACATACACATTACAGCAGTTAATTCTAAATTGCATAAAGCGGCAATTTTTCTATCAAGATGGCATTTGAGTCCACAAGGAGCTAGATAACAGTATATTTCTTGTGGACACAAGAACAACCAAACCATGGCTTGTTATCCTGATCACTCCCTGTGTTGCTCACCATTCTATAATTTACCACTTGGGAGAAAACATTCCCAACCTACGACTATCGCTTTTTGAAACTCAAATCTGACTGACTACTCTTTTGGTTCGATTTGCTATTACGATTCATAAAACTCACCACTCATTCATTGTCACGAACTGTTCACTACAAAAATCTGTGCGTCTCGCTTCATTCACAACTTTACCTCATTACAAACACACCCTAAAACCCCCAAGGGACATAATAATATTTTATCCCCCTTTGCTAAATAAGTCACTATTTAATTTTTTCCTATATCCCTCAAGTACATTTCTACTGAAATGATTTTCAAAAATCATGAACCATAATTTGTTACTTCCTGACTTTCCATGCACAAAATCTAGAAACAATCTTAAGGGGGGTAATCCAAAGCCAAGACCACAATGAGAACAGGAGCAAATAGGAAGAAACCATGCATCCTGCTACCTCAGAAGATGGTTTCACTACAGTCCACCGTGACAACAAAAAGAGGTGACTGTACTCTGAATCTAAAAAACCCCACTGACAAGCCAGACCAGAGACACAAAAGCGAAGAGAAAATTAGCACGACACCAAGACCTGAAGACTTCTGACAAATAGAACACAAAATCTGAGACTAGAGGCAGACCAACACCCCTTCGGGACATCCAGACTACAACCATTCCAGCTACCCAGATAGCCTTAACAAGATCACTACAAGACTCATCGGAAGACACTGATCACACAGCAACAGAAGAAACACACAATGGAATCACCTGTCAAACTGATCATCAACAATCAAGCATAGCCAGGTGCCCTTGACTGGAACCCACAAGGGAAAAGAAGAGTGGGGAGGCCAAGGAGAACATAGAGAAGAACAGTTGAAGAGGAGGCTAGGAATTTGGAATGACTTGGGCACAGCTGAAAAAGACAGCCCAGAATAGAAATCCATGGAGAGCATCAAGAACATTAAAGTCATTCAAGTCTGTCTATGCTGCTATATACTATCTAAGGAGTGGCCAATCTGTAATCTAACTTTTAAAATTTTATTAATATTTCGCCGACTTAAAAATAAAGTATCACAATCAAGATGAGCAGGTTATTCACAAAAATTGTGAGCACACAGTGATAGTCTTGTTTTTAGCACACTCTGCACCCTCTTACTCATGTTTACTATACATGGTCAGCAGGTCTATTTGTTGTAGTGAACCATCTTTTCACAATCAGTGACATTCAATTAGCACCACAATTAACATTACCAAAAGTAATGTTACATTTCAAAAACAAGCACTGAAATAATTCTTACTTGTGATCTGTTTGTCAAAGATCAATAGATTGTAGGACGTAAACAGACACATTTGTCATGACATACAGGGCACCCTCACTATACATGCTGCCAGTATCCCAGTCCTCTCATTCAAGTGTGCAATTAATTTAAGAAACATGTTAAAACTCCTCAAACTTAAGTTGGATTTTCTCTAACTCAAACAGAATCTACTGCACATCACATGCCCTGAAAGAGTTATTACAGCAGGTTTTTCAGCGGAACTGCTATTACCTAAGACGCTTGACACAAATTGAACTAAGGCTATAGTGAAGCTTTGTTAGCTCCTTTTCTACCAGGTAATGAGTTCTACATGACCACGAACTGTTACTTACCTCATAAAATCAATGTTTTTTGTTTTTTTAACAGGTAAAGTGAACTGGTTGGAAGGTTAAACTAGTGTACAAGGAAAAATAACGCCAAAAATTAACATAATGCAACATTCAAATGGCTGTGGTAGAACTGAAAACAAAATGTAGCAAATATGTTTTTTTTTAACTCCCACACTCACTGATGTCATCAAAAGATGGTAATATTTTCAATGTTATTTATCCTTTATTTTACAATATTATATAAATAAACATCATTTACAAAATGCAAATGATTAAAAATACAGGTCACTGACTCACATTAGCTTACATTATATACAATTTGGGTTATATTTGCTCCCAGGAATTAACAAGTACTGTTAACAATCTACTGTCTATCTGAGAAATTTTAAAATTAAAATAGCTCCTCTTTCCATACATTCACCATCATTCAAGCTTTCTGAATGAAGTAAAGGACTTACCTAAATCAATTTTATTCACACAAAAAATAGTGCAACTAAACTTTCATTTGCAAATATAATTTGAGATGTGACATGCTAGTCAAGGGAAGAGTGTGTTCTACTTCATGAAGACATATTTTAACGTAGCCCAACAGACTCTGGCAGCGCTAGTCAAGGCAACAGTCTGTTCTACTTCATGAAGACATTATTTTAACGTAGCCCAATAGACTCTGGCAGCGCTAGTCAAGGGAACAGTCTGTTCTACTTCATGAAGACATTATTTTAATGTAGCCCAATAGACTCTGGCAGCGCTAGTCAAGGGAAGAGTCTGTTCTACTTCATGAAGACATTATTTTAACATAGCCCAATAGACTCTGGCAGCGCTAGTCAAGGGAACAGTCTGTTCTACTTCATGAAGACATTATTTTAACGTAGCCCAATAGACTCTGGCAGCGCTAGTCAAGGGAAGAGTGTGTTCTACTTCATGAAGACATTATTTTAACGTAGCCCAATAGACTCTGGCAGCACTAGTCAAGGGAAGAGTCTGTTCTACTTCATGAAGACATTATTTTAACGTAGCCCAATAGACTCTGGCAGTGCTAGTCAAGGGAAGAGTCTGTTCTACTTCATGAAGACATTATTTTAACGTAGCCCAATAGACTCTGGCAGCGCTAGTCAAGGGAAGAGTCTGTTCTACTTCAAGAAGACATTATTTTAACGTAGCCCAATAGACTCTGGCAGCGCTAGTCAGGGGAAGAGTGTGTTCTACTTCATGAAGACATTATTTTAACGTAGCCCAATAGACTTTGGCGGTGCTAGTCAAGGGAAGAGTGTGTTCTACTTCATGAAGACATTATTTTAACGTAGCCCAATAGACTCTGGCAGCGCTAGTCAAGGGAACAGTCTGTTCTACTTCATGAAGACATTATTTTAACGTAGCCCAATAGACTCTGGCAGCGCTAGTCAAGGGAAGAGTCTGTTCTACTTCATGAAGACATTATTTTAACGTAGCCCAATAGACTCTGGCAGCACTAGTCAAGGGAAGAGTCTGTTCTACTTCATGAAGACATTATTTTAACGTAGCCCAATAGACTCTGGCAGCGCTAGTCAAGGGAAGAGTGTGTTCTACTTCATGAAGACATTATTTTAACGTAGCCCAATAGACTCTGGCAGCAACAACAACAATTAAAAATGGTTGTCCCATGGTAGATGCTGCTGTAGGGAAGTGAAGTGTTAGAAACATCACTGTAATAGGTCCAGGTGGGAGGGGGGGGGGTGTGGCCAAGTCTCTTTCTTGCTGCCTTCTCCTTCCCTAACTCAAGAGGTGGGGGATGGCCAAGTCTCTTCCTTGCTGCCTTTTCCTTCCCTAACTCAAGAGGTGGGGGGGGGCCAAGTCTCTTCCTTGCTGCCTTTTCCTTCCCTAACTCAAGAGGTGGGGGGTGGTCAAGTCTCTTCCTTGCTGCCTTTTCCTTCCCTAACTCAAGAGGTGGGGGTGGCCAAGTCTCTTCCTCGCTGCCTTTTCTGATCTTAACTCAAGAGCCAAGTCAGGCACTGTTAAGTCATAATTTAAGTAGGAGTTAAGTGTTAGAGATTTTTATGTATGGGGCTGATTTTCACTAGTAATCACGTTTAAAATCATAAGATAGATTTTTTTCACTTGGGTGCTTTGTGTACGATATTTTTGTAATGTGTTAGTTTTAAAAAAATAAAGAAACTGTTCAAATGTTCTGAGTAGTTTGGGGGGAGATACGGGTGAGCTGGACTCACTAGTCAAGCTGTGAGTTCGCGGTTGAGCGAATTCTCACTGAGCTGTATTGAGAAACATTTTATCTCGGGCATTAAGTATCTGGCAGAGCTTCGAGACGGGGAGAGTCTCGCTAGTGTGACCAGAGGGTTTTTTGGATGGTAGACATCTTCGATATGATTGATATTTCCTAAGATAAAGATTGGAGATATTCTTAAGGCCATGGATTATACCAGCCATCATCATGTATAAGGAATAACTATTAATGTAACCAGTTTCCTGATGGATATGATTTGTGATGAGTTGCTATTTTTCTGCAACCTACTGGCATGGATTATTACTACATGTTTACCAATATAACTTGTGACAGTGTACTGTTCCTGATGTCTGTGTTGCTGTCGTTAATAAACTGTGTATGAGTTGGATACGAACTCGTCTTACCCATTGGTCTATTCCTGACCATACGTTACTGTTGTGTGGGTGAAAACAGAATACAACACAACATAAAGAACTCATGACATTCGCATAGATATATTACATAACTGTCGGCCACTAACAGTAAGCCCGACCTTACTGACATCGTCCTTGTCAGTGGTACTACACCACAACACCCACCACAAACATTCTACACCTTAACAGAAGTGCTGTAACAAAATAACACAGTAACAGAGGTGACAGCGCCAAAAGAAAGAACCATACAGTAACAGTAGTGATGGCCTGTGTGGCCTGTAATAGAAGGGATATTTTATACAGTAACAGGCACCCATAAAAAATAAAATTAGGTCTTCATGATACTTTCAATGGCAACTGTAAAATCTAATCTCATATTTAAAAAAAAAAGAACAGCTGATTCATCTTGTCTAAACATTTCTCAAAGACAACATGTGTTACATATTAATTAAACCTTATAAACCATTAATTGTGCCGTACGGTCAAGAAAATATGGGCCTAACACCATATTCCCAATATGCCTCAATGGGCATGCACAGGATCCATTACCATTCCATATACTATTAATTACACCTTATATACTATTAATAACACCTTGTTTAGCCACCATGGAAATTCCTCTAAATCAGAGCTTTTTTGTTGCTGTAAACTCTGGTAAATGTAAAAGGGCCAGCTGGCTTGTCTTTATCATTCTGATGCCATGTGACCTCATTTATGCAGCAGCTTAGCTGCAGGAATCAGCATTTTCTAAACAATGTGTGTATAATCCCCTCAGAAATATGCTGTTTACAATACGTGATGCAACCTCACAAAATCGATAATATCTTGACATTCTGATATATTGAAATATTTGTATTGCAAGAAAGGTATTTTAAGGACACTCGTAACAGTGAAAAAAATACTAAAATTTAAACATTTAGTGAAACGTTATGCATGTCTGAAGATAGTATACAAAACATGTCAAATTCAGAGCAAATAAACTTTAATTTTTGGCATAACACTAATGTTTCTGAATAGATTGGTGCATATTAAATAAATCCAGGATCATTTTTTACAAATTTATCCTACATTGACAGCAGAAACTTTATATAATACAAACATCTAAAAACTAACATCAGTAGCTAAATTAAAGGATTTTAACATTTTTCTCAAAATCAGACATGCCAACAAGCTAACCTTTTGCCAGAATATACCACACATATGTGATATAGTATATTATAGCATCGTGCACAGCTAACTGTCATATAAGGATGACTCCAGATATGCCTCCATGCATATACTTGGGAGTCATGACCTAAGTCACCCCATATGATTATGAGTACCAAAATAGTTCTCTTTCTCTCATTTTCTCCCTCTCTCTTGCTATATATATAAATATATATATTCATCATTCATAACCCTCCACTCCCAAAGGAGCATAGGCCTTCAACAAACACATGCCAAGTCCTCCTGTCACGTGCCATCATCTCAAGTTCTTTCCACGTTCTCCTCATCATTTTCACTTCTGTTTCCAGCTCCCTTCTCCATGTGCTTCTTGGTCTACCTCTGCCTCTCTTGCCCTGGGGATTCCAGAACAAGGATTGCCTTGTAATGCTATTAACATGTTTCCACAGCGCATGTCCTATCCATCGCCATCGTCGTCTTTTCATCTCTTGTTCCACTGGCATTTGTCTAGTTCTTGTCATCAATTCCACATTGGTAACCTTATCATACCATTTTAATCCCTCTATTTTATGCAAGCACCCATTTATGAAAAGTCTGTAGCTTTTTGGTTGTTGTCTTTGTTGTTCTCCATGTCTCAGAGCCATACAATAGGACTGACTTCACATTTGAGTTGAAGATTCTTATTTTCGTGTTGGATCTGATTTCTCTTGATCTCCATATATTTCCCAATGCAATGAAAGCTCCTCTTGCTTTTTGTATTCTTTTTTTGATATCACTGTCTGCGACTCCAACTTTGTCTATATTGGTGCCAAGATATGTATTAGATTCTACATCTTGTATTGGTGCTTCTTCAAGTTCAACCCTGTTATCATTACCTTCATTTATTCTCATTATCTTTGTCTTTACCCTGTGTATTTTCAGACCCAGTTGCTGTGACCTCTCATTGAGTGTTTTCAATTTGTCCTGCATCTGATTACGATTATGGAACAGAAGAGCCAAGTCATCAGCAAAATCCAGATCATCCAACTGCTTAGTCAGAGTCCACTGGATTCCATTTCTGTTGTGTGTTGTTGATGTTCTCATAACCCAGTCTATTGTTAGTACAAAAAGAAATGGAGACAAGAGGTATCCCTGTTGCACTCCTGTTCTTATCCCAAATGGTTCTGTAAACTGTTCTTCATGAAGAACTTTGCATGTCATGTCTTCATATGTATTCTTTATTAAATTAATGATCTTCAGGGGAACTCCATAATGCATCATCAATTTCCAAAGTCATTCTCTGTCCACACTGTCAAATGCCTTTTCATAGTCCACAAATCTGATGTATAGTGATGAATTCCATTCCAGACTTTATTCAACTATTATTCTCAAAGTGGCTATCTGGTCTGTACAGGATCTATTTTGTTGAAAACCTGCTTTTTCATATCTTAGTTTCTTGTCTATGGACTCTTTTAATCTCTCGAGGATAATCCTGTTTAATACTTTTCCTGGCACTGATAGTAACATTATTCCTCTATAATTTGTGCACTCTTGTAAATTTCCCTTCTTAGGCAACTTAACCAGATATCCTTCCTTCCATTCTGCTGGTATCTCTTTCTTTTCCCAGACTTTACCAAGTAATTTATATAACATCTCTGTAGCCATGTCGATATCTGCTTTGATGGCCTCTGCTGGAATGCCATCAGGTCCAGACGCTTTTCCATCTCTTAGAAGCTTTATGGCTTTCTTTATTTCTTCCTCCGTTGGGCTCTTCATGCTGACAATTTTGCTGCCTGGTGTGCTGCTGAACATTTGCCTACTGCGAAGTTCAGGATGCAAGCAGGGCTAAATACCATCAGTAAATGGGCATCAGACTGGTGAGTACAGATAAACCTCTCCAAGACAGTAGCAACCTGCTTCTCTCTGTCAAATCGCCAAGAAACGATAAACTGCAACTAAATGGAAGTGAGCTTCCAATCGAGGAAAACCCAACATACCTGGGAGTCAGGTTGGATAAGAGACTCACCTGGAAGCCGCCATAAAAGGAGTAGAACAGAGAGCAATAAGAAAGCTCTCTATTATGAAGAAACTGGCTGGCACAAGTTGGGGGGCAAATACCAACATACTTAAAAGTCTATACAGGCACAGTCAGGCCTGTACTTGAATAAGGCATGTCAGCCTGGGCCACAGCATCTAAAACAAACACAGAACGTCTAGGGAAAGATCAAAATTCAAGCCTTTAGATTAATCACTGGAGGGATGAAGACTTCTCCAATCCAGGCAATGGAGAGATACACCAACATCCACTCTCTGGATGACAGACGTGAGGAAAAGGTATTCACTCACAGTGAGAAGCTTCTACAAATGCCAAGTCATCCAATGCATGCCAAACTCCATAGTTTGACAAAGAACAGGCTGAAAAGAACCAGCTTCTTAAACATCTCCAAACATCTGCATCGATGCCATGAAGATCTCCTCCCAAATTGATCTACTGAGATTGAAATGTTAATTGATTACGAGGAGCCAGACGACTGCCATGGAAATATATCTATCATCACAGACGTCTCTGAAATAAAAAAGAAAGGCCACCAGACCCCTCAACAACTAAAAACTTTGGCTCAAGAAATGATTGAAGAAAAGTACAACCCGAAGGAGTGAACACACGCATATACAGATGAATCTGCTGAGGGGGCAGTAAAGAATGGTGGAGGAGGCATTTTTATAAGATTCCTAAATGGAAAGATCATCCGAAAGGCCTTCCCAACTGGAAAGATCTCCTCCAATATCAGGGCAGAAGCTATGGCACTACTGCAAGCCCTGAAAATCTTCACCAGACCTGAACAGCGGCCACCAGCTAAGATAGTAATCTTCACTGACTGCAGATCATTACTGGAATCAATACAAAACACCAGAAATGATAACATGATAAATGAGATCAGATCTGAGCTTAACATCATCCAAAGGTCATCAACCATTGCCCTTCAGTGGTTACCCTCTCATTGTGGAATTGCTGGTAATGAGAAAGCAGATGCTCTATCAAGAAGTGGCAGTAAAATGGAACAATACAGCCACCCATTGCCGTATCGGGAAGCAAAAACCATCATCCACAACAAGTACAAAAACCAGTGGAAGGAGGAAGGGGATATATACAGCAGAGATGACCAAATCCACCATCTAAACAGATACCAACAGACCACCATTTTCCGCCTGAGAACTGGCCACTGCAGATTACTTGGCCATCTCTATCGCCTCAGGATATCCCACACAAATGAATGCCCATGCGGAACTGGAATCCAGACCCCAGAACACATTCTCCAGAACTGTCCAACCCATGATGAACCGCAACGTGCGACCTGGCCAAGGGGTGCTGAGCTCCAGCAGAAGCTATGGGGCTGCCGCGCCGACCTGGTAAAGACTGGACTTCGTCCTGGTGACAGGCCTGCAGATTTAGCATGACTACAAACTGAACGCAGAAGAAGAAGGTTTTTCACCGTTAATTTGTAGCTCTTCTTCTGCTGGCTGGATGTCAGGGGGGTTTTGTGGAGCTGGTCTATTGAGAAGGTCCTCAAAATATTCTGTCCACCTCTTCATTTGCTCTTGTATATTGCTGAGCAGTTTTCCATTCTTGTCTTTTATGAGGCAACTTGTTTGCTTGTATTTCCCTGTTAGCTTCTTTGTACTGCTATAAAGTTCTCTCATATATCCTTTGGCTGCAGCATCTTCTGCCTCTCTTGCCAACTCCTCAATATACTTCTTCTTAATCTGCTTTCTTGTTTTTTTCTGTGTTACCGGGGCCCGAAAGGGGAGCAAAGAATAGTAACACTGTTTCCTGCCATACATGTCGTAGAAAGTGACTAAGAAGGGTTGGGCATGGGGCTGGTTACCCCTTCCTGTAAAAAATTTAAACCACAAAAAACTTCAACAAATATGGACAAGTCAATTAAGGAAAATAAAACACAGCCATCCAAGACAGGGGAAGGTCCTCTCGCAGGGAGGCATATGATGCAACACAGAGAAAGCCGAAAGGAGTCTGTGTTACTGACTAACCTTCTTTCTTCTAGATTTTCCAGATTTGGCACCTGGAATGTTCGGACATTAAACGAACAAGGGAAAGTGGCACAAGTAGCAGCAGAAATGAGGTAATATAAAATAGAGGTTCTGGGAATGTGTGAAATAAAGTGGAAGGGGGTAGACAAGAAGAAACTCATCACAGGTGAATTGGTGCTGTCCTCAGGACATGAAGACGTAAGTTCACACCATAGTGAAGGGGTAGCTCATTGAATGGGAAGCCATTGGACCCAGAATAATAACAGCTACTTTTAAATATATATTTAGATATAGATATATGGTCGAGTCTGGATTAGTAGAAGCCAATGGGATCATCTAAAATACTTCTGCTTATCAGGTGTTTGCTCAGAGCTGGACATTTTGTGGTGAGAATAAGGGAGAAAGTAAAAATTATTATGTTTGTGTGTTTGTTTATATATATACATACTACATATGTACATTTATTTTTATTTATCGATATACAGACAGAGAGAAAGAGAGACTAAAAAACACATGGAGAAGGGAAATGGAGACAATTCTGAAAGAGATTAAAAAACGTTATGGTAAGACACTGAACTGTTGACACAGGATGTAAATGCTTGGCATACATTTCTTGCATCTAAGGGTAATGATGCTTATCAATGTGCTAACAACAACAAAAAACAGTATAATATTTATAGTAGATAACTCAAACCGCCCATTTTTACCACTAAATATTCAGTAAATTTTCTCAAAGTTAGCATTTTGACAAGTTACACAACATGCCCAATTTTTCAAAATTGAGTAACTTTTGAACAAATTCACCTAGGGTATTAAATTTTGTACCAAAACGCTTAAAATAAAAAGATCTACCCATCTACATATATTATTAAGAGAAATATGTAATTTTAAAATTCAGTTTGGAGTACCTATTTAAAGCACCATATACAGAAAATTCTGCTCCACAAACATCTCATTTATACGGTTTCTCTCCTGTATGTGTCCTTCTGTGATCCTTTAAAATATCATTTAGAGAAAATTCTGCTCCACAAACATCTCATTTATAAGGTTTATTTCATGTATGTGTCCTTATGTGATTTGATTCTTTAAAGTACTATTTCTAGAAAATTCTGCTTCACAAACATCACATTTATAAGGTTTCTCTCCTGTATGTGTCCTTTTGTGATTCTTTAAATGAACATTTTGAGAAAATTCTGCTCCACAAACATCACATGTATAAGGTTTCTCTCCTGTATGTGTCCTTTTGTGATTCTTTAAATTAACATTTTGAGAGAATTCTGCTCTACAAACATCACATTTATAAGGTTTCACTCCTGTATGTGTCCTTTTGTGATACTTTAAAGTACTATTTCTAGAAAATTCTGCTTCACAAACATCACATTTATAAGGTTTCTCTCCTGCATGTGTCCTTTTGTGATTCTTTAAAGAACCGTTTTGAGAAGACTTTGTGATTCTTTAAATGACAATTTATGGAAAATGTTGCTCCACAAACATCACATTTATAAGGTTTCTCTCCTGTATGTGTCCTTTTGTGATACTTTAAAGTATTATTTCTAGAAAATTCTGCTCCACAAACATAACATTTATAAGGTTTCTCTCCTGTATGTGTCCTTTTGTGATTCTTTAAAGAACCATTTTGAGAAAACTTTGCTCCGCAAGCATCACATATATAAGGTTTCTCTCCTGTATGTGTCCTTTTATGAATCTTTAAATCACCAGTTACAGAAAATTTTGTTCCACAAACATCACATTTGTAAGGTTTCTCTCCTGTATGTGTCCTTTTGTGATTCTTTAAAGCACAATTTATGGAAAATTGTGCTCCACAAACATTACATTTATAAGGTTTCTCTCCTGTATGTGTCCTTTTGTGATTCTTTAAATTAACATTTTGAGAAAATTCTGCTCCACAAACATCACATTTATAAGGTTTCTCTCCTGTATGTGTCCTTTTGTGATTCTTTAAATTAACATTTTGAGAGAATTCTGCTCCACAAACATCACATTTATAAGGTTTCTCTCCTGTATGTGTCCTTTTGTGATTCTTTAAATGAACATTTTGAGAAAATTCTGCTCCACAAACATCACATTTATAAGGTTTCTCTCCTGTATGTGTCCTTTTGTGATCCTTTAAAGTACTATTTACAGAAAATCCTCTTCCACAAACATCACATTTATAAGGTTTCTCTCCTGTATGTGTCCTTTTGTGATTCTTTAAAATACTATTTCTAGAAAATTTTGCTCCACAAACATCACATTTATAAGGTCTCTCTCCTGTATGTATCTTTTTGTGATCCTTTAAAGTACTATTTACAGAAAATCCTCTTCCACAAACATCACACTTATAAGGTTTCTCCCTTGTATGTGTCAATATGTTTCTCTTTAAACAACTATTTACAACAAAATCTGATTTTTCTTCTGTATTTCTTTTGTGCCATTTTAAATTAGAATCTTGAGCAAACTCTTTACCACAAACATCACACTTATAAGATTTTTCTACTGAAGGCTTATTACACGCGTAACATTTTTCTTTTGAATTTGTCGTTTTATGATCACTTTGAGAAAATTCTTCTCTACAAACACATTTGTAATGCAACTTGCCATTATGCTGCATTATAGGTTTCTTAAAATAATCATTTCTAGAAAACATACTATAAACATTACACTTGTAAGGCATCTCTTCTATATGCTGCATTATATGTGCCTTTAGATAACCAAAATGAGTAAACTCCATACCACAGAGATCACACTTATAATGTTTCTGTGCTGTGCATATTCTTTCTTGTTGCCAAAGACTAGATTGTGTAGCTAATTCTACATTACCAATATTATTTATATAACACTTTTCTCTCATATAATAAAGCTCATGTTCACTGCCACATAATTTAAAACCTTCATTACTTCCACTGTTGAGAGTATATTCCTTATAGACTGTTGTTGATTCCCTGGAACAGTTTTCATTTTGTATGGCTGCAGTTTGGGGAGACTCATTCAAGTCTACAGCCATTATCTCAGAGTCTGTCAAATTCAGTGATAGTGCCTCACTCAGTCTTGACTTGATGTTATTGTCTGTATTCAGTGCTGCAGCTGCAGAACTTATTTTCATCTCATTCACAACTTTTTTTGTGAATTTTGGCAACACTTCAAGGAATGCAGCATTCTGCATTGGTTCACTCTTTATAAAATTGTTCATAATTTTCACATCTGAAAGATCAACACTAGAGTGTAGATGGCAGCCCTGGTTACTGGAATGGTCACCTGAAATTCATTGAATAAAAAAACTTCAGATAATTATGCCTTACACATAAAATGTTAATTCTTTACGTTTTATAGTTTTATATTAGGCATGTTTTTGTTTTTTTCGTACGCCCGCTATTACTCGAGGCGAGATCTCAGGTTAGTATGTCTAGCCTGGGACTGATTTTACGTGAGTTTCCACTTTTTTCTTGCACAGAGACAGGTGTCCCTTGCCATTTAGGCAGATACTCGCTGATTTCGGAGGTACCCATTAGAGCTGGGTCGGCTCAGAAGCCGCCAGTCCCTGGTCAATGACACTCCTTCAAATGTACTCGCTAGGGCTCAAGTTAATCCAGTCCAAACCCTGGTCGACGAAAAATCTTCAAATGTCCTCGCCCAGGTTTGATCCTGGGTCACCCGGTCACCAGCGCAGTGTGGTAACCACTACGCTAGCGCGGCTTGCTAGGAATGTATTAAATGTCATACAACTTTAAGAATGATTTAGAAGCGGTGTTTGTTTCTGATTGATTTATGAATAATGGCATGTCAGTGGGTATCACAGGAATGTACAGAATGAATATATCTTATCTTCTGGCACAGCATGCTAATACTTTCACCATTTGGCATGAAGTTCTACATACATAGTCTAGTTCCATTATATAATTTAAGCAGATTAAGAATAAGCAATAATATTATCTGTGTTTATATTTTTAAAAATAATGCTGTATACTGACATTCCAGGTGGTTCCCAACAGCTGAGCAATTCTGTTAAATAAAATACAGCCTGATGGCTATCTATGACAGTATCAGTTGATGTGCATGTTGTGGCAGCGTCAGGAAACTCATTAAGTGTTTGGAAATTCATACTGCCGTCATTCTCATTTTTAAGTCACAGAATTGCTTGTTTACAAACTATTTATAGTTTCTAAAGCTGTTGTAAATGGTCAGAAAAACAATGAAATTCTAATGACAGAAGAAAGCTCAGAGAGACCAGTAGCTATCTTCTCAGATGCGCTGTCAGTGATTACAATGCGGAAAAGTCAAAGTAATGTTGAACTGGATGACCTAAGAGTAACACTTCACAGACTATGTCAGCAATACAAAAGAGTTGTGATACAGTGGATCCCTTCTCACTGCAACATCCCTGGAAAGGAAGAGGCTGACAGATTGGCAAAGGAAGGGGGAAAACTTCCTCAACTTGACACAAATATAACCTATGAGGAGTCCAAGAGTTTTATCAAGCGCAGATACAGGCACAAGTGGGAAGAAGAGCATCCAGGCCACACAAAAAATGACCCGTATTACCAGCTCAGCAGAAGTGAACAAGTGGTAATCTTCAGACTTCGCACAGGCCATAACAGATTGACATACCATCTATTCAACAAACTGAAGATAGGAACTACTGATGAGTCTCACTGTGGCACCGATAAAATGACTGCCGAACATCTGCTTCAAAGGTGCCCAATATATGAGGAACAGAGAAAACGCATATGGCCATCACCAGTACCATTCTTGGAGAAAATCTACGGAGATATCAACAGCCTCAGGCTGACAACTGCTTTCTTTGAACTTATTCAAGTTGACATCTGATGGTGAACAAAGAAAAGGAAGAAGAAGAAGAAGAAAAACAATGTTCTGTCACTCCTAACATGATAGAACCACTGTGTGAGAATCCAATGAAAATGAAATCAGATCAGCTCTGCCAGTGAAAGCCCAGCTACTGTAGATTCTACTTTCACTCTTCATCTTTTCTTTGGCTTTCCACTTTTTCCTTACCTTGCTGGCTTCAGTCAAGGGTATATCTGCTTATACTGGTTGGGTGTTTCGTTAAGGGTGTATATCATTCCTCCATTTTTTCGCTATTAATTTCCAACTGTATGGGTGTTTGACTGGTCTACTCTATGTCTGTGATTGTTATTACACCTGGGTATTTAATACAGTGGATATGACAGAGGTATATGGAATATATGGAGTTTGGAGATAGGGGTCTCATCCATATATGATGTCACATAGTGAGGGGGAGTCCAAAATTTTGTGACAATGTGTGATGATAGGGGTAGAGGGGGGTGGGCAGGAGGGTAAAGAGATGTGGCCTCAAAAAACAAATAATAGTACAGATCGCTTCTTTCATAAACATAGCTGTCAACCTGTACAAATCTTTCATACAGAGTATGTATTTTTGATACTTTTAGCAGTGTACGGCCATACAGACTCGTTGTATGGATTCTCTCCCCCCCCCCCCCCCACTTTAAAAAAATCGATTTTTTTTATATTTAAAAAAAAATTCTAAAAATATTTTCCAACCCAAGTTTCTTTAAATTTTTAATCAGAATATATTTTCTAGTCCAGGTTTTTTTTAAACCAATTTTTTATATATTTAATTCCGGGAAACTGTGTCTGTTTTTAAACTGAGGTCTCTCCCGGCAACCAATCAAATCCTTTTATACCCAACAATTCGGCCTCAAACACTTTCGGTTTTCAGCGTAACGTGTTGTATTTTTATAGGGACCTGTTATCAGCCACGCTTGCCAAGACACTTCAACGCCATTTTCTTTAAAAAAAGCTAAGCACTTATAACTTGGTGTAATATTGCTGTTGTTTTGCTTTGTTGCAATTTAATCGCTGTCTTAATCATTCCAGTTATATCTTGCCCCTCAGTATATTTCTGATAAATTAATGTCATAATATTCTGTGTAGGCCCTACATAACTAGGAAAAAAAAAGTTTCTTTGCGTTGAGTAGGCCTACTTTATTCCAGCGGTCGAGATTCACTGCTTTATTTTTTAATAAAGTGGCGATCTATTATCACTGGTCTAGGCTACCAACTTTTAAATAACAATTTTGTAAATTTTTGGTACCGGTAGTACGTTGTATCTTCCTATATTTGATATTATGTTCATAATTTGGTTAATATTTTTATTTTTTGCTGTTAGCTGTTTGCTTTGCTTCGTTGTATTTTATTTTTGTCGCTCTCTTAATCTTTCCAGTTCTATTTTGACCATTTAAATATTTCCAATAAATTAATATCATAAAATTTTGTGTAGGCCCTACAAAAGTAGAAAAAACAGTTTATTTGCATTGAGTAGGCCTACCTACTTTATTCCAATGGTCAAGATTCGCTGCTTTATTTTTTAATAAAGTGTTAATCTATTATCACTGGTCTAGGCTACCAACTTTTAAATAATTTTGTAAATTTTTGATGCTACGTTTTTCTTCTCATTTGATATTCTGTTCATAATTTGGTTAAATTTATTTTTGTTTGCTGTTAGCTGTTTGCTTTGCTTCATTGTATTTTTTGTTTGTTTGTCGTTCTCTTAAACTTTCCAGTTGTATTTTAATAGTTTAAATATTTCCAATAAATTAATGTCATACTTTTCTGTGTCGGCCCTACATAACTAGAAAAAAGTTTGTTTGCATAAACCTGGCTGCTTTATTTTTCAATTAAAAAATCCACAAAGACTGCAGGAGGTACATGAATGCAGACACACTCACATCTTTTTTACAGTGTAAGATTAACATGTTATATATATATATATATATATATATATATATATATATATATATATATATATATATATATATATATATATATATATATATATATATATATATATATATATATATATATATATATATATATATGAATAATGTGCTGAGTGTTTAATGTCCTGAGTAAGGACAACTTACAGAACAGTTTAGAATAAAAACTGGAGTGTGAAATGGATGCCTCTTGTCACCATTTCTCTTCCTATCGGCTATAGATTGAGTTACAAGTATAATATAATGACATCTTCATCAACCAACAGGAATAGAATCCAGTGAACTAAACAGCTAGATGATCTAAATCAGTGGTTCCCAAAGTGGGCGGTACTGCCCCCCAGTGGGCGTTGAGGGGATCCAAGGGGGTGACAAAGGAAAAGAGGGCAGCAGGGGGAGCAGAAGTATGGGGGTGACTGAAGAGATGACAGGCTAAATTCAACAATATGACTCAATGTAGCACTTAAACTTACATGCCTTTCACTTATATAGGTTCCTGATGTTAGCGCTTAAAAATAGAATGTAGCCTGAGCAAACCCTAACTCAATTCTCATCCTAACTGATTTTGCTTTGGTGCAGATTTGATTGCCCCAGTGTTTAAGTGGGCTGGAGATAACGTGATATCCATGGTACAAGACTTTTGGTTGCAGTAAGTCCTCACTGAACACTATCCTGCATTGTGGAAAAGTTAAGATGTTCTGTATTGCCTGTCAAACATTTTAGCCAGTAGAGTAGAGTTTCAATGCGGTCAACTACCTTCTCTCAAAGCAAAGAAACAGACTGCAAATTACTGAACATGGGGATCTTCTTCTTCCTTGTTCGCCTTCAAACTTCCACATTAATGACTTTATTAAAGGCAGCAGTCACCTCACGGTTCCTGACATCTCCAAACAGTTTTTCATGGGGTGAATTAGGTTGTTGCCATATGCTACTCTGTTCATTAATGTATGTTGGGCAGGACAGCAGCAGATGTTTGGCTGTCATGGGGCTGGTGCTACGGGTGCAAAGATCCATTACTCCTATTCTGTACTTGTGATATAGATAGTATCTCTTTCCCTAACACTCCGTGCTCTAGCTGCACTATGCAGATGTAGGTGATGACCAGTTGCTTTGGGTGGACTCCATCAAAGCAGGGGGTCAGAAATTCTTCCCACCTAGCTGGTCTCCTTAGGTCGAGCAACATCTCATTGAGTTCATATTTGAGCATGGCGATCTGAAACTCCTTCTGAGTAATTTTTAAACCTGATGTTGAAAAACTTATATCACCACACCAAGCTCATCCATCCCATTGAAAGTTAAGAGAGTCATGAAGGGTGTTGATGAAAGTTGGTTATACTGAATTAAGATTTATACCTTGTATATTAAAAAAGGTGACACAAATAAGTACACGTATCTATAGCTTTATATTAGAATTAAATAAACAGAACAATTAGTTGTCATTGTTTGGAATTAGCAGTTGCTCTTATATGCTACTCTTAATATTTTTTATGTAATGCAGGGAAATGGTATGGGGGTGTTGGAGATGTTTTCTGCAAGCCATGGGGGCAGTAACAGTGTGGAAAACACTGATCTACATTTTGTCAATGACCCAGAACTTCTGTCCCATAACCATAATAAAATGCAAGATAAAATTTAAATAACTTGATGAGAGATCACAGAAAGTGGGTCTAACAATACACAGAGAAAAAAACTATGATAATGAGAGAGAAAAATGCAGGAAACGATAACAAGATTGTACATGTTTCTTCTGTACAAAATGAAGAACAATTCACACACCTTGGCATCTGCAGTATCAATACAGTTGGAGGGATGGACAATGATATCAAAACTAAAAATACAAAAGGCTACAGGAGCTTTCACTGCACTGGAAAATATACTGATATCAAAAGAAATCAGATATAACACAAACATCCAAATTTTCAATTCAGATCTATTGTAGTGCTGTGAAACATGAAAAACAACAAAAACAACAACTACAAAGTGAGTGGCAGGATGCAGACGTAATATATACATGGCAAAATTTGATAAGGATGTATGATGTCATCAAGGAGGGGGAGCAGTATAATCTCTTTACCATTCCTGCAGGGTTTGTAGATTTCAACATTATATAAGAAAAGCAGCAAATCATGCTTGGGATTCCAGGAACGTAAGAGGCAAGATTAGATAACACCAGAAACATTACGGAAGAGGCAAGATTGGATAACACCAGAAACATTAAACACCATAGTCATGAGAAAAGAAATGAAAAGAAAGAAAATAGAAGTGAAGTACCCCAAGTTAAAGAAATTATATAGCGAACAGTACAATCAGCTCGACAAGGATGTTTGGTTTGGTTTTTAAGGACTACCTTCATTGCACATGTACTTCAGTGTTCTGATCTCCTCCCTTAGATCACACAAGGAAGATCTCAGCACAGTGTCTAAACTCCATAGCACCGGCGAGAATCCCAATGTGTATATAATGTAAAGGAATCACACATTCCATAAATATCTTTTTTGTGTGGACAAGGATGTAAAACATCAAACCTGAGCCAATAAAAGGAAATTCCTATATGATCTTGCAAGACAGGTAGCAGAGGCAGCAATGAAAAATGAACAAAGCACAGTATATAAAATAAAAACCATCAGCGGAAGACAAGGAGCAAACCATTTTACATTAGTAAGAGATTAGCAAAGAAATCTCATCACCACAGCAAAGGGACAGGAAACAAGATGGGCAGAGCATTTCAGAGAAACTCTGAACAAGGAACCACCAGAGACACAGATGAATGTTTCTGTGGCTGAAAATGTTAATACAGGCATTCCACTGCAATCAAAGGGTTAAAAAATGTAAAAGCTCCTGGTCACAATAATTTAAATGCAGAGCTATTTAAGACAGACCCTGAACTAGCAGCAGAACAATTGGAACCACTTTTTGCACATGTCTGGAAAACAGAGACAACACCAACGGAGTGGAATAAAGGAATTAATTGTCAAATTGCCCAAGAAGGGTGACCTTGCAGACTGTAACAACTGGAGAGGAATTACTCTCCTCTTAGTTCCCAGTAAATTACTAGGCAGGATAATCATCCAGAGAATTTCAAAAGTAGTAGACCACTGAGGAAAGAACAAGCAGGTTTCAGAAAGAACAGAAGATGTGCAGATCATATATTTACCCTCAGGAACATTATAGAGCAGTGCTCAGAATGGCAGAGACAGCTGTACATTAATGTTCTTGATTTTGAAAAGGCTTTTGACAGTATACATAGGGACAACCTATGGAAAATACTGAGGGTTATGGCAGTTCATAAAACTGTTTGAAATTACTCAATCAATGAGTATAATAATTAGAATAATTTAATTTAATTTCAGCGCTTATGAACATAAAACCGATCTTTGACCTAATTTAAGCTAATATTTCCACAAATACAATTTGGTGACATTAATTCTGGAGTAAAACCAATTTTCATGGCTGTCACATAGTAGGTATATCTTTATCACTCTGCATCTTTTCCAACATTTTTCTTTTTTTTTTCTTTTCTCTTTCATTTTACTCTTTCATCATTGTTAAAGTAATCTGTCTTAAGCATGGCTTATTCTTAAGTGTAACTTAACACTACTTTGATTTATTTCCCCACTTTGCACTATCTTTTAGGATCCACATTGCCTTGTTAGAATCTTAATAAACACACATGGCCACATTAGATAAGCATTGTTTACTTTGGGAGAAACCCGACATGGCAATAGAGAGAAATCTTTTCATGGCTAATCTGATGTTTAAACAACATGACAGTCATCACTTTGGTACACAATAGCAGAAAATGCTCATGACTCTCTCAGGAATGTGTGTTGCCAGATGGTAGCCAATAATAGGGGTTTAATCTCTTAGATGTAGAGTACCTAGCAAGATAAGGAACAAGGAGATTATGGAAACCGCCTTGCGACAATGAGCCCCACTATAGCATGCACTTGACGTGAAGCAGAAAAACTAAAGACAGAAGGCTTTGTGACAGAGGGGTGGGTGATTTCTGCATTCAGTGGCCAATCCAAAACCAGTCTGTCTTGCAAAACGAAGATATAGCACAGAATAGAATAGTTGGTTGCGAGAGCCCACTCACTTTAGCATAGACCTGTATTGTGGACATCACAGCATGATGGACACCTTGTTATTGGATTGGAGGTGAGACCAAAAGGTAAGGACATCTGACCCATGGGCCAACTAGAAATATAATGAGATGTTTGCCAGAACGGTAGTACTGAGTTTTCAACATAGTGGCGCATAACAGTCTTCCTTATCAAATAGCCTGTGTACATCTGTTCTAATAATCTTTTAAAAACTATTTTTTATTTTTCTTCGACTTATTTTTGCACTTAGCCTCATACCTAAATGTGTGAATGCTTGTTTTCCATTACTTCTATTCATAAATGATTGAGCAAATCAACAATTTTTCCTCTCGGATAATATGAAGTAATTCAAAGCTATATACTTCACTTTGATGTAGATTGTTAGATCATCATTACAAACTTACAAGAGCACACACTTTCATGTGCAATATATTTAACACTTTTCATTTGCATCTTATGTCATACATTATTTTACGAGAGAATTAAAAAGAGTGATCAGTAGTGAGCAATAAGATAAATGAAAGTCAACCATTGATATTAGACGTGAAACTTATGAAGCCACTTTGTGTATCATCAGACCAGCCAAGGTGTGAGTCTACACATTACGTGTTTGGCATCTAACCAGAAAGAAGCTAGCAAATCATACATCTGGATAGCAGAGTTCACAAGATAGGACATCCTACACTTCCTAAGTTACAAAGGAAGTCTGATCCGCATTTGTAAACGTTGTGGTACAGCATTTTATTCACCGGCTTATCAAGTGCTCACAAGTTGATTGCATATACAAATATCAAGTTCAACTCACTCAAAAGCTTACCGCATGAGTCAAGCTAAAGCACGCATAAGTTGATTCTTATATTTATATAAAGTTCAACTCACTCAAAAGCATATTTTATAAATCAAGATTCCATATTTACAAGTTGATTCGCATATACAAATAGCAAATTCAGCTCACTCAAAAGCGTATTTTATAATTCAAGAGAACATATTTAAGTTGATGGGTCTACATACCAAGATCACTTACGACAAGGGCCTGTGAATGTTTCATAAATATGTTTTTATTCCGGATTTCTTCATGGATAAAAACCTATGTAGTTTCAGAGCATTCTTTAAGAGAACAAATGATGAGGACAACTGATTAAAAAATAGAACATTTTAAGAAGTGAGATAAGTTTAGGATATTGTGCTTGCAACTTCATTATGTGAGAGAATCACTTCAGAAATTATCACAAAAAATAATGTGGTGGTCCTATGCTTCTCAAGGAACAAAGAATGTACAATCTTTTATTGATGAGAAGAAAATTTATGAAACACTGTTTTGCTGACAGTTGTGAAACAGGTTTTAGGACTAAGATACATCTTCCAATGATACTAGACTGGTAGCATGTATAATCTTGTTGAATATGCTACTATTTCTGCTTGTACCCACAGGTGATACTAGATTACAGACAAGTGTATCATATATGTCAACGGCAGTTTTGTTACTGTGGGGGTTTAAGCTCTAACATCTTTTAATGTTTGATTTACCATGACTACTTTTTAAACCCTCTTCCAATAAATTAGCTATTGATTCAGAATTTCACCTCACAAAGGCCACCTTTTAAATATAACATCAAAATGTAAGAAAACAATGTTACAGAATGATTCAGAATGAGTTAGATCCATGGGGCGGCAAACATCTTGAAGTAACACAATAAAGACAGCACACCAGCCTACATTATATGCACAAGTATTCAGCCTCAACTAAGATGCTTCTTTGCTTAAAAAAGGAGCAGAAGAAGCTTATTTACATGCTTACCAATTACATCTTTCCATATATCTGACTGTTTTACTTCATGCCATTCTGATCTCTTCCTGTCCATGGTTCCAACTTTCTGGGAATTAATGTCTGAATCTTTAGAGACACTAGTCCAGTCACATTCCTGGATAACATGCAAACAAAATCATAGGTTATGTGAAGGATTTCTGAAATCACCACCAACCAATACTTTTATCATCAGGTTCAACTTTGAGACAGTCAACAGTTCCAGAGTGTTTGAAGTATATTTCTATAAACAACAAAGTCTGTGGTCTATACCATTAAATAATTTCTCACTGTCCATAAAGATGATGTATAAATGTGCCTGAAATTAATGATTCTGAGTCTTGCCATCTGATCTAAAATTTGTTTACTGTTCAAAATTCTGCATGTTCTTTCAAGAGTTTGTTAATCTAAAGCTTCTTTCACATGGTATAGCGTCACTCAGGTCAGAATTTTGTTTAGCCACTGCCAAATTTTATGTCTCAACAGTTGATGTGTATAATCACATTGTCTCTCTTAAGTAATTTAAATATACTACTCGTCAAAAGTCAATGGCCACCCTATTATTTTCAATACACTTTTATATAAGCGCATAGAATGATTAAATAAGGAAGTTTTTAGTAAAAATGGGTGCAATATCTTCCTCTGACAGTCCTCTATGCACGTTAAGCATAAAAACAACTCACCGACAACCATGGTGATCATGTGCAATTTGGTTTGCTGACCATAAATTCACATTTTTAATCTGTTTTTTCAAACTTCCGTACAACCAAATAGGTGAAGTAATCGTGCTGATTGACATTCCACGTGCAATGGCGACTTTTCGTGAACAGAGTTCACTCTTAATTTGTTTTGAAATTAGCAGACTTAGGGTAGTTTCATCACTTGCAAAAACAATGCCACCGAGAAGAAGTCTTGACACCTTACAAAGAATGAGGGCTATAGCGTGGGTTGAAAGTGGTTTATCTGTCTGTGAGGTTGCTAGATGGCTTGCAGTGTCACACTCTACTATCCAAAGAATTTTGGAGAGATTTCAGGCCACAGGAAGTGTGGAGGATCGCTACCGGCCAGGTCGCCCTAGATGCACCAATAGACATGACAGGTACCTCTTGTTGTCATCCCTGCGCCATCGAACAGTGACTTGTTCCACTCTAAGATGTCAGCTGAGACAAACTGTAAACGTTAATGTCAGTCAAAGCACCATTCGCAGACGTTTACATGAATTTGGACTGGCTGCTCGATGTCCTGCAGTCAGAATCCCTCTTACTCCTGTTCATCACAGAGCCTGTGTTGCTTGGTGTCGCAAGCACATCCGATGGACAAGGCAACATTGGAGTCAAGTTCTCTTCACTGATGAATCTCGCTTCAATGTCATTCAATGATGGCAGGATTTGAGTTTGGAGACGACCAGGAGAGCGATTTACTGATGACACAATTCAAGAGGTGGATCGTTATGGTAGGGGATCTGTCATGGCCTGGGGAGGCTTCTACAGACACGACAGGACCCCACTCTACATGACATCATCCAAGGCAACTTGACCGGCCCAAGATACCAGAACGAAATCTTGAGACCAATTGTTCAGCCTGCTCTGGAGGCCATAGGTGGTAATGCCATCCTCCAAGATGATAATGCTCGACCCCATCGAGCTTGTGTGGTGAATGAGTTTATTCAGCAATATGGGATCATCAGGATGGCATGGCCAGCTCATTCACCTGACCTTTCTCCGATTGAGCACCTCTGGGATGTCCTTGGTCGAAGATTGTCCACAAATCACCTCCTGCCAATGGATGTTGCACAGCTGACTGCATTTCTGCTTCAGGAATGGCAAGCTGTTCCTCGGGATACTCTTCGGACCCTTGTGGACTCGATGCGTCTACGCTGTCTTGAATGCCTTGCTGCAAACGGTGGTCATACCCAATTTTGAAATGTCTATTTGTCTAATATCTATTGTGTGACTTTTGAAAAGGTGGGTTACACACTTCCCAGCATCATTGCGTTTGAATGTTTGTTTCCATTTCTTTTCGTGACATGTCAATTTGGTATTCAATAAATGCCGTTTTGACTGATACCAATTACGTTTATATCAGATTTGTTTTATGGTTTCAACCAAGGTTTTTCTAAATGGCCCTTGACTTTTGATGAGTAGTATATAACAAGCTGGAAGGGAACAGAAATTCAAGAAAATGAACACAGAAATAAATAGTTATCTTCAGAACATAAGACAGGTAAAGGGAGACTAAAAAGCATGGAGAAGAGAAATGGAGACAGTCATGAAATGGATAAAAAAAACACTGAGGGAAGACATTTCTCCCCCCCCAACCTCTTAGCTGGTATAGGATAGGAAGGTTTGCTGTAAATTTGTTGAAAGTCTATGCTCTTTAGGAAGCTGAAAGGTAATGGTTATCTTTCACTCACTTCCTTATGTGATTTATATATGGCTAAATATAGCTTGATATGTTTTATGCCCTGTTTACGTTAAGTTTTTCTATTACCACCACAAGGCCCCTGATGCTGCTTGCTCATGGACGTTTCCACAAGATAAAAACCATTTTAAAATCTCCTGCATACCAGTTCAATATAGCTCCACTAAATCCCCCACATATCGAGCCAGAAGAAGTTAAGCTACAGATTAACTGTTAAAAACTAATAAAGAACGAATGAACGAACGAACTTTATTTTCGAAGGGTAAAGAATTGGGCGCGCAGGCCCGTCTAACATTCTGCCCTTCCACTCTCATTAATCTTGCATACTATATATATATCCTTTCATTCCCACATGATGCTTTAAGCATTAATTAAAGGTATGCAACATTATAAAGTTACCATAACAGCATTCATTTACATTATGCAATCATAATTTTTTTAAAAATGAGTAGGTTTTTTTTTTGAAACAAACAAGCTAGTAATTGGGGGAAAAAAGTAATAATAAAATAAAATAAATAAAACAAATAAAAATAAATAAATTCTGTATACCGACACTCACTCATGCGGTCAATCCGTCTACAATTAATCTGTATTTTTGAATGTGTCATCAATCATCAATACAAAAATTACATAAACACATTCTCGCTTATGTCCATACATTCTTGGTGGAAAATGAAATAATAATAATACTTTCTTACGCACTTCTGTGGCAGGAAAAGTCTTTGAGCAGTTTAAAAAAAAAAAATTCACATTTCTAAAGTGCAGTGGTATGCGGGTACATTCTCACGACTCACATTACTAAAGTACAGTATTATGTGGGTACATTCTCACATACATTACATTATATAATAATATTTTAAAGTGAATATAATAATAATATTACATGGAAAGAAAGAAATAAAGAATGCCATAAAGCTTCTTCAAGATGGAAAAGTGGTCCAGATTGCATTCCAGCAGACGTCATCAAAGCAGATGACTGCTACAGAGATTTTCTACAAATTGCTTGCAAAAGTCTGGAAGAAAGAACGAATGAACGAACTTTATTTTCAAAGGGTTGAGATTTGGGCAAGGAGGCCCATCTGACATTCTGCCCTTCCTTTCTCTCACCTTTCATACTTTCATACTCTCTCACCTTCGATACAAGACAACAGGAGGCTGAGACGCTTGGGAGTCATGACCCAAGTGGGCCCGCCCCCCCTAAGAGTGTAAAGGAGTATATCGAGCCAAAACACTTGTCGGATGGGGGGACTTCTTCTGATGATCAGAATGCTTCCTGTTGTATCGCTCTGTAAAGAGTTTCCTATCATAGTTACATGGTCAAACCAGTGACAATCAGGAAAAGACCGATGGACTTCTGGAAAGACAGATGACACCGGGAAAGACTAGAAACCGGCTGACCCCGTAAGCTGTATTCAATAGCTACAGGACCCAAAAATGATAGATGCCCCCAGGATTCACCGAAAGGGGGGGAGGATGATGAATCCACAGGCGCCTCATTGGAATCGACCAGACCCGTTACACGGACTTCGAGCTCTGAATTCCAGCTGGAATTTCCATGTGCCTGTGGTAGGGAATTATCTACTCAGAGAGGAATGAAAATCCACAGAACGAAAAAGGGGTGTGGGAGGTCATCAGGGGGAGATCAACAGCGCTCTGTCTCGACGGATAAGACGTTAGAAGAACGCAGACAGGAGTCAATCCACAGTGCTGAGTACATTCAAGTTGATCTGCCAGATGATGATCTCACACACTTCTTGGACGGGAAGAGAGATGCAATCAAGTTTCCACCTGCCAGTGCAAAAGGGCTTTGGGAACAGCTGGACGAAGCCTTGGCAAAAGAGATGGATAACATTCTGAAGCAGCTAACTTTGGAGAAGAAGCTGGAAATCTTCGGCGACATAATATATCTGCACTGTCGCAAAGTGTTCGGAGTGAGGGAGGCAAGGGAAAGTAACCCACCACAAAAAAGTAGAAGACAAATTAAAATTGAAGAAATCAGGAAACAGAAGAAGCTTGCCCGAAAACTGTTCAAGAACGCAGTTGCCACAGAGAAGGAAGGGTTACGACAAGTTTGGGAGCACCTGAAAGGCCAACATAATGCCCTTTGTAGAGCAGAAAGGTTGTGCAGGAAGAGTAGGAAGACTCAAAGGGATAGGGAAAGATTCTTTAGGGAGCCCTTCAAGTTTGCCAAAGAACTGTTTGAGCAGCCACGGTCGGGTATGCTAAACATCAGGAAAGAAGACCTGGAAGAACACCTTAGAATGACATATTCAAATGGTCGCAAAGATGAGCCGCTCAGCAGCATGGCAGGGGTTAAATGGCCGAGTAAGCCAGGAGCTGAGTTTAACACCAAGCCCCCAATGGTGCAAGATGTAGAAAGCATTGTCCAGAAAGCTCAGTGCAAGTCAGCTCCAGGTCCTAAACTCCGCCTAGGCCGGTCCCAAGCCCGCCTGAAAAAGGAGGAGGGCGGACTGCATGGAGGCCGTAAGGAGGCAGCCCCTCCACCATGCAAAGGCACAACAGGCCAATTGCCTGTTTGCTTTAAATCACGGTTATGCGAAATACAAGAGAGAAAACCGGACTGATTCTAAAAGGCAACGAACTGGAACGGACTGCGGACTATGACTTTTGGAACATGGAACACAAGAAGTATAAATGGGAAAGAAGAGGAGCTGGTGGAAGAGATGAGGAAAGCAAAACTAGAAATCCTGGCTTTAACGGAAACGAAGAAATAGGGAAAAGGAGTCATGGATCTCGATGGCGACATGCTCTACAGTGGTGTACCCACATCTGTAAGAGCTAAAGATGGCGTGGGTTGCATTGTGGCCAAAAACCAAAAAGATAGTATCAAAGGATGGAAATTTGTCTCAGAATGTATTATGGTGGTACAACTAAAAGAAGGAGAAACCATAGTCAACCTGGTCATAGTGTATGGGCTAAATGAGGATGAGAGAGCAGAGGTCAAGGAGGAATTCTTCGAGCTGCTTCAAAAGACAGTGGATGACTGCCTAGATGAAGTTATAATGCTCGGAGATTTCAATGCCAGAGTTGGAAATGACAATGCTAGATGGGGTGGAGTAATCGGAAGTCCTGGGAAGAATTTGGAGAAAAGCTAGAAAAAGATGCGCAAGAAAACCAGAAATTGTTTTATAGGACACTAAAGAACATGAGGAAAGAAAAACAATGCCCTCTCAAATTTACAAAGGACAAGCAAGGCAAATTGCTTACTGCCCCAAAGGAAGTAATGGAAAGATGGAAAGAATATTTCTCAGAACTCCTTGATGATGAGAAAGGTCAAGCATCAGAAATGATAACCACTAGCACAGAAGAGAAAACCAATGGTGGTGAAGATGACATAAAGATGGAAGAACTGAAGGCAGCACTGGAGAAAATCAAGATGGGCAAAGCAGCAGGACATTATGGTATAACACCAGAAATGGTTAAGTACATGGGAGCATCAGGTGACTTATTACTCTTAAGGGTCCTACAGGCAGTGTGGTGCAACAAGGCCATACCAAAGGATTGGGAGATTGCCATCATAACAAGGGTGACATTTGACAATGTGGAAACCACAGAGGCATATCCCTTCTCAGTGTCCCTTGTAAAATCTACTCTAGAATCCTAGAGCAGAGACTCCGATGCCTAGTTGAGCCACAATTGGATGAAGTCCAGTGCGGATTCCAAGCAAACCGAAATACTCAAGACCTAATCTTCACACTCAGACAGCTTAGTGAAAAGGCCCTTGAGTATAAGAGTGAGATCCATCTTTGTTTCATAGATCTAGAAAAGGTGTTTGACAGGGTCCCCTGGAGCAAACTTTGGGACTGTTTGACAAGGAAGAACATTCCAGCACCTCTGATTCATGCTATACAGAGCTTCTACAAGTCTTGCAGAAATTATGTGAGGACAGCAAACTATAAGTCAGAAGAGTTCAGGACCACCACAGATGTAAGACAAGGTGATATCATGTCACCTTATCTTTTCATACTCCTCATGTCATCAAGGCATGTAAGGAGAGAACAAGAAAGTATTTAGTGGGGTACTGGAAGATGAGACAGGTCTGTATTTCAGAGCTGGCATTTGCTGATGTTGTTGTCCTGATTGCTAAATCAGAGGCACATCTCCAATCCAACCTGCAAGTCTGGAAGGAAGAGCTGGAGAAGAGATGGTTGGTCATTAGCAGCTCTAAAACAAAATCCATGGTGATATCACGAGAAGAAAGGGTACATCAGATTAAGCTGGGAGAACAAGTCCTGGAGCAGGTCGACCACTTTAAATACCTCGGAGATATTATAGACCAAAAGGAAGGCATCAAAGAAGAGTTGGCCACTCGAAAAGCAGCAGCTGGGAGACTTTTTCAGGCCATAAATCGAGGATTCCTCAGCAAGAGAGAGGCTGGTAAGAAAACGAAGATGGCTGTATACCGCTCCACCTATGTCCCAGTCTTGACATATGGATGCGAGTCATGGGCAATGATCACAACCAACAAAAGCCAGATCCAAACCTCAGAAATGAGGTATCTGAGGAAGGTGGTTGAAGTAATAAGAAGAGATATGGTACGCAACCAGACGATATGTCAAGGCCTAAAATGCCACTCCCTGCAGACCCAAGTAGAACAGTCCCAACTAAGATGGTTTGGCCATGTCTGCAGAATGGGAGAAGTTCGGCTACCACGACAAGCATGGGAAACAAAGAGCCAGGGATCCAGACCCCCAGAGTCTGCTGGGAGGACAACATTAGACAATCTTTGAAGGACCGAGGACTAGAATGGAACCAGGCCAGGAGAAAGACAGCCTATAGGATAGTCTGGCGCTCTTTCTTCCAAACCTCTACACCTCATGGTGGTAGAAGGGGAACGACTAAGTAAGTAACAATCACTGTGAATTGATATGAAAAATGCAGCTGTAATGCAGCTGCATTAGCCATAAACTGGCACATTACTCATATATACTATTTTTTCATTAAATAATTTGTCACTTTCCATTTCTTCTTCATCTCTCTACTTCTTTTATTTTCAATATTTATGTGACCCACAGTTCCAAATCTTCATCCTGTCACCACATCTGTCACACTGCAGTGAAGACAGCCAAATCTAAAATTTACCTCTCGAATTAAAAAAATAAAAGGACCAGAATCAAAATGACAGCTCAGTCCTGACTCACTCTCATTGTGCTGAGACACAAGTAAATCACTGTTGGATAAGATTTTAACTCTTAGACTCTGGAGCAATGCTCACAGTCTTGGTCAGTTTAGAGACCTGTACTAGAGCAATGCTGACCAAAATGATTCTTCTTTACCAATAATAATAATATTAATAATAATAGCCCTTTCTGTCATAACTGACTGTGGGAATGAGGCTCTGAGGTGACAGCCCTCAGCTGCTTATTTTCCTGGTGTTCCCTTCGACATTTTCTCCTCTCTTCTGTATTGCCGTGAGAGATTCTTTTCACAAATCAGAGGTGTTGCAATACAGAGCATTGCCACTCGGTGCAATTGGCAGCTTCATACACCCAGGTTGCAGGATTTATGTCCAGTGCCCTCATGTCTCTCTTGCCCGCATCTTTGAACTTCAGCTGCGGTCGCAAAACTGTTCTTTCGCCATCTGCCAGTTGTCAGTAGAAGATATCTTTCGGGATGCGACCATCTTCCATGAGCGGCGGATATGGTCAAGCCAGTGTAGTCTGAGCTGTCTAAGCAGTGTATACATGCTTTGAAGACCATCATGCAACAACACCTTGACATTGTTCACTTTGTTCTTCCACGAAATACTAAGGATGTGGCAAAGACACTGCAGATGGAAGATATTGAGCTTTCTTTCTTGATTAGCATAGGTTACCCATGTCTTGCTGCCATATGGAAGTGTGCTGGTGATGCAGGCGTTATATACCACAGCTTTGGTCTTCATTGTGAGTTTGGAGTTTCCTCAAACATGCGTTGTGAGTGTCGCAAAATTGGTTTCAAGTCATTGCAAATGAGTTCAGTTAGATTTATAAACCCATCTCGATCGAGTGACCGCTTTCAAAATGGCGGCGTATCAGCGAAATGTGTATCGGACAGAGGAAATCGCCAACGATAAAATAAAACGAAGGGAATCCGTATGAAAAGGATTTTACATTTCAGTACAGGGAAGGATGGTGTATAACTGCATATAAGATGGAACGGTAGGAAGTTCTCATTTACGGAGATATATGCGTATTTCGGCTGCCCACAGTTACGCTAAAAGCATGTAAACTCACTTCTGTTCTAAATATTAAAATCAACAAATAACAGTTTGGGAATTTACATGGATAGGAAGATAGAGTTTTATCAGCTGAATAAAACTAGATAAGATGGAACAATATGGATATTATATATGCTGAGAATGAGAAAGGCAAAATTTCAGTCGACGCACAGATCGGCCGAAATCACTGTTCGGGAAGGATTTTTCAGGTTAGGTTTAGGCTGTGACGTCGGTACTCTCCGATACGTCCGCGCTTTGAGTATAAGTAGCGGATCGGTAAACTGAGAGGGATACACAACGCAAGAGGTTGAGACAAGACTGAGGGCAGATAACGCCACGACTCTAAATCCATCTGAAGTGTGAGCGGATCGCCAGAAAATTTCAGTCTAAGTGTCTGGAGTCTGAGGGTAAGCGAATTTACGATAGCTATCCTGTATAATAATTTCTTTTATTTTGTATTACAGGTTCATTTAGAATTCACAAAATATGCCTGTATAATATTCATTGATATAACGTATTATTATTTTAATATGATTTATTCAGGTGCTTAGTGGAAGATGGTTGCTTGTACAAAAACGTATCAAAACTAGCCCCACAGCCAAATAGAAAATATTTATTATATTTAATGCTGTATCTCGTCGATATTAAATGCATTATCGCTTACGAAGATAAAGGCAGTCCCATGACCAGAGATTGTCTTAGGGAAATAAATTGTTAGAAGCTTCAGCATGGAAGATACCGCTTTTACTAGGTTAGGTGACTAGTCCCCTTCCTCGCTGCCTTTGCCTTCCCTAGTTCGAGCGCACAACTTCGTACCCATTTACAGCTAGTAAACTGGAGTGTTCTACAGCCAGTTTCAGTAGAAAGCAACCTGATCACGTGGTCACTCACTTTATTTATTTTATGTATTAATTTTGGGTAGATGCTAAGATAGCATCAGTATTTGAATTTGTACTTGATATGATTTAGAAGGATCAAGTTATAGAATATGAAGGGATGTATAGGAGCGGAATAAACCAGATGATGTTTATTACTGATAGGTTCATATTAATTCTGTATCATTGAAATGATGTTACTTGCTATGACTGTATAACTTTGACACCTGATGACTGACTTGTCTGACTTATGTGCTAGTCAGTTACACTTAATTGAAATGTTATTAATGCTATATCACTGAAATGATGTCCTTGCTTACTATGATTGTATAACGGTGACATCTGATGACTGACTGGTCTGACATCTGTGCTAGTCAGCTACAAGTCTAGCCAGATACTAGCCAAGGCTGATATGTTGCAGGTTCCATGAAATAACTCAAACCAGACTTCCAGTATCAGAAGCCGGTGCAGTTCCTCCGAGGCAATCCCACAAAAGTGCAGGACCCCAAAGAGTGAACTTCAACTGATCATTGGCATCCCTACTGTTGGGCCTACCAAGTCTGATATCAGCAAAGGACAGTTTCAGCAGTATCAAGTTGGAAAGATAAGTGTCCTGTTTGACACTGACCACCTATACATGTGAAACAGCCAATAGTTGAAAACAATAAGTAACCATACATAAACTCAGTCAACTGATGACAGTTATCCTTAAATTCAAAGGACTAATAACAGTGATTTCAGTAACTTTATTATTTAAGATCTTGAAGTCTAAACAGAAAATAATAGTAATTGTGTGAATATTTATATATATATATGTGTATACTCTTTTCCAACTAGTAGAAATAGAATATTAGTGTAATTATTAAACTATTTTAACTGTACCTGAGGATTTATTCACTTTTTCCATTTTGTGGGTTCAGTGAATGTACATTTTACTTATCCCCTAGCATATAAGTAATCATAAGATAGTCACAGGGAGGAGACACCTTAAATCCTGGTACTACTTCTTACCAACTGGGCCAGGGTTTTCACAGTCTGACTATTGTTATGATAACAATACACCAGTGCTTATTTCTAAGACTGGGGTATTACTTGTAAGGTCAGAACTCTTTACTGGCATACTCTTACATAATAAATAAATTTAAATAACCTTCCGCTACAGTGGGGGCTCGTCTGCGGGATATATCTTTGATATTCCTGAGCCAACTTTCTATTTCTGCTGTGTAGAAATTTTGTTTTGTAAATTTTTTGGAAAGAGTAACATAGTAGGAAATAATTATATTTTTAGGAGTACCATTGAGTACAGATAAAGAAAGCTGTTTCATATATGGTGAAGTCAGTTTAATTAACTTTAATTTTAACTAAGTTAATTATATTGTAGTAAATTAGTTTGAGTAAGATCACTTGCCCTACTAGACTACAGATACATCATGGCTGACTTGGTCAAATTTAGGTCTGCTACACTGCAGGTGGGAAAAGAGCTTGGCATGGATGGTGACGTTCTGATCCGGTATGTCACGACGGAATGTGAAAAGTACACCGAGAGAGAAGCAAAGCAATTGGAAGCAGAAAGAGAAGCCAAGAAATTGGAAGCAGAAAGAGAAGCCAAGAAATTGGAAGCAGAAAGAGAAGCCAAGAAATTGGAAGCAGAAAGAGAAGCCAAGAAATTAGAAGCAGAGAGAGAAGCCAAGAAATTAGAATTAGAAGCGGAGAGAGAAACAAAGAAACTAGAAGCTGAGAGAGAAGCCAAGAAATTAGAATTGGAAGCAGAGAGAGAAGCCAAGAAATTAGAAGCTGAGAGAGAAGAAAGGAGGTTACAAGCAGAGAGAGACCATGAGCTGAAAATGAGACAGCTTGATCTTGAACTTCAGGCTGGGACTATCACCCATGGTAATAGCTCACCTCATTCTGCGAATAGCTCTTTTCAGAACACAGCAAATGGGGCCATGAACTTCCACTTAGATCCATTTGTTGAAAAGGAGGACGCAATAGAGTCGTACCTGGATAGGTATGAAAGGCTAGCCTCTACCTATGGACTGGAAAAGGAAAAATGGAGTCTAAAGTTATCCCAGGGATTGAGAGGTATTGCATATGATGTGTTTCTGAAACTCCCCAAAGAAGATCAGGAAAATTATGAAATACTAAAGCAAGCCTTACTGATCCGGTATGAAAAGAACTCTGAGGCATACAGGAAGAAATTTAGAACTTCTAAACCTCTACCTGGAGAAACATATAACCAGTTCTCAGCTAGGCTAGAAACGTATTTGTTGAAATGGAGTAGTTTAGGTAAGTATCAGAAAACCTACGAGGATCTGAAAGAAATGGTTATGTTAGAGCAAGTGAAAGATTCCATGTCTCAAGAAATGAGGAAATTCCTTATGGAACAAGGAGCAGAGAGGCTGGAAGACATTTTGAAATGTGCAGAGAGATACCAAGCAGCTCAAGCTGAATTGGTAGGAACAAAAAGGAAGCAGGTAGAAGGATATAAGCCACCACCGCAGAATACCGATTTTGACCAGATGGATCAACCATACAGATACAAGCAAAGATTTGATAATAAGGACAAGAACCCTCAGACTCAGGAAAATAAACCCTACAAACAGGGAGCTAAGTGGTGCAAATTTTGTAAGATGAGCAACCACAACACTGATGAATGTGGGAGGAAAAAACCCCTTCATCATGCTGCATGTCTACAGGTGAGGACTTCTGTTAGGAAGGAACTGACTGTGGGTCAGATAAGCCTCCATCACCCACCTACCCAGGAGATAGTGACTGTTAATGGCAAACAAGTCACAGGAATGTATGACACAGGTTTGTCCTATGACGCAGTCGTGTGTGCATCTCTGGTGAGCCCTGAACAAATCACCACAGAAACAGTAGACATTCAAGGGCCACTAAAAGGAACATCACCCCTTACTTTACCCATAGCAAAGATTCATGTCAGTTGTCGCTATGTGGAAGGGGAGATAAATGCAGCTGTGATAGATGATCCCTTTTACCCCCTAATGTTGGGGCGTAAATATGTTTTCTTGGGAGACCCTGTAAAACCTATGGTTATGGCAGAAACCCAGACCAGGTCTGACTCCAGGAACATAGAGAGGGACACCAACTTAAAATTTCATTCGACTGAAATGAAACGGGCTCAAGAAGCAGACAGCACATTGAAGCCTTGTTTTGGCAAATTGTCAAAGACACATATATCTTATTGAAAACAGAAATGTGGGCGCAGATTTTTTCTGAAGATCGCCATCCCACAGAGCTTGAGGAGGATAGAAGGAAGGAAAACTAACCTCGGAATGGTCGATTTGCAATTGTCTTGTACCCAATAGTTAAGCTAGATATCATCCAGCTTAAAATATGGGGGAGCTATGTCGCAAAATTGGTTTCAAGTCATTGCAAATGAGTTCAGTTAGATTTATAAACCCATCAACGATCGAGTGACCGCTTTCAAAATGGCGGCGTATCAGCGAAATGTGTATCGGACAGAGGAAATCGCCAACGATAAAATAAAACGAAGGGAATCCGTATGAAAAGGATTTTACATTTCAGTACAGGGAAGGATGGTGTATAACTGCATATAAGATGGAACGGTAGGAAGTTCTCATTTACGGAGATATATGCGTATTTCGGCTGCCCACAGTTACGCTAAAAGCATGTAAACTCACTTCTGTTCTAAATATTAAAATCAACAAATAACAGTTTGGGAATTTACATGGAGGAAGATAGAGTTTTATCAGCTGAATAAAACTAGATAAGATGGAACAATATGGATATTATATATGCTGAGAATGAGAAAGGCAAAATTTCAGTCGACGCACAGATCGGCCGAAATCACTGTTCGGGAAGGATTTTTCAGGTTAGGTTTAGGCTGTGACGTCGGTACTCTCCGATACGTCCGCGCTTTGCGTATAAGTAGCGGATCGGTAAAGTGAGAGAGATACACAACGCAAGAGGTTGAGACAAGACTGAGGGCAGATAACGCCACGACTCTAAATCCATCTGAAGTGTGAGCGGATCGCCAGAAAATTTCAGTCTAAGTGTCTGGAGTCTGAGGGTAAGCGAATTTACGATAGCTATCCTGTATAATAATTTCTTTTATTTTGTATTACAGGTTCATTTAGAATTCACAAAATATGCCTGTATAATATTCATTGATATAACGTATTATTATTTTAATATGATTTATTCAGGTGCTTAGTGGAAGATGGTTGCTTGTACAAAAACGTATCAAAACTAGCCCCACAGCCAAATAGAAAATATTTATTATATTTAATGCTGTATCTCGTCGATATTAAATGCATTATCGCTTACGAAGATAAAGGCAGTCCCATGACCAGAGATTGTCATAGGGAAATAAATTGTTAGAAGCTTCAGCATGGAAGATACCGCTTTTACGAGGTTAGGTGACTAGTCCCCTTCCTCGCTGCCTTTGCCTTCCCTAGTTCGAGCGCACAACTTCGTACCCATTTACAGCTGGTAAACTGGAGTGTTCTACAGCCAGTTTCAGTAGAAAGCAACCTGATCACGTGGTCACTCACTTTATTTATTTTATGTATTAATTTTGGGTAGTTCCTAAGATAGCATCAGTATTTGAATTTGTACTTGATATGATATGGAAGGATCAGGTTATAGAATATGAAGGGATGTATAGGAGCGGAATAAACCAGATGATGTTTATTACTGATGTTAATATTAATTCTGTATCATTGAAATGATGTTACTTGCTATGACTGTATAACTTTGACACCTGATGACTGACTTGTCTGACTTATGTGCTAGTCAGTTACACTTAATTGAAATGTTAATATTAATGCTATATCACTGAAATGATGTCCTTGCTTACTATGATTGTATAACGGTGACATCTGATGACTGACTGGTCTGACATCTGTGCTAGTCAGCTACAAGTCTAGCCAGATACTAGCCAAGGCTGATATGTTGCAGGTTCCATGAAATAACTCAAACCAGACTGTCCAGTATCAGAAGCCGGTGCAGTTCCTCCGAGGCAATCCCACAAAAGTGCAGGACCCCAAAGAGTGAACTTCAACTGATCATTGGCATCCCTACTGTTGGGGCTACCAAGTCTGATATCAGCAAAGGACAGTTTCAGCAGTATCAAGTTGGAAAGATAAGTGTCCTGTTTGACACTGACCACCTATACATGTGAAACAGCCAATAGTTGAAAACAATAAGTAACCATACATAAACTCAGTCAACTGATGACAGTTATCCTTAAATTCAAAGGACTAATAACAGTGATTTCAGTAACTTTATTATTTAAGATCTTGAAGTCTAAACAGAAAATAATAGTAATTGTGTGAATATTTTATATATATATGTGTATACTCTTTTCCAACTAGTAGAAATAGAATATTAGTGTAATTATTAAACTATTTTAACTGTACCTGAGGATTTATTCACTTTTTTCATTTTGTGGGTTCAGTGAATGTACATTTTACTTATCCCCTAGCATATAAGTAATCATAAGATAGTCACAGGGAGGAGACACCTTAAATCCTGGTACTACTTCTTACCAACTGGGCCAGGGTTTTCACAGTCTGACTATTGTTATGATAACAATACACCAGTGCTTATTTCTAAGACTGGGGTATTACTTGTAAGGTCAGAACTCTTTACTGGCATACTCTTACATAATAAATAAATTTAAATAACCTTCCGCTACAGTGAGGCATGCAAAAGTGGCTGCAGCTTTGCAATTGTCAATTTCTGTGTCCAGAGAGAATTTGTCTTTGATGGCAGACCTCAGGTATGTGAAGTGGTGCACCACTGCAAATTTATAGTTATCGATTGTGATAACTGGTACAACATCCACATCTTTACGCAGTATGTTTGTTTTCTTAGACTTTTTGTGTGGCCAAAAGTCCTTGCATGCTGGGGTGAAGCGATTCATCAATAATCATCTAGATTTTTTACCAATAATAAACCAAAATTTTTCCTGCTTTATCTAATACAGAAGTCGGCAACCGGTCTACCACAATCTACTAGTAGATCACAGAGGATGATTTGGTAGATCTTTAGGTGGTGTAGGGGGAATGGAGAGGGGGGGGGGATCTAGGATAATTTGGATCAACCCTCTGGACTCTTTTAATCTCTAAAGAATGATCCTGTTAAATATTTTCCATGGCTTGGTAGTTATATTGTTCCTGTGATACTTGTGCATTCTTGTAAATCTTCCTTCTTAGGCAACATGACCAGATATCCTTCCTTCCATTTTACTGGAATTTCTTCTCCCTCCCAGACTTACCAAATAATTTGTATAATACTTTGAAGGAAATGTTAATATTTCCTTGAATGGCCTAAACTGGAAAATGATCTGGACCAGCAGCTTTTCCATCTTATGGATTTCTTTATTTATTCCTTATTTGGTATAGAAGCTTGCAGATGGTCAGGTATCATCTGTAGCACAAACCATGGCCCCTTGACAAGGTGGTTCAACTAGGGACGTTTAATATGGTTAACAAATTCCCCATATAGACCACCATAAATTCTGAAAAAGCTCACTTGAAACTGGACCAAAAAATAATAGTATTTACAATTATCCAACATGTTGCAAACAAAATATTACTTCTCTGAAATTTCACCTACTTCCTTAGATCCTTAAACACAACAATATCATTAAAGTTTACTTGAATAAAACAATTTTACATACCTTAAATTCTGTTAGCCTGCTCATATTTCAAATGTAAACAGACCTGTGGTATTAGCTTCCATATTTTTCAAGCTGAAAGCAAAAAATAATATTGATAGGTTTCATTTAAGAGATTTGTAAGCCTCATTATATATGCTTGATGGTCATTTTTAAAACTTTGATTCAAATTGTATCATTTTCGGTCAGAATCTGTAAGATTAATCAATGTGAAATGTTTTAATTTTCTGCATTCCAAAAACTGGCGCATTCCTCAGATATGTCAGTTTTTTCATTTAATCACCATTATCCATTCCTTCCTTCTTTTTTTATTGCCCGATTCATGTAAACCAATAAAATAATAGCCCTTCAGTCATAAACTGACTAAAATGAGTCTCTGAGGGGACAGCCCTCAGCTGCTAATTTTCCTGTTGACCTTTCAAAGTTTTCTCCTCTCTTGCTGCTTGCCGTGAGAGATTCTATTTTCATCCCTTTTCACCCAATCTGAGGTGGCATCATGAGACTTGCCACTTGTGTGTGATTATCAGTTTTCATCGTTCTCCAGGTTGCTGGATTTATGTCCAGTGCCCTCTTTTGCATATATCTTCTGAACCTCAGCTGTGATATCGAAACAGTTTCTTCATCATCTGGCCAGTTCTCAGTAGAAATATCACTTTCGGGATTCCGACATTTGCACATTTTCATCTTTGTGGACATGGCCAAGCCTGCATAGTCCTGCGTTGTAAAGCATGTATACATGCTTTGAAGGCCACGTTTACAACACCTTGACATTTTGTCACTTTGTCCATTCACAAAAGCAGAGGATGTGGTCTCATAGACACTGCAGATAGAAGGTTACTGATAACATTTTCACTTGCTTAGTATAGGTTTTCCATGCATGCAATAATGAACCAAGAAGACCGTAGGTTTTTGAAGTGGTGCAGGATAAACCCAATTCATAGTTACTCTGATAGTGATAACTGGTACAACACTTCTTTCCTGGACCCAGTACAATTTGTTTTCTTTAGACTTATTGGGCTTTAAAGTCCTTGCATGCTTGAATGAAGTGATCCTTCAAAAATAATCAGAGTTTGTTGGTGTACCAAAAATAACCCAGAAATTCTTTGCTTTATTGAGTCCCAGAAGTTGGCAACGAATCAACTCTGCAGTATACTAGTAGATCACAGAGGATCAGGTAAAATTTTTTAGGTAAATGTGTTGGTGGGTGGGGGGAAAATGCACAATGCTATGTAATAATTGTTGATCAATTCTGAACGATTCAAATCTCTAGATGGATGACACTGTTTAAATTTTCCATTGCACTAGTAAGTTGGGGAGCCACAATAGCATGAGTGATTAGTAGAACAGGCTTCCTATATCTTTTTCTATGGTTGCCTCAGATCCCCAGATGAGGTAATTTTTTTTTAGTTTTACAATTAAACAGCTCCTGGGTCGATTTCAGCCCCAGTGGGTACCAGAGCAACTCTGGGAACATTGGTTGCTGATGCTGACCAAACACCCAAGTGAGCCGATGTGTCAAGAAAATATGATTCCTATCAAACCATATTCCCAACTACCTCAATGGGCTTCTAACGGAATTTTTTTACCTTACTGGTAGTTACATAGCTCCTCTGATACTTGTGCATTCTTGTAAATCTTCCTTCTTAGGCAACATGACCAGATATCCTTCCTTCCATTTTACTGGAATTTCTTCTCCCTCCCAGACTTACCAAATAATTTGTATAATACTTTGAAGGAAATGTTAATATTTCCTTGAATGGCCTAAACTGGAAAATGATCTGGACCAGCAGCTTTTCCATCTTATGGATTTCTTTATTTATTCCTTATTTGGTATAGAAGCTTGCAGATGGTCAGGTATCATCTGTAGCACAAGATGCCCCTTGACAAGGTGGTTCAACTAGGACCCTCTTTAATATGGTAACAAATTCCCCATATAGACCACCATAAATTCTGAAAAAGCTCACTTGAAACTGACCAAAATAATATATTTACACATCCAACATGTTGCAACACAAATATTACTTCTCTGAAATTTCACCTACTTCCTTAGATCCTTAAACACAACAATATCATTAAAGTTACTTTATAAACATTTTACATACCTTAAATTCTGTTTCCTGCTTTATTTCTGTAAACAGACCTGTGGTATTAGCTTCCATATTTCTTTCAAGCTGAAAGCAAAAAATAAGTATATGATAGGTTCATTTTAAGACTTTTATAAGATATACTACATATTTTTACTTTAACACCTGAATATCATCCTCGCAAGCAATAATCAATGTGAAATGATAGGGCCTAAACCAGCTGCATTAGCCATAAACTGGCGCATTACTCAGATATGTCAGTTTTTTCATTTAATAAATTTCCACTTTCCATTCCTTCCTTCTTCTTTTATTGCCCGATTCATGTTTACCAATAATAATAATAGCCCTTCAGTCATAACTGACTATGGGAATGAGTCTCTGAGGGGACAGCCCTCAGCTGCTAATTTTCCTGCTGTACCTTTCAAAGTTTTCTCCTCTCTTCTGCTTGCCGTGAGAGATTCTTTTCACCCAATCTGAGGTGGCATCATAGAGAGCATTGCCACTTGGTGTGATTAGCAGTTTCATCCTTCCAGGTTGCTGGATTTATGTCCAGTGCCCTCTTTTGCATATATCTTTGAACCTCAGCTGTGATAACCCAACAGTTCTTCATCATCTGCCAGTTCTCAGTAGAAGATATCTTTCGGGATGCGACCATCTTTCATGTTGTGGACATGGCCAAGCCAGCATAGTCTGCGTTGTATAAGCAGTGTATACATGCTTTGAAGGCCATCGTGGTACAACACCTTGACATTTGTCACTTTGTCCTTTCACAAAATGCAGAGGATGTGGCATAGACACTGCAGATAGAAGGTACTGAACCTTCTTTCTTGCTTAGTATAGGTTTTCCATGCCTCGCTGCAATAATGAACGGTAGACCCCAGGTATTTGAAGTGGTGCACCACTGCCAATTCATAGTTACTGATAGTGATAACTGGTACAACACTCACATCCTGACCCAGTACATTTGTTTTCTTTAGACTTATTGGGAAGCTAAAGTCCTTGCATGCTTGAATGAAGTGATCCATCAAAAATAATCCAGATTGTTTACCAAAAATAACCCAGAAATTCTCCTGCTTTATTGAGTACAGAAGTTGGCAACGAATCAACTGCAGTATACTAGTAGATCACAGAGGATGATTTGGTAGATTTTTAGGTGATGTTGGGAGGGGGTGGGGGAGAAAGCTAGGATAATTTGGATCAACTCTCTGAACTCTTTTAATCTCTAATGGATGATCTTGTTTAATATTTTCCATAGCACTAGTAGTTGGGAGCCACAATAGCATAGTGGTTAGTGCACTGGCTTCCTAGCTCAGTGGTCTATGGTTCGATCCCCAGATGAGGTGAGATTTTTTTAGGCCATAAACAGCTCCTGGGTCGACCCAGCCCCAAGTGGGTACCAGAGCAACTCTGGGAAGGCTAAGGCGGCCGGCATGATGCTGACCACAACACCCCTAGTGAGCCGATGGTCAAGAAAATATGGGCCTAACACCATATTCCCAACATACCTCAATGGGCGTGTAACGGGATCCTTTACCTTTACCTTACTGGTAGTTACATAGCTCCTCTGATACTTGTGCATTCTTGTAAATCTTCCTTCTTGCGCAACATGACCAGATATCCTTCCTTCCATTTTACTGGAATTTCTTCTCCCTCCCAGACTTACCAAGTAATTTGTTTAACACTTCGGATGAAATGTTAATTTCCTTAAATGGCCCAAACTGGAAAGCCATCTGGACCAGCAGCTTTTCCATCTTTTAAAAGTTTTATGGATTTCTTTATTTATTCCTTATTTGGCATCGAGGCTTGAAGATGGTCAGGTATCACCTGTAGCACATGATGCCCCTTAAAAGACAAGGTGGTTCCACTAGGACCCTCTTTAATATGGTTCTCAACTATGGAATCTATTTCAGTTATTATCATATTTTTTAAAAAAATAACAAGATAGGTTTTCTGCTGCCATTCATTGATTTGTGTGTGGTAAGAATCTCTATAAACCTTCAACATAAAAAAGTCTAACCCAAATGGCAAGGGGAAGAAAGTAAGGCACCTCAATATTGCCCACTGTCAAGTCATACAGCTTTAAAGAAGTTTTATACAGGATGCTGCTCCCTATCTTCCTTACATGTACAGCATATTGCAAAATAAATCTTTCTCTAAAATGTAATAGTACATCATGCATTCTTTAAAGCAGGGGCCAGCAACCAGTCAACCTTGATCAGCTGGTACATCCCAAGGAATTATATGACAGATCTCTAGGTGGTGGAGGTTGGGGGAAGAACAAGTTATTAACTTAGGTAACCTTTGGAATAGCCCTCTCTCACTGGTACTTAAAAGCAGTGTCCATAGATTTAAAGGTACTTTCATCTCACAGTAAAAAATCTGCAAGGTTGTTTAATAAAATTCCCGTTACTTGCTTACTGAAATTAACTTGCGTCGTAACTGCATAACAAAAAAAAAAAGTCTTTTCTTTGGAGCAAAGTTAATTTTCTAACTATATTTTGCATTAACTTTCTAGCGCTCTGATGATAGGATTGCAGGACACAGATTGTATGGCAGAGATAAAAATAATACAAATGCTGGATTTATTCCTAATTAAAGAACACATATGAATTTATCAAGGAAGCAGTAGTAGCCCCTTAAGTCATAAGTGAAAATGCTATTATGTCTAGTGTTCCTTTGGGTGTGTTCTTTCCTCTTGTGCTTGATGTGAGAGCTGCTACTTCTTGTGCTGTACTGACACCATAAGTTGAAGCTGGAGTGTCCTCTCCATGGCATGAGCTTGGGCAGTTATATGGAGATCAGGCTGTTGCCCACGCAGCATGTATCCCTCTCCATGTAACCAGTAAGTCCAAAGGAACAGCAGTACCCAATATAATGTGGTACTAGACACATTGCAGGAGTTGCCAGAATAATACTGAATCAACATTAGACTTCCTTAGGGACTTGAGTTTTCCCCCAGGGTTTACTCTCGAAGCCTTTTCTGTAAACAGATACTCTCACAAGGCAGCAGAGATTTAAAATCAGAGTTTTACCTTCTCCTAGATAGGCTATCAACCAAGGATCGTAAGCCATATTTGCCTGAAGCTGTTGGTTTTAAGGGACCAGTGGCTGCTTTCACTCCTTCACTTGTCAGTGAAAACAGTTCTGCTGGGCTCAAATTGAGCCAGATGTAAAGGTACATGGAGGTTTGGTTGTCAAAGGCTATTTAAGGTGCATGATGTAGGATCATTTATCTAAAGGTTGGAGCCACTCTGGTGTAATGGTTACCACATTGTGTTGGTGATCAAATGTTCAAGGTTCAAGCCTGGGCGTGGGAATTTTGAAGGAATGTCATCGACTGGGATTTTGACTGAATAACCTGAGCGGCTCCAGAGATAAACCCTCTGTGGATGGGAAGGAGTGAAGCAAATGACTGGTTTGGAAGGAAAGTCCACAGGCTCCCCAGCCTCGCAATGACATGTCATTGGGCTGAAGGGTTGAAAGCCCAAGTGCCGCTGGTTTAAAAAAAAACAAAAAAAACCTGAAGATAGAAGCTCATGCCTACTACAATTTCTTGCTGTGACAACTTTTAAAAACAATGCAGATCTTTAGATAGCTAAGTGTTGTTAAAGTAATCTCTACAACTCACTGGTTGCCTTCCTTTGCTTTAAAGCTTCAAAATAATGACATAAATTTATTACATACCTCATAATCTGTTTCCTGCTTTATTTTTGCAGTCAGATTTGTGATATTAGCTTCCATATTTCATCCAGCCTGAAAGCAATGAATTGTAGCAGATGATAACCATCATTTAAAGACTATAAGATATACTATATATATATATATATGTTTGACACTTAAGCAACATCAGCCCCCACCAACTGTCATTATCAAATTGCTGGATTAATGTCGTTGCAATCATTCATCATCATACAGCTCCAAAGGAGCATATTCCTTCACCAATCTTATACCAAGTTTTAAGGTCACATGATATCAGCTCAAGGTCGTTACACATCTTCTTAAACTCTTCAAGACTGTCTACAGTTCACTTCTCCCTGTGTCTCTTGGTCTACCTCTGCCTTTTTCACTAGAGATTAATGCAGCTGCATCTGCCATAAACAATAATAATTTCCTGCTTCCATTTCTTTCACTTCATTTCCTTTTTTATTTTCAATATTTCTGTGACCAACTCTGCCTAGGCCAGCCTCAAGCCTGGCTGAAAAAGGCACGGTGGCTATGAGGCAGCCTTTGGGGGGAAAAAAACAAAAACACACACATATATAAATATAAATATATAAATATAAATATATATATATGTTTAAAAAAAGAAACGCATAGCTACTGAAGGCACACACATAGCCATAATTTTGACATTCAATAACTTTTTTAATTTAATGAGTTAACTGTTCAAATTGCACACAAGAATACCTTAGGGTTCATCCAATCAATTGACAGTTGTTTTGCATCTGGGTCACGAGAGTTTTTTTGGCGTACGGGCTTTCCCGTTAGTATGGTGTGTGGCCTCCTCTTGCATCAATCAGCGACTGGCATCTCCTAGGCATGGATGCAATCAGATGTCTGATGTGGGCCTGTGGGATGGCTGCCCACTTGTCCTGGAGTGCCTGGAACAGATCACGATGATTGGCTGGAGCAACGTCTCGGCGACAAACACGTCTATGGAGCTCACCCCCAGGTGCTCAATCGGACTCATGCCTGGAGACAGGGATGGCCAGGGAAGGGTGAGAATGTTGTTGGCAGTCAGGAACTGCGTGGTCAACCGTGCACAATGGGGTCTGGTGTTGTCCTGTTGAAACACAGACCTTTGGGCAGCCAAAAGTGGAAGGACATGGGGTCGAAGAATTTCATTGACGTATCATTGTGCATTCAAGCCTCCTTCTACGTGCACCAGTTGACTCCTTCCATTGTAACTGATCATTCCCCACATCATTGCACCTCCACCACCGTGCGGCGGAGCTTCATCAACGCAATTTTGGGCAAAACGTTCATTTCACCTACGGTAGACCCTACGCCGTCTATCATGATGCTGCAACAAAAAGAAAGATTCGTCACTAAACCAGACACGTCTCCATTGATCGTCACCTGCCCAGGGACAATGCTGGTTGGCCCAAAGAAGTCGATTTTGGTGATGGCGGCACGTAAGGACAGGTCCTCGGTGAGGTTGTTGTGCCCAAAGTCCAGCGTCATGCAGTCTATTTTGGACAGTTTGATCAGACACATGACGTCCTGCAGGCAATGACTGGGCAGTTGAGGAAGCTGTTGTAAACCTGTCTCTGAGGTGACGAAGCCGAATAAAGCGATCATCCGCTGCTGTTGTCATTCTGGGTCATCCACTGCGATGCCGGTCTTCAACTGAGCCAGTGGCTTGGAACCGGTGCCAAAGTCGACTGATGGTACTCTGATGCACGTTTAGATGCCTGGCAACCTGACTTTGACTTTCGCCTGCATGCAGTCGGCCAATAGCAATGTTCCTTAAATTTATCGATAGAGACGCAATAAATATCTGCTTGAAAATGAACTGATTTTTTGTGTGTGTAGCATTATCCTTTTATAGGGTTTCAGTTGCAGTCAGTGAATAGTGTTCACCCCAAATTTTGTTGCTTTCACGTGCGCGCAACATGAGCTGTGGTCAAAAATTGCGTCATAAACACTATTGACCACTGCGTTGTAACGATTACAAAAACGAATGCAATTCAGGTCAACATGTGCATTTGACACTGTAAAGAACATTTGAGGCTGGTTTTTATATACCCTAGCACCTTCTTCTTCTTCTTCTTGCGATCGCATCTTTGATGATTACACCGTCAGACGAGTTCTCATGATGAATTCGACTGTTGTTTGAAGTTCCTCTTTAACTCCATATAGCTTTGAGTTTAGTGTTGAGTCATTGGGCCAGTATATCTTTCTTAACTGGTCATACAGAGGACAGTCCTGTAGAACATGCTCAGCAGTTTGTTCGTTTAATCCACATGTGCACAGTGGTGAAGCAGACAATCGTAGCTTGTGCATGTGTTTATTCAGTTTGTTATGCCCTGTCCTGAGTCTAAAAATAGTTATCTGTCCCTGCCGGTCGAGAGTGTGGTAGTCGTCTTTGGGTTGGTTCTGTTCTCTTCTGATAGTCTGGATAGCTCTCTTTTTCTCAAAGTATGTGACTTCATTATCTTCTTGTTCACATTCTCCTCCCTTTTTTGCAAGTTTACCTGCCTTTTCATTTCCGGGTACACCACAATGAGATGGTACCCACTGAAGTATGGTTCTCTTTTTTGGCAGCTACCTTGTTTAGTTCATTTCTCAGATGCGGGAGTTTACCACCTTTGAGAGCTTGCAGGACAGACAGTGCATCTGTGAGGATGACTACCTGGTGGCAGTCAGAGTTGGTGTTATAAATCATATTTGCAGCTTGCTCTAGAGCTTGAACCTCAGCTGTATAGTTGGAACAGAATTTACCAGTGGGAATGTGCCTAGTCTCATAGTGGTTGTCAGGATATGAGATAAAGATACCGGCACCTCCATTCCTAACAGCATTAGTTGCTGATCCATCTGTATAGGCATGTATCCATGATTGATCGGGATAGCTTTCTTGGATCATACTCAATGTAGCAGTTCGTTTTTGCAGATCATTATACTCACATCCACTTGTGAGAGCACGGTCTGTTGTATTAATTTGGAGGGCACTGCTGGCCTGCTCCCATGGTACAGGGTATAGGGTGGGCTTCAGTGGTGTTGTCTTCATGGATAGGTCTTCTTGATGCTGTCTTATAAGTCTTTTCCCCCAATGCACAAAGCTGCTACGCTTTAGACGTCCCAATGCCAGATCATCTAGTCTTGCCTTCATTGGGTGCATTGGCATACTGTTGTACTTTTCCATCTGGATCATGGTTTTTGTGTCTCTTCTATGGGACAATGTCTGTAATCCAGCAACCTTCTGCATCTCTGTTATTGGTGTAGTTTTCATGGCTCCTGTAATGAGCCTGAGAGCTTGATTTTGCACCTTGTCCAAAGACTGCAGATGTGAGTTAGCAGCTGATGACCATGCTGCTGAGCTAAACTCTAAGTGTGGTCTTATTACTCCATTATAAATCTTCTTTAGATTTCGTTCATTTGCTCCCCAGTTGATACCTGCTAATTTTCTGAGTATGCCTAGTCGTCTTCGGGCCTTTCCTTCTGCATTTTCAATATGCTTATTCCATGTAAGCCTTTGGTCAAATGTCACCCCAAGATAGGTGGGGTAGCTTTCTTCCTTGATCACGGTTGTCCCTAGGTGTATGTTAGCTGATTTGTCCTTGGGGGCGAGGGAGAACAGTGTTGTGGAGGTTTTGTCTGTGTTTATTGTGATAAGCCATTTCTCTGCCCATGACACTAGCATGTCTGCTGCCCGCTGCATTCTATAATTTGCTGTGGTGACATTTTCATCAGCGCACCAGAGTACTAGGTCATCTGCATATAAGGCAGCTTTAACTCCTGCAGGGAGATCTTTTACCAGGTCATTGATGTAAACAAGGAAGAGTGTTGGGGAAATTACTCCTCCTTGAGGTACCCCCTGATGGAGCAACACTTTTCTGCTCTGCAGACCGTCAAGAGTGACTCTAGTTCTCCTGTTATGCAAGTATGACTGGATCCATTTCATCATGTTGCCTTGGATTCCACTTCTCCTAAGTTTTGCAATTAGGCCATCTTTCCACACCTTGTCAAAGGCCTGCTTGAAGTCGACCCAGATCGTTAGGACCTTTTTCTTCTCCTGGAAGGCATCTTCTATTGCTTGAGACAAGTAAGTAACTTGGTCTTCTATACTGTAGCATTCTCTAAATCCAGCTTGTTCCGGCACCAGGATCTGCTCAGACTCTAAATACCATTTCAATCTGTGGTCGACTATTCGCTCCATAGTCTTCCCAACACAGCTTGTGAGACTGATTGGCCGGTAACTTGCAGCCTCGGTCTTACATTTCCCTTTCTTTAGTATGGGTATTGTGATGGCTTCTCTCCAGACTTGGGGTACCGTTCCTTTCAACCAGCTGTGGTTGAATATCTCAAGCAGTTTTGTCTTTGCTGCTGAGCTCAGATTTACTAGCATTTCGTTGCTGATTTTGTCTGGGCCGGGTGACTTTTGAAACTTAAGCTTGGAAATAGCCTTCTGTAGTTCTCCTAGTGTGATGGGTTCCCTCATTGGGGCAGGAGTATCTGTCTGTCCCATGGTTGCCAGTATTTCTTTTCTTATCTCTCTCTGATGATCTATGTTAATGGGTAAGTTGCTTTCTGAACTGTATCTTCTAGCAAACAAGTCTGCAGCTTGTTTTCCTCTGAAAAGTTTGCCACCTTCATCCAATGTGATAGTCTGCCTAGGTGAGGAACGCTCTTCATTTAGAGACTTGACTAATCTCCAAAGTTTCCTGCCGTCTTTCTCAAGGTTCAGCGATGCCGTTTTAGTTCTCCAGCTTTTCCGTTTTTCTTCTAGCTTTGTTCTCTGAAACTCTGCTACAGCCTTTTTCCATTTGTTGTGAGTTTCAAGTGAAGGCTGAGACTCTGCGTCCTTTCTAGCCCTGTCCATAGCTTCCTGACGTTCTTGGAGTGTGCTGGACCAGTATGGTATGTAGTTACGCCGGCATCCTTTGGGAATGGTTTCTTTTGCAGCTTGTTGTATGCATCTGTTGAAGTCTTTTACTACTTCGTTAATGTCTCTGTTCTGTACCTTGAGGGTAGACAGCAGCGTGTTCACCTGATGCCTGAATAAACCCCAGTTGGCTTTTTTGTAGTTCCATCTTGTAATGGCTGGGCCTGTACTGAGAGTTGCACTCTGGACAGTAAGAAAGATTGGGCGATGGTCGCTTCCCCCTAGTTGGTCTCCTACTTCTCTACTAATAGATCCAGCTATATCTGGTGTGGAGAAGGCAAGATCTGGTGTTGAAGTTGTGTGCCATCCTCTGGAGTAGAAGGTAGGAGTATCTGTGGCATTATTGACTAGGATTAGGGAGTGATCATCTTGCCAAGTTTCAACCTCTTCACCTCTGTGATCCAGATGGTTATAGCCCCAGCTCTGGGAGTGGCTATTAAAGTCTCCAACTGCTATAAAGTTGGTGGCTGGTACCTGTATAGAGCTGAGACTCAGGGGTTTGTTGTTCGGACAGTAATAGTTCAGGAGTTCTATTTCCATCTTGTCTACCTTTATCTGCAACAGCTGATATTCTGCTCCATCCATGAAGGTTTTCCTTTCGTGTGCAGGAATGTTATTCCCTACAAGAGTAAGTACTCCTCCTTTTCGTCTATCTTTTCTGTCGGATCTGAAGCATTGATATCCCCTTATTTTAAAGGTTTGATCTGCTTTCAAGTGAGTCTCTTGGATACAGCAAACACTGACTTGCTTCTCATACAAGATGTTTTCCAGCTCTGTCTTTTTGCTGTACTCCACAAGACGGTCTAGAGGGTCATCCAGTAGCTGAGGGTGAGCTCTGTCGAGGCTCAGAGCCCGGCACTGCACCTGCCTGGTGGAGCTCCACAGGGCGAGCACCAGTACGAGATTTATTTGACGGTGTACTCTCCATAGAAAAAAAAAAGCGAGTTGCGTGATACTGTGGTTTCCGGTGCGCCTTCTGGCCCAGTATCTATGACTTTAGCACCTGTTCAACGGGAGAGTGGGCTCATCCCTAATCTGTTTATGTTCCCAGTAGTAGATTATTCGCAAGCAGCCTGGGGGTGTCACTGCTCTGCGCGGACCTTGTTTACCGAGGCGGCGTCCGAGCTCGTATGGTGAAAATATGGTTGCGTTATCTTCAAAATAGCCCTGTCTTTCCCATGGCTTTTCTGCCATCCTGCAACTTTGAGTTAGGGAGTTCTGAGCTCCAGTCTCTTTCCCAGGCATTTTATCCTGGCCTGGCACGCATACAGAGGACCCCACTTCTGGTTCTAAGTTAGCAGTTGGGGATAGGTGGGGTAGCACACTGTGCATTCCCCGTCATCCAGGGGGCTCTCCAACTATGCAGAGCTTGCACAATGCTGTGCTCTGGTTCTGGGCTCTCCCAAGGAATCCTCATGTCCTGCACAGAGCCATTTCCAGATACCCACCACCTGCCAACCCTCCATTGTAGAAATCTCCTGCATGCGGCCATCCAGTCAAGAGCCAGTATTAAGTCTGGTGCCCAAGTTATCCCCCCAAGCTCAGTGTGCAATGCTGGGTTCTCATCATGCTGCAACACAGGGGGGATTGTGATGCTCAGCCATCTCTCTCAACTCTGCACCGATAAGTGACATCGGGGACTTAACTGTGCCTCAGTACTGGGAGGCCCCGTTTCCGGGTACACCACACACAGCCAATTGAGGCAATGGTCGCCGTGGGCGTGTCTTCAGTGGGGAAGCTGTGGAGTCTTCCTGTCCATGTTCTTGTACATCCTAACACTGCCCGCAAGACATCTGAGGTTTGGAGAGTGGCCTTCTCTGCTTTTTTGAGCCAGGGTGGGCTCCCCGGGCAAGTCTCGATGGGGATCGGGACGTGTCCACGCGCCAGTGGGCCCAGCATCGGCCGCATCTGATTGAGGACTTGCTCTGCCAGGTTTGAGTTAGTAAATTCCAACTTTGTCATCTTCATGGCATTGTGATGCTGGGGTGCCTGTGGATTTCCTACCGCCCGGGTAGAAGCCAGAAGTGTACTGTGCCAGCTCTGGGGGAGATAATGGGGGTTTTTCTGCGTCTCCTTGTGATACGTAGCCAAGGTAGGGCTCACAGTGCTCTTTCCCCGCCACCAAATTGCCTGCTGGTTACGCCAAGTTCTCCAAGGCTCTAGGCATGTGACCAAGAGTTGAAGGCAATAGGATCGTCACGTCCTGAGTCTCTGTGCCTGTACAATGGGTTCCAATCTTCAGGGAGCAGTCCACACTCGTTCCCACTCCCAAGACTTGTTCAGTATCCATCTGGCTACTTCCCACCCACAGATGGCATGTACGGTGTAGTGCACCGGTTTTATTATCGAAGTTTGCTCCTCTAGATCTGTTGTGTTTAGCCTGAGGATTCGCACCCTCAGTTACCAGGACTACCTCGAGGAGGGTGTGGCTCTTCACCACGCACAACGATCTTGGGGTATGAGAGGTTTTGCTAGGCCAAGAGACTAACACCGCAATGGTCGCTCCTTTCATGAACAAGAATTCACTAGGCCTAGGGTGAAGCAAGGGGGGAAACCCACTACCCACAACACCAGCACATCATACCCCCTGTCTGTAAAAGACTTTGCCCCACCCTAGCACCAAATTTTACTTATAAACTCATAAAAACGCGCCCTCGGATAGCTATGCGCTTCTTTTTTTGAACAGCAAGCACGCACGCGCGCACGCATGCGCACACACACACACAAAAAAAATCGAAGAACATTTTGAATGATAACTGTTGAACCACAGAGTTAATGTAGGATATATTAGTTGTACATGTAAAAAAAAATGTTGGTTTTTATTCACTATTGCTTCCATGGAACTCATGCTTTTGGGATGTTGTTAGTGTTTCATAGATCTGGAAAAGGCATTTGACAGGGTCCCCTGGAGCAAACTTTGGGACTGTTTGGCAAGGTAGAACATTCCAGCACCTCTGATTCATGCAATACAGAGCTCCTACAAGTCTTGCAGAAATTATGTGAGGACAGCAAACCATAAGTCAGAAGAGTTCAGGACCACCACTGGTGTAAGACAAGGTGATATCCTGTCACCTTATCTTTTCATACTCCTCGTGGACGATGTTATCAAGTCATGTAAGGAGAGAACAAGAAAGTATTCAGTGGGGTACTGGAAGATGAGACAGGTCTGTATTTCAGAGCTGGCATTTGCTGATGATGTTGCCCTGATTGCTAAATCAGAGGCACATCTCCAATCCAACCTGCAAGTCTGGAAGGAAGAGCTGGAGAAGAGAGGGATGGTCATAAGCAGCTCGAAAACAAAATCCATGGTGATTACACGAGAAGAAAGAAGACATCAGATTAAGCTGGGAGAACAGGTCCTGAAGCAGGTCGACCACTTTAAATATCTCGGAGCTATTATAGACCGAAAGGGAGGCATCAAAGAAGAGTTGGCCACTCGAAAAGCAGCAGCTGGGAGACTTTTTCAGGCCATAAATCGAGGATTCCTCAGCAAGAGAGAGGTTGGTAAGAAAACGAAGATGGCTGTATACCGCTCCACCTATGTCCCAGTCTTGACATATGGATGCGAGTCATGGGCAATGACTACAACCCATAAAAGCCAGATCCAAACCTCAGAAATGATCTGAGGAATGTGGTTGAAGTAACAAGAAGAGACATGGTCTGCAACCAGACAAGGCCTAAAATGCCACCCCCTGCAGACCCAAGTAGAACAGTCCCAACTAAGATGGTTAGGCCATGTCTGCAGAATGGGAGAAGATCGGCTACCATGACAAGCATGGGAAACAAAAAGCCAGGAATCCAAACCCCCAGGACGACCCAGAGTCCGCTGGGAGGACAACATTAGACAATCTTTGAAGGACCGAGGACTAGAATGGAACCAGGCCAGGAGGAAGACAGCTGATAGGATAGTCTGGTGCTCTCTCTTCCAAACCTCTACACGTCACGGTAGAAGGGGAACGACTAAGTAAGTAAGTAAGTTAGTGTGTCACCAGATTATTGACATGTTACCTTGAAGGTAAATAGACCATAATTCTTTAAGAGCAGCATAATGCAACTTTACTGATGTTATTAATGAAAAAATATCCCATTCAACCTCTGGCAGGTTATAATTAGGCTATATAGTGTCTCTTACTCCTGATAATGGTATAATTTTAAATTAGTGTACGACAGCAGACCAAGTAGAACAGTCCCAACTGAGATGGTTTGGCCATGTCTGCAGAATGGGAGAAGATCGGCTACCATGGCAAGCATGGGAAACTAAGAGCCAGAAATCCAGACCTCGAGGATGACCCAAAGTCCGCTGGGAAGACAACATTAGGCAATCTTTGAAGGCCCGAGGACTAGAATGGAACCAAGCCAGGAGGAAGACAGCCAATAGAACAGTATGGCGCTCTCTCTTGCAAACCTCTACACCTCATGGTAGAAGAGGAACGACTAAGTACTAAGTAGTAGTAACTACAGCAAATTAAAAGTGTCTAATTCTCTGCATGTGTATGTGTGCATTTTCCTTTGTCTTAAAATAGTAGTCTACTTATAGGTGTCACGTTGGTAGTAAGGAGGGTGGGAAAGGTTGGGATGTTTGGGGTGACAACTAATTCACTAATTATTTGTCATTATTAATATTAATATGTACTACAAGAACCTTACACGACCTTTCATTTTTTGCCATACCTTCACTGATCCTTGTACATTAATTTTTGTTACATACTTTTTTCAATTGACAGAGCACTGGTCTCCATGAGAAAAGTGCCAGGTTCAGTTCATATTATCAGCACACTCTAGTCTTCATAGCTGCAAATGGGTACATGACTTGAGTTAGTTAAGGAAAAGGCAATGAGAAAGGGGCCTGGTCACCCCATCTATTGATGCTCTCCTAGTATAGTATAGTCTCTGTTTACTCCAGGTGGCAGTATCTGTTACGGGACTATATTTGTCATTTAACATTTTTAACAATAACATGTAGCCTGGTTAACTAGAAGTCTCTGTGACCATCTAAAATAAGTCCACTCATCAGACATTCTGCTTATCAGAATTTTGCTAAAAGATGGACATTTTTATGGGTAGAAGCAGAAAGGAAGAATAGTTGTAACCTTTTATTTATAACTGTTTTTATTGTTTAACTAACATTTTTGCATGTATTCTTCCCCTTTTCAAATCAAAAGCACATTTAGTGTTATTGTTAGTGCCATATTTTCAAGTATTACAAAATTAGAAAGTATACATCTCATAATTAAACAATGCACATACATTTGACACATGGAAGCATCAACTACTGTATATTAAATCTTAGCATCTAGTCTTAGAAACATTAATCTCAGAAGATAAATACTAAAATATAAAAAAAGACAGCTGCCAGTGACAGCATTACACAGCAGTACAATTTCTAAGCAATTAATGTGTATGAAGTTTTAATATCAGATATACTATTGAAATAAAAAAGGGGGACAGGGGTTGACAATACAGGCCCTTCCTAAACAGAAGGTAATGCATGTGTGAATACATAGCCTCTGTCAACCAAGCAAACCGTACCTGTGTGTGGTGGCCCCTGCTTTTGCAAACACCGCTCTGGCACATAACTTGCGATTAATAACTAATCTCCCGAGTCTACGGGGTAATGCTACTGACTTTGGGTGGGGGATCCTACAGAAACCACTCAGAGGAGCATGCCTTCCTGTTAGGTGTGGAAACATTAGGCCCACCAGTGTGTCAAACAAACCACAGCAAGCAAAACTTCAACTAAATGGGCAGGCAGTACAAGAAGAAGAATCACCAACATACTTCATTATCACACAAGACCATCACATAACATGGGAATCACAGAAAACAAATACACAGCTAAGGGCAAAACTGCACATGGCCATCATGAAAACGTTAGCTGGTACCACATGAGGTGCTGATGAGAATTTCCTCAAAAAGCTGTTCACAGGCCTGCTATGGAATATGGCATCACAGCCTGGTCGACAGCAGCAAAGTCAAATTCTTACAGAGTAAAGACTCCAAAACTAAGCAGCACGTAACATAACAGAGGCCCTAAAATCCATGAAGATCAACCATGTGGAAAACATTACAGGGCAACAGTCAATAGAATACAGCAGTCTTACAATAAGCTGAAAAATCTAAGAAACTTGCTCTTATGTGCCAGAGAATGAATAGGTAGGAAGAGGCAGGCTCAAGCGAACTAACTTTGCACCTAAGCAAAAGAAAAAAAAATAGCAAACATACCATGCTAGCAAGATCAGTCGCAAAGAAGATACCATCAAACACAACTATCCCACTATGAAAAATAAGATGCTTTCCTGAGCTGAAATCTGACATTCCAGGCATTAAAAAGTAAAGGAACACAGACAGAAACACAAAGAAAATGTATAGCAACCAAGTATGCTGACCACAAATTTCCAGCACAGTTCTGGACACATGCAAATACTGATAGTTCTGCAAAATAACGTAGTTGAAAATGGGGGTGCTGTCATCCTATCTAGGCGAGACCAGGTCAACATTTTTTGCCTATGCATTGGCCACAACAGATTGAGAGACCATCTATACCACAAGTATAGAACTGGTGCAACAGATCTATGCACCTGCGACACCAGCCGGTTGACAGCTGAACACCTGCTACAGTTCTGCCCAACATACAGCAATGAACGGAGTAGCACATGGCAACAACCTACCTCACATCACGAAAAACTGTTTGGGTATGTCAGGAACCTTGAGCTAACTACTGCCTTTATTAGAGTCATTAATGTGGAAGTCTGAAGGCAAATGAGGAAGAAGATGAAAAAAAAAAGTAAAGAAATAAACAAGACTTAACATTAACAGGGGACTAGAGACTGACATGAAAGTGATAAAGAAGACATGGAAAAGCCATGAATGGATGGCACAAAACATGAAGGCTTGACATGAATTAGTGGATGGTCTATTCTCCTTAAAGAGCTGAAGGTTAACAATGAATGGATGGCACAAAACATGAAGGCTTGACATGAATTAGTGGATGGCCTATTCTCCTTAAAGAGCTGAAGGTTAACAATGAATGGATGGCACAAAACATGAAGGCTTGACATGAATTAGTGGATGGTCTATTCTCCTTAAAGGGCTAAAGGTTAACAATGAATGGATGGCACAAAACATGAAGGCTTGACATGAATTAGTGGATGGTCTATTCTCCTGAAAGAGTTGAAGGTTAACAATGAATGGATGGCACAAAACATGAAGGCTTGACATGAATTAGTGGATGGCCTATTCTCCGTAAAGAGCTGAAGGTTAACAATGAATGGATGGCACAAAACATGAAGGCTTGACATGAATTAGTGGATGGCCTATTCTCCTTAAAGAGCTGAAGGTTAACAATGAATGGATGGCACAAAACATGAAGGCTTGACATGAATTAGTGGATGGTCTATTCTCCTTAAAGAGTTGAAGGTTAACAATGAATGGATGGCACAAAACATGAATGGATGGCACAAAACATGAAGGCTTGACATGAATTAGTGGATGGTCTATTCTCCTTAAAGGGCTAAAGGTTAACAATGAATGGATGGCACAAAACATGAAGGCTTGACATGAATTAGTGGATGGTCTATTCTCCTGAAAGAGTTGAAGGTTAACAATGAATGGATGGCACAAAACATGAAGGCTTGACATGAATTAGTGGATGGCCTATTCTCCGTAAAGAGCTGAAGGTTAACAATGAATGGATGGCACAAAACATGAAGGCTTGACATGAATTAGTGGATGGCCTATTCTCCTTAAAGAGCTGAAGGTTAACAATGAATGGATGGCACAAAACATGAAGGCTTGACATGAATTAGTGGATGGTCTATTCTCCTTAAAGAGTTGAAGGTTAACAATGAATGGATGGCACAAAACATGAAGGCTTGACATGAATTAGTGGATGGTCTATTCTCCTTAAAGAGCTGAAGGTTAACAATGAATGGATGGCACAAAACATGAAGGCTTGACATGAATTAGTGGATGGTCTATTCTCCTTAAAGAGCTGAAGGTTAACAATGAATGGATGGCACAAAACATGAAGGCTTGACATGAATTAGTGGATGGTCTATTCTCCTTAAAGAGCTGAAGGTTAACAATGAATGGATGGCACAAAACATGAAGGCCTTGACATGAATTAGTGGATGGTCTATTCTCCTTAAAGAGCTGAAGGTTAACAATGAATGGATGGCACAAAACATGAAGGCCTTGACATGAATTAGTGGATGGTCTATTCTCCTTAAAGAGCTGAAGGTTAACAATGAATGGATGGCACAAAACATGAAGGCTTGACATGAATTAGTGGATGGTCTATTCTCCTTAAAGAGCTGAAGGTTAACAATGAATGGATGGCACAAAACATGAAGGCTTGACATGAATTAGTGGATGGCCTATTCTCCTTAAAGAGCTGAAGGTTAACAATGAATGGATGGCACAAAACATGAAGGCTTGACATGAATTAGTGGATGGCCTATTCTCCTTAAAGAGCTGAAGGTTAACAATGAATGGATGGCACAAAACATGAAGGCCTTGACATGAATTAGTGGATGGTCTATTCTCCTTAAAGAGCTGAAGGTTAACAGTGAATAAACATATACATACAAACAGTGAATTAATTTTCACTACCATGTGAATTTAGAAGAAACAAAAATGGGTCATCTTGCTTTAAATCTTTGTATGGTTCATGTCTTCCACAGCAGGTTCAAACTTCATAAAAGATAAATGTCATGACATCCTGTAAGAAAAAGTTTTTTTTTTTTAAAATTGAGGCCAAGACTAGCCAGCTGCAGTCGTGGTTCCATGTTCCGTAGGAAGCAAAAGAGAATGAAGAACTACTGGATGTACAAAAGTATAGCAGGAAATGGAGGGAAACACAAGGACTGTCAATAGTCAAGAATAACCAAAAATGGGCAAGTGGCTGGCACAAATAAATAATGAAAGAAAAGAAAAAGGAGAAGATAGGTAAATTAAAGCAGGAAGTTATAGGCACTCTGGGAATTCCAATTAAGCACCATAGGAATGGTGTGATCTTTTCATAATGAGACTGAATGTTTTATTTTTATTACTGTACTATCAGTTATTATAATACAGTTAGGTCATTAGTAAGAGCTGTCTGCCCATAATGTGATCAGAGTTGGTCAGACTGAGGTCACTGTTTGATCTCATTATATATACATAAAATTTTTCACTTTGTTGACTTCTGCTCACACAGTTGCACAGACTGCACACACACAAAATTAAGTATGATAACACATATTTATAACTTGTTCTTCTGAGGTGGAGTGAAGACAAAACTTCTGCTTAAGCAAGTCTTAATACAATTAGGGATGGAAGAATTACCTGGATGTATCCAAAAATTCCAGTAAACAGAAATCGACATAACCGTTGTTTATTAGCAAAGGGAAAGAAGACATGTTGCCGGGCTTTGCTAAATTGCTTCAAGTTAACTCTTACTATCTGGCAAGCCCCGTGAAGTGGCGCGGGTTTAGTACCAATTTTACGGCTCGCCAGTTCAAGTGGGGAGCGATGGTAACGATAGCTAAACTAGCGCGTAAAAACACGGTTTTAGCTAGCGTATAGTAAGAGTTAAATGAAAATTAGCTTAAGCAAGTTCCGCTTACATGGACTACACTGCATTGTGTAGTACTCAAGGCTGATTTGTTCTCTATATCAGGTTTGCAGTTATGGGTGAACTGCAACCTGTAAATAATCTAATATTGATATTCTCTAACATTGTACATCTTCCATTTTAGTAGGAAAGGCTCTATATTATTTTTCAGTAAACGACCTGTACAGTATGTTTCTGCAATTCTAAACTAACCCATTCCCAGTTGTAGTCTATGTGTTTTCTTACTGCTGGGAATTTTTAGTTCCTTAGATACTTGACATGTTCTTGTTAGAGCCTTGAGCAACTTTTAAAATTTTTTAATACATCTATCCCATGCCACTGTCCATTCATCAGTCACTATTTTGAATCAGTTATACTCATCCCCACATTTGACTAACAACTGGCCATTGCAGATTCAGATGCCATCAGTTCAAAAAACTGAAAATTGGACAGACAGATGAGTGTGCATGTGGGAAGGACAGAGAGTAGAACATGTACTCAAAAACTGTAGGCTCCATGATCGGAGCAGGAAAGCAGTCTGGCCTTCTCCAACCCAGTTGAGGGAGAAACTGTATGGTGATGAGAGAAACCTGTGACAGCTTTATAAGAGATAGATGGGGTTATTTGAGACCGATCGACAAAGATGGTTTTTAATAAATACAGGGTGTCCATAAAGTCTCTTTACAATTTAACACATTTATTATAAAGGCAATTGATGAGATATCTTAATCAGATTTGTTCTATGTACTCAGTGGTTATCAAAGTTTTTAATCACATACCTTTATCGTATTTCAGGTACCCGTTTGATGAAAGAGGTACTGTTAAATGAACCCCTTAAAAAATTGCTACTCCTCAAGAGAAGGCACAATGTGTATCATGGTTTATTGAAACAAAATCGGATAGGCAGACTCAGCGAAACTACAGAACTAAGTATGGAAGAGATCCACCATCACGTCCGTCAATTCGTGCATGACACAAGAAATTTATGAAGACAGGGACAGTGTTGGATAAAGGGAGGAGTGGACGACCAAGAACATCTGAGGAAAACATCGAGCGTGTAAGACAAGCCTTTTATCATTCTCTCACACAGTCCATCCGTACTGCTGCCAGACAGTTAGAGCTACCACGTTCAACAGTGCACAAAGTCCTACACAAGAACTTGCGATTGTACGCTTACAAAGTGCAACTCTTACAGGCACTCGAGCCAAATGATAAACCAAGATGAAAAGAGTTTGCAGTTAACATGCTGGAACGAATTTCTGAGGATGAAACGTTCCTCACCCGAGTTTGTTTTAGTGATGAGGCAACCTTTCATGTTTCAGGGAAACTGAACACACATAATGTGAGAATCTGGGGATCAGAACACCCCCATGTGACTAGGGAACTTCACCGAGATAGTCCAACGATGAAAGTGTGATACCATTGATGAGGCTATGCTACAGCGAACATGGCAAGAAATCGAGTACCGTCTTGATGTGCTTCATGCAACTAATGGTGCCCATATATAGGTGTATTAAATGAGGCAAAAAAAACTTCAATATCTACTTCTCATTTTGTAATAATTTCCACATATTTGTCTTTTCATTTGCCTTTGTAATAAATTTGTTAAATTGTAAAGAGACTTTATGGACACCCTGTATAATTTTCGGGGGGGGGGGGGGGGGCTGCCATATAGGCCAAACGCGGACATTTTACTCTTTAAGTTTGAATTTTAGATTGGTTTTTATTTTTAAAGCAGCCTCACTCTTTGCCGACCAATATTAATTTTGACAAAGATATGAACAGCATTGGTGTTAGGTTATGGCTAAATAAAATGTAAATATAGATTGCCAGTCAGACAATGTGGTGCAATATGGCGGACCCTGTCCAATGTCGTCGCCCTTTACTATTTTCATGGAACGTACCGACAAAAACCGCCGCGCCAGTACAACCAAATTGCACTGCTAAGAGCGTACTCATCGTTAAACGTAATTAGTACCACAAATAACCTCAACATACTCGAGTGGTATTGGCAATTACCTCTGGGTCTACTGCAGGCTGGATAACAACGCTAGTCAGAGATCAGGGTTGCCACTAGTTGCCAGATGAAATGTGAGAACAGCCAAACACATCAGGGTTGCCAGATCGAAATTTCAATGTAAAGCCAAACTATACTAGGGAGCCGCGGTAGCGCAGTGGTTAGTGCACAGGCTTCCTAGCTCTGTGGTCCATGGTTCGATCTCCAGTTGAGGTGGGGTTTTTTAGACCGCAAACGGCTCTGGGGTCGACCCAGCTTCATGAATTGGGTACCAGAGCAACGATGGGAAGGTTAAGGCGGCCGGCGTGATGCTGACCCCATCACTCCTAGTGTGCCGATGGTCAAGAAAATGTATACGAGGGGCGTTCAGAAAGTAATGCACCACATCGTTTTTCTCAGCTAATAATGAAGATAGAAGCATGAAATTTTGCACACTTCAAATATGGCATGTGCCAATTGTGTGCACTAAATTTCACTGCAACCGGCCAAATAATACAGCTGCCCTAAACCGTTGAAATGGAGCGTGTTAGCAACTTGCGTTATAAGCAGCGAATTGTGATAGAATTTCTCGTTGCAGAGAAGGAAACTGTTGTGAACATTCACAAGCGTCTATGTAATGTGTATGGAAGTTTTGCAGTCGACAGGAGTACAGTCAGTTGCTGGGTTCAGAGAATCAAAGAATCAGGAAGTGGAGATACGGAGCTGCTTGATCGGCCACGCTGTGGACGTCCTGCCACAGCCACCAACGCAGAAATGTTGAAATGTGCTGAGGGCATTATTCTTACTGATAGGCGAATCACTACTCAACAATTGGCCTTACAGCTGTCAGTCAGCATTGGCAGTGCAAGTGCAGTTATAAAAACTCTCGGATTTTCTAAGGTTTGCGCAAGATGGGTTCCTCGAAGTCTCACAAATGACCACCGATTGCAAAGGAAAGCAATTTCTTCTGAATTGTTGGAGCGTTTCAATGCTGATGGAGAGAACTTTTTGACTAAGATCGTTACAGGTGACGAAACCTGGGCACATCATTTTGAACCTGAGACAAAAAGACAGTCAATGGAGTGGCATCATCCGCAATCACCCCGAAGAAAGAAATTCAAGACAATTCCTTCAGCTGGAAAGGTCATGATCACTGTCTTTTGGGACATTGAAGATGTGATTCTTCTGAACGTTATGCCAAGAATAGAGACAATCAATTCGCAAGCTTACATTAAGACATTGAAAAAACTCAATCAACGTTTTCGCAGAGTTCGGCCGCATAAGAATCCAGCAGACCGGCTTCTCCTTCACGACAATGCGCGACCTCACACAAGTCTGGCAACACGGGAAGCAATCACCAAATTGGGTTGGACTGTACTACCCCATCCACCCTATAGTCCCGATTTGGCACCCTCTGATTTTCATCTATTTGGTCCACTTAAAGATACACTCCGTGGGACAAGGTTTGAAGATGATGAAGGAGTGATTCATGCAGCGAATAAATGGCTACATGATCAAGACAAAATCTGGTACGGGCTAGGAATACATGCACTTGTTTCGCGCTGGCATAAAGCCGTACAAGTTGATGGGAATTACGTTGAATAATACCGATGTTTACATGACATATTCATGAACATTGTATATAAATTTCATGCTTTTTGAATAAACAGCTCCGGAGAAAAACGATGTGGTGCATTACTTTCTGAACGCCCCTCGTATAACACCACATTCCCAATATGCCTAAGTGGACGTGTAACGGGATTCCCCCCCCCCCTTTTTTTTTTACCAAACAATACTAGACAAAAACCACACAAAAATAAAAAAAGACAAACAAATTTTAATATATTTTTCATCAATGAAAAGCTCCAGATCCAGGTCATTACTATCCTACAGGATGGAAGTGTATGGAGGAAATTGTCCATCTGGATACATTAATTACATCAATTAATAACAGTTGTGAATACAAGCCAGTGATTCCGCCCTGGGAGATCAAGAAACCAGACACGGACTATCACCTAGCAGAAATACTTAAGAAAACAAACAATTTAGAAAATATTAAAAACACCGCCAATAAATATATACAACAAATATCAAAAGACAGCATTACTGTGTACACAGATGGATCCAAGGGAGAGAATGGCAAATTGGGGATAGGAATATATATTCCAATATGGAAAATGGCAAAAGAATATAGCATCACGGAGAATACATCCATTTTCACTGCGGAGATGGTGGCAGTACTAAAAGCACTAGAAATTTTCTCTAATAACCCTCCCAAAAAATTAACAGTTTTAACTGACTCTCTTTCAACAATTAAAACACTTAGAAACTTACGAGAATGTAGTAGACCTGATATAGCAGAGGAGATATTTCTGGCTACTACATACTTATATTCCAGAGGATGTTCAGTCTTAATTGCTTGGATACATTCACATGTTGGCATAGAAGGAAATGAAAAGGCAGATAAAGAAGCCAAGAAAGGTAGATCTGATAAAAATCTAATAAATGTAGGGATGAGTAAATCAAAGATTAAGAGCTTAATTAAAGAATTAATAACAAATGAATGGAAAGCAGAGTGGGATAAAAATCTGAAAGAAAGACATGCATATAAGGTCTTTAAGGCTCCAACAAGAAAATGTCAGATATCTATGGAATTGAAAATTTCCAGTAATAAGAAACTTCTCAGACTACAGCTGGGAAAAGGCTATTTCAGAATAGAAGAACCTTACTGTGCAGGATGTCTTCAAGACAATAATATAGAACATTTCTTGTTAAAATGTAAGAGGTATGAACAAATGAGAATATCAATTGTTGATATTTACTGTTGTGTATAGTAAATCTTGCTAAATGTAATGAGACGTGGCTGGCTGTCAAACATTCTCACATTATGAAGCATAGTCACGAAGCCTGAACACACTGGATACACTCGACACGTTTAATCAGCCATGTTGTAGAAGCAGAAAGTAGGAAGAGGAAATTAGCATAAGGGCAAGTAACTCTAGTAGGAAACAAAGTAACCATGGAGACATATATATACAAACGACCCCATCAACATCCCCCCTTCTTTATGAGTGAACAAAGTCATTCATCCAAGAGGGTTTCTTGCGATCTCTTTGAGGTCTCTTAGAGCTAGATGGTAGGAGAGAATGTTTCCGTTCTTTGCCAGCTTTCCCAGGACTAGAAGTAGCTGGGGTTGAAGAATTATCTTCTGGGGGGATTGGAACTGTTCACTTCACTAGTGTTCTCCATGTCTGGCAAAACAACCTGTTGCTCGGGTAGAACTAGAGAGGAGAAATCAGTTTCCAGGTCCGCGGGATCAGGTGTGAAAGGTGTTGTTTTAGGTCTTAGATGAATTCTGTTTCTGACATATTGACCTCCATTCTCCCCTTCAACTAAATAAGATCTTTCAGAGAGCCTCTTATCAATCCTTCAAGGTTGCCAGTTTGGTTGTTCAGGGTCTTGATAGTAAACTGGCTGGTGAGACAACTTGGGCAGATCATGAGCAGTTTTATCATAATACGTCTTCACTGATCTGTCTCTCTTGCCTCTACTATCAATAACTCTACTGTGAGATGCAACGGGTTTCACCGCAGAAGGTATCAGTGTACGCAGTTTCCTGTTGAACATTATTTCTGCTGGACTTTGATCAAACCCTTGTCTTGGCGTATTACGAAGTTAAGTAGTGCCTCATATGCTTCTGTATTGTTTTGAAATCTTTCTCATCATACCCTTAATGAGTTTCATAGCAGATTCAGCTAATCCATTGGCTTTATAGTGACTTGGTGCTGATTTAACATGAAGTATTCCCCATCTAGCAGTAAATGATCTGAACTGTGCAGACGTAAACTGAGTACCTGAGTCAGATACAATAACTTTAGGAACAACATAACGAGCAAAATGAGACTTCAATTTCCTGATGACTAACTGTGCTGTCATTGTAGGTAGAAAGTCTACTTCAATGAAGTTGGAAAAGTAGTCAATCAGAACTAAATAATATCGGCCTTCTATAATAAAGATGTCAGTGCCAACTTTCTCCCAGGGTGATAAACCTCTTGAGTGTTGGTTTAAAGGTTCTTTAGTATTCCTTGCCTTCGTTTCTTGACATTCTGGACAACTGTCAGCTATCTGTCGAATCTCAGCCGTCATGCCGATCCAAAACAGACAACTTCTGGCCCGGCGCATCATGCTGTCAAATGCAAGATGAGCAGCGTGTAGCTTCTGCTTGATTTCAGGCCTCAGTGCTTTTGGGATAAGAATACGCTCTCCTTTAAGTATTATGCCTTGTTCTGTTGTCAGAGTGTCACGAATGTCAAAATAAGGCATAAGCCTTTATTATAGAAGGCCGATATTATTTAGTCCTGATTGACTACTTCTCCAACTTCATTGAAGTAGACTTTCTACCTACAATGACAGCACAGTTAGTCATCAGGAAATTGAAGTCTCATTTTGCTCGTTATGGTGTCCCTAAAGTTATTGTATCTGACCAAGGTACTCAGTTTACGTCTGCACAGTTCAGATCATTTACTGCTAGATGGGGAATACTTCATGTTAAATCAGCACCAATCTGTCGAATCTCAGCCGTCATGCCGATCCAAAACAGACAACTTCTGGCCCGGCGCATCATGCTGTCAAATGCAAGATGAGCAGCGTGTAGCTTCTGCTTGATTTCAGGCCTCAGTGCTTTTGGGATAAGAATACGCTCTCCTTTAAGTATTATGCCTTGTTCTGTTGTCAGAGTGTCACGAATGTCAAAATAAGGCATAAGCTCAGCTGGTACATCAGACTTTTTTGTAGGCCACCCATGCAAAATGGTCGACTTCAACCTCTGAATCACGCTGTCTTTGAGAGTTTCAGCTTTAATCTTTTCCATCATCACATCTGGTATTTCAGGTAATCTTATAGGTGGATCAGCTCCTGCATTGCTCTCCTTATCAGCTAAGAAATCCAATGTGACATTATGAATACAAACTCTGGACAATGTGTCGGCTATAAGAAGATCGGAACCTTGTACCCATTGGAATTCAAAGTCATATCGATGGCTGCGCATCAATAAATTCTGCAGTCTTCGAGGAATTTGACTCAGAAGTTTCTTAACGATGGCTGCCAAAGGTTTATGGTCGTTGATGACTGTAACTTTCCTTCCATAAGTGTACTGGTCAAAGCGTTCCAAACCATATACAACAGCCAAGAGTTCCTTCTCAATTTGAGCCCAGCGTTGTTCTGTTTCAGTTAGAGCTCTTGAAGCAAACTCTATTGGATGACCATTTTGTAGGAGGAAAGCCCCAAGTCCATAGCTGCTACTATCAACTTGAATACACAAAGATTCATCAGGATCACAGTATGCAAGTACTGGAGTAGAAATAATCAGCTTCTTGATTCTCCTGAAGGCTTGTTCACATTCAGCAGACCAGATAAAGGGAGTATCTCAGTCAAAACAATGTTCATACAAAAATAACAGGGCAATCCACATAGGACGTCAGTAAACTCACGACGTATAAAGTCAATGATTCTTGAAACAGCCGTTGACGTTTTTCTTCATTATTTATTGTGGACGCCACAGTGACAAAATGGTTACGCAAATGTGTAGGCACATCAAACAGTCATTATCACAGCAACATTCAATACAGCAATAGACGGTAGACAGCATTACAATGATGAGTCAGATGCATGTTATATTTCAAAGTGCTGTAAATGTAGTCAGGTGGAAAACTCCATCCCTTTCTATAACAGCCAGGAGATAACCAGATGTATGAGATCAGTTCACTCTCCTTAGTTTGACTTCAGCAAGACAGACACGTCTGCCGAAGTATAAATAATGTCCTCAAAAAATATCCTCTAGATAATAAAGGTTTTCCAAACCTAGTTCATTTAACAAAGTAGCAAGTAATGGTCCTTGGTACCTGCATCAACCGATGCAGTACAATGCAGCGACATGTGAGCTGGGAAAAAACATCTCGTGACGACGACTTTCGAAGACAGGCTATGAATCGAATCGCTCACGACCCAAAATCGATAGAGTTAATGAAAAAAGTCAATTTACCTTGCTTCCAAGAAATACACAGAAATATCACGCCTCCCGGCATGTGCAAATACACTAGAGGTATTATCCCGAATAAACGAAATATCCATAAGAGGACTACACATCCCTGACAGAACAAAAAATAGCGGAGATCCCCTCTTCAACGAGGCATCTCTTTCGCCATTCCAAATCGCTCACTCCACTAGTGGTGGGCGGAAACCGATCGACCAAGAAGCAAGACAAGTCATGCGCAGTCCAGCGCAAAATGACCACAGCTCAAACTTAACTGCATTCGATACCAACGCGAGAAGACAAATGCTTACCGAGAAAAGTGACTATAAATTTCAAGCAGTTGTTGCCCTTGCGTTATAAAATAGATATTGAAATAAAACGATGTTGCGAGAATTTATCACGCAACATATCACCACCTCCTCCCGATAAAAAAAAAAAAAATGTGGAACATATTTTTTTTTTCAATATCAAAGAGCATGCGATAAGCGGCTCAAAACGCACGAATTATGCGCTGATAATTAACTAAATTGCCAAACAATAGGCTAATTATAGAGTGTCTGGTGAGGATATACCTCAACAGAAAAATAAATATGTCTCAAAAAATATTCACATCGGGGAGGTGTCACCAACACACATCACGTTAGCATGTAAACACAATATACGTATGCAAGTTACTATAATCATCATTAAACAGCATACTCTAATATTGTCTTTAAAAATGGATGTACAAATCTGATAGGAAAATTTAAATAGTACATTCTTTGACATGTAATGACATAAGTACATAGTAAAGTTAAACTACATGACGATCCAGGACATATGCTCTGGTATTCCGAGGGTAAGTACACAATCTAGAACTCGTCATGCTTGATACTAGTAAGGTAAGTCCTCAGCTCAACAATGACATTCTGAGAAAGTACAAGCAATATAATGCTAATTAATAACTAATATGCTTCATAAGGTACAATACATTATTAATAATTGTGGCTGTTTAGTAAACTAACGGCCCTTATATTAACTACTCAGTCCTCCTCTATCATCTTAAAAAACGAACAGAAGAAGATGACAACAAAGCACGATAGTGTGTACATATAAAGTAAGTACAGATGTGCTAATCTATTGTAGAAATATAGGTGTGTTATGACTCTGTAATATATGGAAATATAGGACAGAAGTATTAGTTGGAGTCATGTGGGCATCTAGACAAAATGTCAGCCATCACATTATCCGCACCACGGATAGCTCGTACCGTGAAGTGAAAAGGTTGAAGAGCTATAGCATATCGAGTGGATCTCGAACTCTTCAAATTCTTAGTCTGAATAGCTGTAAGAGCTTTCTGATCAGTCTCTAGAATGAAATGTGCGCCCAGGAGGAATCTTTGTAGCTTTAGAATTGACCAAACCATCGCTAACAACTCACGGTCTAAAACCGAGTAGTTCCTCTCTGCCGCATTGAGTGTTCTAGAAATGTACATAACAGGATGCAGAGTATTTGCATATTCTTGCATCAGTGCTGCTCCAATCCCAGTGGATGAAGCATCACTCCGAAGAACAAAAGTCCTATCAAGAGTAGGTAATCTTAAGATGGGAGTAGAAGAAAATATATTCTTGATTTGGTCTAGTGAAGATTGGCATTCTTCAGACCAACGGACCAGATTAGGCGAACCTTTCTTCAACAATGTTGATAGAGGTGCCATGATCGAAGATAAATTTGGAATAAATCTCCCATAAAATTGAATTAAACCTAAGAGACTCCTAACTTGTTTCTTCGTTTTAGGAACAGAGATGTTCAGTATTTTGGAAGTATTGTGGTCTTCTGTCTTCAAGAGACCATGACCAACACGATGACCCAGGAAAGAGATTTCACCAAAACCAACAAAAGCTTTAGAAGGTTTTGCTGTCAAATTATTCTCACGTAGAGTGGACAGTAAGTCATATAACCCTAAATAGTGATCTTCCAGGTATCACTGAAGAGACAGATGTCATCTAAGTATGCGATGACATCCGAACGATGTGACAGAATTCGACGCATCATGCGAACGAAAGTGGCAGGGGCGTTCATGAGACCAAAAGGCATAACATTCCATTGAAATAGACCCCTAGGTGTAGAAAAAAGCAGTAAGAGGTTTGGCATGCTCTGCTAAAGGCACTTGCCAATAACCTTTAGACAAGTCAAGTTTAGTGAAGAATCTAGAATTAGAAAGTCTAATCAGTAGATCTTCTAACAAAGGCATCGGTTCAGCGTCGAACTTTGTGACCTGATTCAATTTGCGATAATCAACACAAATTCGTATGTTCTTATCCTTCTTCCGGACAATAACCATGGAAGAAGAATATGGTGAAGTCGATGGTTCAATTATATTTAATTGAATCATTTCATCCAATTCCTTTTCCACCTGCGACTGAAAGTGTATAGGAATAGGATAAGGCCTAACCCTAATTGGATTATTGTCGGTAAGAATTATGTCATGTTCTATGACATCTGTGTGTCCAGGAATGTCAGTGAGAACATCCTGAAATGTTTGTAACATCGACGAGACTTGTCGATGTTCGTCACCACACGGTCATTAGGAGAAACAGAAAACGTTTTTCCAAGATTCCGTGGAATGTAATGGAACCACTGGAAGGGGAAGGTTGACATCAGAGAAGGTAGCTTCCTCATCCTGTATGACAGACAGGGATGAATAATGACCGTGAGGTGCAGGAGCATCATCCGTTGCCTGGAAAATAGGCAGCAAATAGTCCGGACGTTCGTGAAATTCCGAAAGCATGTTTATGTGGAAAGTTTTATGCTTTCCATCAATATCGACCACATAGTCAACATCGGAAATCCGAGAGACTATTGCATACGGACCTTTCCATGCAATAAGAAGTCTATTTTCCTACTGGGGAGTAGGACGAATGCTTTGTCACCTGGACAAAGTTGTCGTAGACATCTATTCTTGTTAGCAAACTGCCTTGCCTTCTCTTTAGCAATTTCTGATGAAGCAGTTGCTAGCTTACATGCCTCAATGATCTTTTGTGTAAGAGCAATGACATACTCATATGAGGATTGAGTTTCATCGCTAATATCATCGGCAGTGATGAGATCGTGTAATAAAGACATAGGGCCGCGTGGACGCGCGCCAAAGACAAGTTCGAAGGGAGAAAATCCTGTGTGTTCATTAGGGACTTCTCTATAGGCAAAGAGAGCCGCGGGTAAAACCCTGTCCCAATCTTGAGGATGATCTTCAGTTATCTTACCAAGCAAAGTCTTGAGCGTTCTATTCAGACGCTCAACTAACCCATTAGACATAGGATGGTAGATACTACTGAGAGATCGTTCAATATGTAAGGTAGACATTACCTGTGACATAGTGTCAGATATGAGTTGAGTGCCATGGTCTGACAATATTTCTCTGGGGAACCCCAAGCGAGAAAATATCAACCAAAGAGCATCTGCGATATCTGTAGTAGATATGCTCTTAAGAGGAATAGCCTCTGGCCAACGTGTGCACATATCGACACATGTAAGGATAATCTGCTGTCCTTCGGCCGACTTGACCTTAAAAGGGCAAATTATATCTAGGGCCATGTGCTGAGACGGCCGAATAGGAATGTCAGCAGCCTGGAGGGGCGCAGCATGTCGTGGTCCTCTAGATTTGACCTCCTGACATACCTTGCATGATCGGCAGTAAATACGAATGTCCTTATTGACAAAAGGCCAAAAGAAAGCCGCAAGGACTCTCGACTTCGTACGGGCAAACCCATATGTCCAGCACATTGCGAGTCATGAGCATGTTGTAATATTTGGACTCTCATGCTCTTGGGAACAAGAATTTGCGAATGTGCCGACGTAGTCGAATCTTGTACCATACGTACAAGTACGCCGTTTCTCATTGCAATCCAAGATTTTCTATTTGTATCCTGATTCGGATCACCTTTCTTCGCAAGAACGAAGAATTTTTTTAAAGAAGGATCTTCTTCTTGCAATTTTATGAAAGAGTCACGAGTAATCACTAAGTGACTATCTTGGCTATCAACTTCATTATCACTATTCAGTGAAGTTTCGGGTGTTTGTAGAGCTTGTGCTCTTGTAACTACTGCATTTGTAGCTTGCATGTTATTATCTTCCCAAGCAGCAATCTGCTGTGGGGTACACTCCCTAACTCCGTGAATACGACCAATAATAAGGTCCGCAATAGGATTAGGTAAGAGACAAGCATGCACATCTCCAGTAAAGAAAGGAGTGGCAATGCGAATTACAGCAGTAGGATATTTTTCTAGAGTGCCGCCAAATGTGACACATTTAATAACCCTTCCTGTAGCACAAGATGGATCTACAAGCGATTGCCTAACACCAATAGTGGTGCATCCGGAATCGAAAAGTAGTGAGACCGGAGTATCATTAACAAGACCCTTATGTAGAATTAAAGAACCCTTCCCGTCATGCGCAACAGCAGCAGGAAGAGCGGGAAGTGGGTGACCACAACTCAAAGTAGTTATGGTACCCGGTTCGAATAAAGTACTGCATTGGGGGCATTTGTTTGCTCTCTCAAAGTCAAAAGCAGAACCAGTGACAGCGTCAAAGTTTTTACTATCAACAACATGATTACAGGCTCCCTCAGTTTCCTGTTGTACAGCATTAGCCTGCTGATATCTCTTTTTTTTGTGTTGAGATCTACCCCGACTATTATTACCTCTGAAGTTATCAAAGTTATTATTATCTCTGCAGTTATTATTGTCTCTATTGTAATTGTTATCCTGGTTCGAATTCCAGTTTCCACGATTACTATCATGTTCACATTGATGCGAACATCTATTTGTTTGGTTCTGAGGTCTTCGGCAGGAATAACCTCTATTACCATATCCTCTTTTGAAATGCTTATAATTATTAGGGTGATAGTAACGACCACTATCAGGTTGTCTCCAATTCTTCGAAGAAGAATCACCATGAAATTGGTTTCCATGATTTTGACAGAAATTACCGCTACTCTTTCTATCAAAATTTTGTTGGAATCTACGAGCAAAGTTTTGACCATACGGAGCTGCCGAAGCAACTGGTAAACCTTCTTTCACCTTAGAGTTACCCATGGTTATGTGTGGGTGCGCAGTTACGTATTGGCAACAGAAATCTTCCATTTCTTTTATTGTTTTAGGTTTACGTCCATGAAGGAAAGCAAGGAAAGACTCATTGACAGACGACATGACTTTGTCTCTAAGTATTAAGTCCATAAGTCCTTCATAAGTTTTTTCCGTCTTAGATAGTTCAACCCATCGTGAGAAAGTAATGCGTATTCTTGCAATAAACTCGGAGAATTCAACTCCATTTTCAGGTAACATGTTTTTAAATTGTAGACGATAGCCGTCTTCGTTAAGCTGATATTTCTTTAACAAAGCGGCCCTGACAACCTCATAATTGTTCTTGTGAGGTTCATCCACCATATTTAATATACTTAGAGCTTTACCTGTCAGTATCCCTGATAACTGATAAACATATTTTGCTTTGTCTATGTTATGAGCTGTACATGCTTGTTCAAATCTGTCCAGCTAGAACATTATGTCATCACTGGAAGGACTAAATGTTGGTAACTTAATCTTAAAAGTATCATTATTAGCCTTACCAGAAGATGAACCCTTGTTTGAATCATTACCATTACTCATGCTCGTCAATTTCAATTTTTCCAACTCTAAAGCTAAGACCTTTTCTTCATGTTCCATTTTTGCTTTCTCTTTCCTCTCATCAGACTCTCTCTGTAATCTTCTTTCCTCAGCCTGAGCCTCTTTTTGAAGTCTTTCATTTTCAGCTTCTTTTTCAAGTCTTTTATTTTCAGCCTCTTTTTCAAGTCTTTTATTCTCAGCTTCTAGCTGGAGTTTTCTTTCCTCAGCTTCTGATTCCCTTTTTTGTTTTTCCATTTCCATTTGGAATCTCTTTTCATCCACCTGCATCTGCAGTTTCTTTTGTTCAGCTTCCATTGCTTTATCATATCGAGCAGTTGCAAATTCTTCTAACTTATCACCAGTCTTCCCAAGCAATTTACCCTGCTCAATAAAGTGCTCAAATGTAGACATGTTGTCTAACATATGAGTCCAAAAACCTGAAATAATTAACTAATTTATTTCAAACCTAAGTGTAACAAGTCTTAATTAAGCACTTGTATATTCACATCACCTTATATATTATCCCAGTCTCTGTGGGAAACAAGTCTCCAATCAAAGAACTTGTATATGAAATATCAACAATCAATTCTTGATCATAAGTGCACTTCTCATTCAATAGTGCACGACACTATTCATCATTCATTTATCATCAGTGTAGTAGTAACAGTGCATTAGCATAGCCCATTAACTAATTACTATAACTGTAAACAATGACTATGTAAACACATGCAGAATGTAAACATTGAAAATGTAAACAATACAAACAATGTAAACAATAACAATGTAAACAATAACAAAGATCAGCAACAATACAAAAACTTTCGCAGAAATCAACTAAAAATAAAGCAGAAATTAATGAAATATCACAAAAAATGTGACGATATCTGCGCTATAATTAAACAAAATACATGACACCACAGTGTATAAACAAAAATGTTGTATGAAACTAAATTATAGACAAGAGTAGGCTAACAAATACAAACAAATCAAAACAAAACTAAAGAATGTGAAATAATAACGAAAACAATATTAAAACATGTCATCACAGCTAACATAAATAGCAACAGAAGTCGCTTAGCAAATTCCAGTATTGGAAATTTGCAAACCTTACAGAAAACGCTCACAATAGACGACCTCTATGACGTGGCATAATCTAACGGAGACACCACCCAACCGAGAACCCGCTGAAATATAAACATATAAATATACGAATAACATATAGACATATAACATATAGAATGAGATGATACACAGAAGACTCAGCAGAAGTATAAGGGCACAGTTTACATACAAACAGGCCACTTAACTTATAGGCTTCCAATCGTAGAACAGCAGAAAAACGGATGTCAATCAACGTCCTAAAGAGCGAAGCTCCAACGATGATGGCACATCTGAACTGCTTCCACTGCTAACACGATGGTACAAGAGCTTCTGAAATACTGTGTGTTGAGTTGTTTCGGCACTTGACCTTCTAATCCAAAAGTAAGTTGATGGAAATCGGTACTTGGCCTTCTTCAGAAAACAACCCGTTTCAACCGGCACTTGACCTTCACAAAAACGACAGCACTGGAACCTTGACAGCAGCAACTTGCTTGACTTGCGTAAAAGATAACAGCAGTCCGAGTTATCCGGCAACATGTAACAACGCCGGGTACTGTCAAATTCTTGTTTCCGTCAAAAAGTTGAAATTTTGACTTTTACCGGGCAACGCCGAGTACTTTGAAAATTTTGAAGATGTTGACTGTATTGAAGAATGTTAATTTCTTGAAGGATGCTGATGAATTCTTGTTGAAAATGAAGTGGGTAAGGGACCCCGTGTTTGCTGGTACCAGAATCAAACCAGCTTATGGCCACCAAATGATGCGTGATGCCATATGATGATGGATGGTATCCGCATGTCTGGTTTTGTGTAGTGTGCAGATGTGTTCAGTCAAAACAATGTTCATACAAAAATAACAGGTCAATCCACATAGGACGTCAGTAAACTCACGACGTATAAAGTCAATGATTCTTGAAACAGCCGTTGACGTTTTTCTTCATTATTTATTGTGGACGCCACAGTGACAAAATGGTTACGCGAATATGTAGACACATCAAACAGTCATTATCACAGCAACATTCAATACAGCAATAGACGGTAGACAGCATTACAATGATGAGTCAGATGCATGTTATATTTCAAAGTGCTGTAAATGTAGTCAGGTGGAAAAACTCCATCCCTTTCTATAACAGCCAGGAGATAACCAGATGTATGAGATCAGTTCACTCTCCTTAGTTTGACTTCAGCAAGACAGACACGTCTGCCGAAGTATAAATAATGTCCTCAAAAATATCCTCTAGATAATAAAGGTTTTCCAAACCTAGTTCATTTAACAAAGTAGCAAGTAATGGTCCTTGGCACCTGCATCAACCGATGCAGTACAATGCAGCGACATGTGAGCTGGGAAAAAACATCTCGTGACGACGACTTTCGAAGACAGGCTATGAATCGAATCGCTCACGACCCAAAATCGATAGAGTTAATGAAAAAGTCAATTTACCTTGCTTTCAAGAAATACAGAAATATCACGCCTCCCGGCATGTACAAATACACTAGAGGTATTATCCCGAATAAACGAAATATCCATAAGAGGACTACACATCCCTGACAGAACCAAAAATAGCGGAGATCCCCTCTTCAACGAGGCATCTCTTTCGCCATTCCAAATCGCTCACTCCACTAGTGGTGGGCGGAAACCGATCGACCAAGAAGCAAGACAAGTCATGCGCAGTCCAGCGCAAAATGACCACAGCTCAAACTTAACTGCATTCGATACCAACGCGAGAAGACAAATGCTTACCGAGAAAAGTGACTATAAATTTCAAGCAGTTGTTGCCCTTGCGTTATAAAATAGATATTGAAATAAAACGATGTTGCGAGAATTTATCACGCAACAGTATCCTTACGGGTAAGCTCTCTTATTGGATGAAGAATTTCTGAAAGATTGTTGAGAAACTTTACTAGATACTGTATCATGCCACAAAATCTGCGAACCTCATGACAGTCCTTAGGAACGGGCATGTTTAGTATTGTCTCAACCTTTTTCTTGTCTGGTTCAACACCTCGAGCAGTAATAAGGTGACCCATGAAGGTAATTTCTTCTTTCTTCTCTTGAGCTTTAGCTTCATTCAGTTTAATGCCTTTCTCTTTACACCTACGCTTTAAGCTTCAGATCATGGTCCTTAATTGCTTGCTGTCTGTTTGATCCACAACCTGCAATAACTATGTCATCAGCAACATTGATGCAACCATGAAGACCTTCAAGAGCTTGTGCTAGATGCCTCTGGAAAATTTCACTGCTTACATTCAACCCAAATGGTAATTTAGACCATCTGAACCTACCAAAAGGTGTAATCATTGTTGTAAGTTTACTAGACTTCTCATCAAGTTTGATATGCCAGAATGCTTCCTTGATATCCAGCTTTGTGAAAATCTTGGCATTATTGAGTTCAGGCAATACATCATCCAAAGTTGGTAATCTGTAATGCTCTTTCTGCAAAGCCTCATTCAGGGGTCTAGGATCAATGCATATTCTTAAAGAAAAATCAGACTTTTCAACAACAGCCATTTGGTTAACCCATTCAGTCGGTTCCTCTACTGGTATTAATATACCTCTGTTCATTAGATTTTGAAGCTCTGATTTTATCTTGCTCTTAAGTGAAAATGGTATTTTTCTGCATGACAGTGCCTTTGGACGAATATTAGGATCAATATGCAACACAGCTTCACACAGGACACCTAGATGGTTATCAGAGTTATGATCATTATCTGAACTGTCAGTAGCCACCTTAGCAATAAATTTGTTTGTGTTGACTGTCACAAACTGTAGATCCTGCAGTGTGTTGTTGCCCAGCAAACATGTGAATCTATTTTTCACAACAGTAAACCTTATATTGTGTTTTATCCCAGTCTTAGGATTCTCAGCAGTTAATAGAACTTCTCCCAGTGGAGTCATCTTAGTACCATTCCACATAACAAGCCTCTGTTTAGTGGGTAAAAATTTTTCTTGCATCACAAAGCGTTGACAAATTGTATTCACATTAGCTGCTGTGTCTAGCTGAAATTTTACCATTTTTCCATTGACAATGAGTTGTGCAGATGTACAAGCTTTGCTAGACTTCACACAAGCAAGAAAAACTTCAGAACCTTCCACTGACTCTGTGTGAACAGTGTGAACTCTCTTGCATTTAACTTTGAAATGGTTTCTTCCCCCACAGTTTGAGCAAAACTTCCCCCATGCAGGACACTTTTTCTTCATCAATAGATGTTTCTGTCCACAGTAATGACACTCCTTTCTAGGTTCAAAGTACCCACTGTCAGTGTTACTTTGACAGGCTTTACCAGTATGCTGCCCAGTGTCTATCTTGGGAGGTTTATGATTGAGTGATTTTTTCTGTACCTGTTCAACCCTTGCTTCAGAAGGTTGTACTGTATTATTCATCTCTCTTATGTCTTTTCCAGTTTGCTCGAAGACTCTGCGTATGTGAATGGCTTTCTTTAGATCGAGGTCAGCTTTCAAGAGCTTCTCTTGTAACCTTTTGTTGACAGTAAAGACAATTTTGTCTCTTATCATACGATCCTTGCCGTTAAAGTTGCATAAGTCTGCCTTAGTTCTCAGCTCAGTCAAAAAGGAATTAAAAGGCTCTTGAAGAGGTGTGTTCCAGATTCTGAAAGTATGTAATACTTCATTGCTTCGTGAGCTGCAATGGTTCTCGAGCAAAGCGAGAATTTTATTAGGATTAGAGTGGTCTCCTTCCTCTGCAAGTTGATCAAAAACTTCAACGGCTTGAGGTCCAGCACAGTGAAGGATGATGGCCACCCGAACGGGATCAGGTTTCGAGGCAACTTCTGCTGCATCCATATACAGTTCTAACTGTCGTCTCCATTTACGAAATGTGTCTGGTTCGACGTTATTTATGTCTAGGCAGGGTGGTAACCGAAACATGGGCCGTTCTGCCATGACGAAATGTCTTATAATGGTATGCAAGCAATAACCTACCAACAGAAGAGTTAAACTTGGTTTTTTTTCTTTACCAGTTTATCGTCCCCTCACCTCAAGTCTATAACGTCAGCACATGTGTTACAAGATATTCAGCAGAATAGTTCGAATTCTGTAGAAATAAACACCGCTGCCACCATGTTGATATTTACTGTTGTGTATAGTAAATCTTGCTAAATGTAATGAGACGTGGCTAGCTGTCAAACATTCTCACATTATGAAGCTTAGTCACGAAGCCTGAACACACTGGATACACTCGACACGTTTAATCAGCCATGTTGTAGAAGCAGAAAGTAGGAAGAGGAAGTTAGCATAAGGGCAAGTAACTCTAGTAGGAAACAAAGTAACCACTGAGACATATATATACAAACGACCCCATCAACACCAATATTAGATTATTTGCAAGCATCCAACTTACCTATAAATATAGAAGAGGTGTTGAGAATAGACAGACCTAGGGAACTGCATAATATAGTCAAACAATATTTAACACGAACAAATGTTAATATATAGTGGCTGGGAATGTGAAGGTCTGATGCTGTTCCTACAATGCATATGATTTTTAACAGATGAAAGTCAATTAAATATCTGTTAAAGTCCGTTATATAACTAGAACCACCGGGCCTTTACACCCCCCCGCTTTAATATTATTCGTGTTCAGAGTTTATTCTTTTTTTTTTCTTCTTTTTTTTTAACTTATAAGCACAATTGTGATTATCCCTATTTATATTGATTTGACAAAAGTGATGCCCCTATCTCATATCGGCGGTTGTTCATATTATTTGGAATTGAAAAATATCCTAATTATAACCCATCAGAGGTTGAACGGGATATCTTTTTTTTCTTCATTATATTTTATTATAACCCATCAGAGGTTGAACGGGATATCTTTTTTTTCTTCATTAATATTTTTAAAAAAAAGTATACCCCCCCCCCCCCCCCCCCCCCCCATTGGAATGAGTGAAACGTACGGCATAAACCTTGTCAATTAAATTTTTTTTAGCATTTCTGGGGATGCAGTGAAGTCTTTGCAACATTTGCTTCAAAGCAACAGTTCTGACTTGATTTTCACAATTGCATCAAGAAGATTCAGCTGCATTCTGTTTCTTGCCTTCGTTTTAACGGAGGATACAAAAGAAAATAGCCTCTCAACTACAGCATTGCTTACTTACTTATTCGTTTCTCTTCTGCCACGAGGTGTAGAGGTTTGTAACGGAGGGCGCCATACTATTCTATCGGCTGCCTTCCTCCTGGCTTAGTTCCATTCTAGTCCTCAATCCTTCAAAGATTGTCTAATGTTGTCCTCCCAGCAGACTTTGGGTCGTCCTGGGGTCTGGATCCCTGGCTCTTAGTTTCCCATGCTTGTCGTGGTAGCCGATCTTCTCCCATTTTGCAGACATGGTTAAACCATTTCAGTAGGGACTGTTCTAGTTGGGTCTGCAGGGGTTGAGTTTTTAGGCCTTGACGTATCGTCTGGTTGCGGACCATGTCTCTTCTTGTTACTTCATCTGCCTTCCTCAAATACCTCATGTCTGAGGTTTGGATCTGGCTTTTGTAGGTTACAGTCATTGTCTATGACTCTTACCAACATCTCTTTTGCCGAGGAATCCTCGATTTATGGCTTGAAAAAGTATTGCAGCAGCTGCTCTTCGGGTAGCCAACTCTTCTTTGATGCCTCCATTCCGGTTTATGACAGCTCAAAGGTATTTAAAGTGGTCGACCTGCTCCAGGACCTGTTCTCCCAGCTTAATCTGATGTCTTCTTTCCTCTCGTAAAATCACCACGGTTTTTTTTTTCGAGCTGCTTTTGATCATCTCTCTCTTCTCCAGCTCTTCCTTCCAGGCTTGCAGGTTGGATTGAAGATGTGCCTCTGATTTAGCAACCAGGGTGTTATGATTAAAATTCATAACATTTATGTCGATATAATAAGCAGCTCAACAGGACTCCTTTTTGTTTATTTTATATGAAGTCACTTATTTATAAAGGAACTGATGCCATGCCGAGATGGTTGACTGACATACGTGAACAAATTTGAAGCAGGTTATCGTATGCAAAAGAGATGCGGCTTGTGTTTGGAAGTGTGCGGACGTATGTGTTTTGTGCTCCTGCAGTATTCTGTGTATTTCCTGAATTAGTCCATCACCAGGACATCAATAAACTTGGTTGAGGTGTCCCTCATTTATTCTAGTAAGGAAATGTGTGCTTATTCATAAAGATGTCCAAAGGACGATATTAAATAAAGTTTGACTGATTGCAAATGACCAGCGTTTGATAGGGAACGAACTGGACTTATACGTACTACTGCATTTTTCTTTTGGGCCTATATATCTATTACCATGGAGCTGTTTGTCAAAACGAATAAACTGCATGTTTGTAAAATTGTGAAGGAGGTGTTTGTCCACTCAGAGCAGTTATGCTGATTTCGTGTTGTATGACTGCGCCTAGAGTCTACTTTGGCCACGGAGAATATCGGAATAATTAACATTACGACACGTACCAGTTTTGGTGGCCTCAAGCCGGGTCCATGAACATATGTGTGGAACTGTATCTAGTATTTTCAAAGGATTTTTCAAGAAATCGTTCAAGTCGGTTGACTAAATTTATTGAAGTGCAGAACATTTTTCAAGATGGCGGTGCTGATCGGCTGCAAGTGTGAATACTGATTCGAACCCAAGTCGCTGCATATCTGTTCAATCGTGTTTCCCTGAGGCAGATGCTGGACCCAGGAGGAGTTTTTTTCATATGACAGATAAGTGAATTTCTTGATTCACACAGTTTGAGTCTTGAAGAATCTCATTTGACAGGGTTCTTTTTTATTACCGGTATATGTTTTATGTATATCTGTGTCTACATGTTTGTGTGATAGGCAGGTTGGTTGGCGAGGGAACCATTAATTCACAATACCAATCATGAATTCCTGGTTATTCTATAGGGTTTGGTGCATGGTTTTCTCAGACAGTTGGTCCGGAATTACAAAGCTGTGTGTTTACTGCTACTACTGAAATTATCATTACCATATCTGTTAGCTGTTTTGCCCTGTTTATTTGTAAATTTGTATTTGTTGTCAGGTTCATTGTATTTTATTTGGTTTATTCTTCATTATCATAGTAACACCAGACGGTGGGGCAGGCAAAGACATCAACATCAGAATGAATAAGGCAAGAACAGCCTTCTTTAGCCTAAATAACATCTGGAAGTCCTCCCAATACAGCACAAGCACAAAATTAAGATTATACCAGAGTTGCGTGCTTTCTGTGCTTCTCTATGGTGCGGAATGCTGGAGAGTCACAGAGAAGGAAATGTCAAAATTGTCCTCTTTTCACACAACATGCCTAAGAAAAATTCACCGAATCTTTTGGCCGAATACCATCACCAACCAAGATCTGCTTACTCGTAGCAAGCAAGAGGACATGCATACCATCATAGCTGGCAGACGCTGGAGCTGGGTTGGTCATGTCCTCAGAAGAGACCCCGATGCCATCACAAGAACAGCTATGCTTTGGACCCCTGAAGGAAAGCGAAAGAGAGGCCGACTAAAAACAACTTGGCGGAGGACTGTGGAGGCTGAGATGCAAAGAATGAACCAGAGTTGGGGCACTGTACGAAGGATGGTCACCGACCGTGCAAAGTGGAATCAATTTGTTGTTGCCCTACAAGACGCCACTAGGCGTGATGGCCACTGACTGCTTTGACGGTCGGTGGTTAAGGATCGAAGAAGAAGAAGATTGTTTGTGAGATTTGTACACCTTATCTTGCTATCATTCAGTTATTAGATGTATTATATGTTGTAAAATTGTGCTTGTATTGTCATAAGTGTGAAAGAGCCAATTTTTTTTCATTTTGCTACAGTTCATACATTTCTGCCTTGGTTTATTCATTAGTATTCTCTTGGGTTAGCTCTTTCTACTGTTCTCCTGTAATCTTGTTTGTAACTCTATTTTTTTTTTGCTCCTAATATACCATCTATAGTTTAATGCAGTTGATTGATACTGAGTGGTGAAATAATTGCAGCTGTTATTGCTCACATACTAAATATACATTGTAGTGGATTGATGGTATTGTATGATGATGATATTACTAAGTGTGATGCATGAGGTCAGCTGTGAAGGCTCCTGAGATAAAATGTAGCTGTGAATTGTCAGAAGGCCCTTCGTGCTACCACTACGACCTCACACCTATCTTTTTTTACTAATGAATGTGGCTACGTAAAATGTCTAGGGTAATGATATGTAATGTGTTGTGGTAGTTTACATACACACACACACAGATATTTACTAAGTCTAATAATATTAATAAATGTTATAATACACTGAACTAACTCAAGTGTGTAAAATTTGGATAGTAATTTTCTTTAAATTTATTTGTTCTGAACCAAGGTTTTAATTTGGTCAGAACATATGAAAGGTTTTGCAATTATGAAAGAAATGCATGAATATTACATAATAAATGCAAGGTGTGTACATATGTATGTTACTAGACTAGTTAATATTACTACTGTTTATAGTTGTAATCTATTTTGGGAGAACATTTAATGGATGTGCTGTTGGGGTGGCCTCATCACTCCCTGTCTATGGCGACTACACATTGTCCAGTTATTTGATGGAAATTTTATGGGTGTGTTAGCAAATAAGTTGAGTTGGTGAATTCTCAGCAGACCAGACGCTCACGTAGCTTGAAGGTGTAGCTCTGGTGCTGAGATCTGGTGGCCCCACCTCTCCGTGCTTGGGGGCAATATCAGAAGTCTGGTGGCCCCACCTCTCCGTGCTTGGGGGCAATATCAGAAGTCTGGTGGCCCCACCTCTCCGTGCTTGGGGGCAATATCAGAAGTCTGGTGACCCCACCTCTCCGTGCTTGGGGGCTATAATAGGCTGCTCTGACAAAATATTACTGCACGGGTTCACTCTTGTAATATTCAACAACACATTTGACACCACATTGGTGCCAACTGAAACTCACAGTTCTGCAATCAAAGTATTAGTCATGTGTCAGAATTCCACCCTCTAACCATTTCTGGACACAACACTACACAACAACAACACCACATAGACGGGTCAGATCTTTCTGACCAAACAACACATCTTACCAAGTTGGTTTCACATAGGATAAGTTCTCCCAGACTACGTATTCTGAAATATGTTCATTAGCTTCCTGCCATAGAATAGGATAGGTGATATGTTTCACTGATCTCAACACCTGATCTGTCCTTCATAATCCTTGCTGGAGTTTATGTATTTTATTTGTCTCTAGACCCTGAACTGGGGCGGGGGGGTCTAGAGCGAATCCTTACTTGTTGTAAGGGACAGATTATGCTATTGCAGTATCAAATCACTCGAAACCTTAAACAAATATTAAAATGTACAAAGAAATAATTTCAGTCTTACCAGAATTATGAATATAGAACACAGTTAAATGCTAGCAAAACTCAGCTGAGCTGCTGGCCTTAGGATGGCGTCCCTCTAAATATTTCAATAGCTTCTGGGAATTACACCACTTAATAATTCACTGTGTCTACTAGGACAACTTATAATGAATGGCACAAAATGCGCGTCTGAGCGCCGATAATATATTCATCTATGGCCAATCACTGCCTTTTCTTTTTTCAAATTCAAATATCCTACCAAAAAGTCATTTCAGTCATACCTCAGTCAAGTATGCCTTATTGTCTGTTGGTCCGTCCGTCTCTACTTGCGTTTCACAAAAAACACCTTGTTTTTTGAACCACCTCTGTCTTCCCCTACACAATTTTGCCCTTAAAGTTATTTTTAGCCACAATTCACCATCCCACCCCGTCTCTTCATTCCAACTAGATTTTAGCACTTGCGTCTTCAAGGCCACAATTTTTTGAAAATTAGTGACATGTTTTATTTCAATGCAGACGCTCGCTGATATGAACAACACAGTCTTTTGTCAATATCTTTCTTATTATCTATCCATCTGTATAAATGAAAGCATATTATTTCACTGCTCAAGATGGGCCATCCGGCCAGCTAGGTTTTATATTCCTAACATTATTATTAAGAAAAGTTACTTTTCAAATATTTTCTAGAATCTTCTGGAATGCGTTCATCACTGCATTCAAATAAACGGACTAAGTTATCGCAAAAGCGTCCAAGAAATGACTGTGGCGTATAATATCCAAGGTCCCTTTTGTCGATTTCTTTACTTTATGTCAACTTGGGGAACGTGACTTTTTCCTCCTTTCCCCACCACTTGCGTCTTTTAGCCTTGCTAGTTTCAAGCACGCGTTCAGTCAGATTTTTCCTTTTGATCTCCGTTCTCATCCCGTTCCGTTTTGCCTTCAAGTCTAACAATTTAATTTCCATGGCGGGTGATGACCCGCGGCGTGGGCGATCATGTATTCTAGCAGCTTACGCATTAGTTTTTATCCCTACGTTGTATCATTGGAGATATTTTAACGTTGTATCACGGTTAATTTTGTGACACATATATTGATTATTGTATTATTGCACAATTTGGAGTCACAATAATAGTGAATTATAACTACCCTGGAATATTTTACCAATCTTGGTAAGGATTTTGGTATGGAGGGTGAGGCTTTAAAAACGTTTGCATTAACTGAGAATGCAAAGGAATTAAAGAGGTTAGAAGACGTGGCAAGAGATTAGAGACTCTTGGCTAGGTAGATGAGAAATGAAAAATTACACGAGAAAAGAAGACAAGAAGATTTAGCACTTGAGGAAAACAAATTGCCACATGCACATGCTCAAGCAGAAATAAAGGCACAACACAAACTTGAAGTAAAAAAATTGGCACATTCTCAAGCAGAATTAGCCTATGCTCAAAGAATGGCAGAAATTGAGTTAGAAAAATTAAAATTTCAACATCAACAGGTCAAACCAGTAGATGAAGAGGCTGGAAAGAAAGACCATGCCTCTACTTTTAAACTTAATTTGCCCAAATTTAATCCCAATATTGACGATATTTCATGCATTTTAAATAGATATGAAACATGTTGCCGTGAGTTTAAGATTGGTAGAGCTACATGGCCTAGCAGGTTAATGGGTTTATTAGTTGGTGAGGCTCTTACTGCAGTCTGCACCATGGATGATCATACTAGAAATGATTATAATGCTGTGAAGGCTTTATTGCTGAAAAAGTATCAACTGGAGGAAAATGGGTACAGATTGAAACTGAAATCATTGTTGCTTGATTCAGCCAAGGATTTTGCTTAATTTATCTCATCAATTAAGCTTTGCTTTTCTAGATGGGTGTATTTGTCAAAAATTGTTACAACTTTTGATGGGCTGGCTGACTTAATTTTAAGAGACAAAGCGCTGACTTCAGTCAGTGGTGACTTTTTGTCATTTTTGCAGAAGAGAAAGCCTGAAACGTTGGCTGCTGTAGAAAATCATTGACGACAATACCAAATTGCACATCCTGGAAGAAATCTTGGTAGGACTAACATAAAGGATCCATTGCCAGTGGCGTCAGCTAGGGAATATGATGTCCAATCTACTCAGACAAAGATTAAATAGCATGGATAGAAAGTTTCGATTAAATCGAGATAATAATACTGGATCTTTCAGAGGGAGGTATAATTTTAACAATAGGTCACAACAACCTCAAAGTAATTTCCATTCATATGATGATCAATATATATCTCAACAATCATCTTTCAGACCTAGCATGGATTGGAACAGAGGTGGATATAATTTCCAACCAAACAAAGGCCAAAGGTCATTCTATGGAAACAACGTAAATAATTACAACAACAGAAGTTCTCAACAGAACAATTACCTTCGACGTTCTAGGAAATCCTGAACGTTCCAATGCAGTTGTGCATCAAAATGATAATAATACAGTCCAAAATGGCAATGTTGCTGCTCATGCAAATGCATGTATAGTGGACTTGTCAAATAGTATTAATTGTTCTGAATGTAATTCTTCGTTTCACCTACAGGGAGTTCCTAGGTTCCTGTGTGGACATCCTTTGTCAGTCATGTCCTCTTACGATGGGACAGGTTCAATAGTGTTTAATATGGGTTTTGTAAACAACCAACTTGTTTCAGTGCTCATGGACTCTGGATGCACTACTGCTGGGTTGCGAATGTCATTAGTGGACCAATCTGAGTACACAGGCAATGAAGTCAAGTGCATTACATTCGGGGGCACAGCTGAATATTATCCAACTGCTGAAGTATTCTTAGATACCCCTTATTTTACTGGAAGGACTCTCGTGTGCCTGCTGGACAAACCAATTGCTGGAATAACCCTGGTCTTTATGAATGCACTAATGATGATATTTTAAAATGGGAACAGCATCATTTGCTTATGGCAAATGCTGTCACTACTAGAGCTCAGTCTCGTGCACATTTGCATGAATAGGTCGAGATTAAGGAGATGACTGATGAGGTGATGAATTATGAGAGGCTGATTAAGGGGGCAGTGACTGATGAGTAGATTTCTGATAGGAGGGGAAGATGAGGATGATTTACATGTTGAACTTATCGATAAAGCATCATTCATACAAATGCAAAATGAGAATGATTCATTTAAAAAAATTGTTCATGTTGCCAAGTCTGTTGATGAGGTATTTAATGATAATTCTTTACACTGGGACACAATCAAGAATGGGATCTTGATTCGGAATTTCCAAGATTCCACATCAGTAAAAAAAAAAAAAATTATGGTACCTACTAGTTTACGCCCATTTGTCTTACGGCATTCTCATGATGTTAATTGTGCAGGACATTTAGGGATCGCTAGGACAAAACAGAGGGTTTTGTCTCATTTCTTTTGGCCTGGGGTGACAAGAGATGTGAAAATCTTTTGTCGCACGTGCAAAACTTGCCAAGATGAGGCAGCTTAACGCCCAAAACACAATATGCCTATCCAGGCGTCAGACATATCTTTGCGTCCATTCACATAAATGGCAATTGACCTTATAGGTCCACTACCAGTCACATCAGCTAGAGGTTATCGTTATGTGCTAACATGCATTGATATGTGCACGCGCTGGCCAGAGGCTATAACTCTGAAAACAATATCCACTGCAGTTTTTGCTGACCTGCTATTTTTAATTTTCAGTAGATTGGGTTTTCCCGAAAACGTATTATCAGTTCAGGGAACTCAGTTTATTTCTGACGGTATGACTCAGGTTATGAGAGAGTTTGAGATAGATAGATCTCTTAGTAGTAAATATCTCCCAATTGCGAACGGGAAAATTTAGAGGCTAAATCGCTGTCTTAAGCAAATGCTAGACAAGGTAACTGCGAAATACCCGCAGGATTGGGATAGAGTACTCCCAGCGGTAGTCTTCGCCTATCGGGAAATACCAAACGAACATACTGAATTTGCGTCATTTGAATTAATCTACGGGGCCAAGCCAAGAGGACCTATGTCCGTTCTAAAACAGTTATTGGTTGGCGCTGACATGCCTGAGCATCAAATCCTCCTACCAATACGTGGTTAACATGAAAAAGAAAATTATCGTAGCATGCCAGATAGCTGTCAAAGCATCCGAAAAAGCTAAACTTAAGGCAAGATCGTTTGTTAATCAAAACAGAAAACTGCGCCAATTGTGGCCAAGTGATAAGGCCAGTGTATTGTTACCCAATAAGGACAATAACTTACTTGTATCTTGGAGAGGACCATATACTATACTTGAAAGATTGTCAGAAATTGACTACATTATATCTATTAAAGGAAAGGAAAAAATTGCACCTTAACATGCTGCAACAACTTCACTCTCGTTCTCCACATCTTAAACCAGTTTTTGATACTTTCGACAAGCCTATTAATCGTCGCTCTTCCTTAGCTGTCATACAGGACGAGTTGTCTAAATTACCTCATATTTCTGAGCCTCTTTTATCTCTACCTACTTTGCCACTTTCTTCTACTGAGAATTGAAGGGATATTTCTATTTCGCCAACTCTTGCTCCATATCAGAAAGATCAGATTTCTTTATTACTACAACCTTTTCCTGACATGCTCACGGATATTCCTGGGCGTACAAATATCATTGAACATGATATTCTCCTTACTGATTTCAGGCCAATCAAACTTAAACCTTATCCTATCCCTGTACATTTTCAATCACCAGTACAAAAAGAACTAGAGGACATGATAAAATTAAACGTAATTTCTCCTAAATCTCCATATAGTTTTCATATGGTCTTGATTAGAAAGAAAGACAAATCCATTCGGATTTGCATTGATTTCAGGCGTTTAAATGCTTTGACAATCTCGGACGCGAAGCCTCTACTTTTGTTGGATTCTGTATAGGGTAGACTATCTACAGCTACATTTTTCAGTAAAATTGATTTATCTAACAGTTATTGGCAAGTCCCCTTGTCAGACAGAGCAAAACCTTATACTGCTTTCGCTACACCTTTGGGATTGTTCCAATTTAATTTTATGTCTTTTGATCTCGTTAACGCTCCTGCGACTTTTGTTCGTATGATGCAAAAAAATATTATCTAGCCGTGATGACATCATTACCTATATTAATGATATTTGTCTTTTCCATCAATCGTGGGAAGAACATGTTCTTGGAATTGAGTCTTTGTTGACTACTCTTCGTCTCCATCATCTTACTGCTAGACCTTCAAAAACTAAAAAAGGATTCACTGAAATTTCTTTTCTTGGTCATAAAGTAGAAGGCGGTTTTTTAAGCCTGAGGATTCCACTATCTCCAGGATTCTTAATCTATAAATTAAAAAGACACAAATTAAAAAAAACAGGTTCGTAGTGTTTTGGCTCTTGTAGGATTCTATAGAAAATTCTTGTCTAATGTTTCAGAAATTACTTCAGTTCTGTCTTCGTTATTAAGAAAGAACTCTCCAAATAAGATTGTTTGGACACATTCGTGTAATGAGTCATTACATTTGCTTAAGTCTTTTTTCTCAAAATCACCCATGTTAAGATTGCCTGATACTCGATTTCCTTTTATCCTTAGAGTCGACGCCTCTGGTTTGGGAATCGGTGGTACACTTATGCAGGAATTCGATGATTGTCTACATCCAATTCTGTATGTCAGTCGTAAATTGACACCCACATAGAAAAAAGACCCCATTTTCGAGCGGAAGTTGCTCACGGTGCTGTATTGTTTTATAAAACTAGAACGCTATCTTATTGGTGCGAAATTCGTCTTGCAGACAGATTAGAGGGCCGTGTCCTATCTTAAGACTGCAACATTTCGAAATGAGAAGGCTGCCAGAGCATCACCTGCGCTCCAACCCTACGAATATGACATTCGTGCCATCAAAGGCAGACAAAACGTGGTCACAGATGTGTTATCACGTTGTGTGAAAGACTCACTGTCATCTAGCAACACTGCTAATGCAAGTATCTTGTGAAGTCACATCAAACCTATCAGCTGACTTCTCCACATGGTAACCAATGAACATTGCACGATTTACGAACATATTCTGCGGACAATGCTTATGCTGACAGAAATTTCCTGATTTATTACTACTATGTACAGAGGTTATATGACAATATCCTGTGATGAATAACAAGCCTGAGGACTATCGTAATTTTTTCATTAAAAAAATTGAAGCAAATCGCTCAATGACTCTTTTGACAGTGATTACAGGTATTTAACGTGTTCACTCAGCACCTGATGATAATGAATGCTGATATCGCCAATTTCAAGTTGTACCTCGTTTTACTCAGCTCATTACATGGATGTCTTGGGCCGTATTAACAGCTTCCATACTCGGTTTATGTGCGAAAACACACACATTCATTGATGGTCTAAGAATAATATGACATTTTAATATTTTGAACGCAAAAACTTGATTTATTCTATTGTTGGAACGGCGTGTAAAGATTAAGGGACTTAACTCAATGATGGCTCGCATGGACAAAGGGACATAACTAGAAACATCCTTTCGTGCCATTATAATTCTCTATCCGGTAGGCCATTGAACATTGTTACTTAATGTGAACTTATAAAGGAACATACGATAATATAGCAGAGAATCCTGGACAAGAACTTTGTGCTCAATTATAAATATTTTCTCTGGACTTTAGTTGGTTATTATTCCACTAGTATGGACAACAATATAATATTGTGACTTTAAATACAGTGTTTTAATTAGCTGTTGATTAATTTTAATTCGCGGGATGAGATTCTGTCTTTGATACTAGGCATTAATACACTCACACTCATATTGATTAAACATTTTAATGGTTCTCACAACTATTGGCAATTTGTACCATGCATCAGTGTATTCTTATTTTATTGGACACACAGCTTCGTCATGTTCAAAATAACATTTTTTATTTTTAAATTGACACCACAATATACTTTTTATGACAAGTACTTAAGATGTACAAATGACTTTAATCTTTTCGCGTATGATGTTGCATTCATTCACTTTACTAATATGATTTTCTGCCTATTTTCATCATATTTACGCTGTTATAACTTTGTATATTCTACAATGCTTTGCATTATTGCTATTGATCAATAAGTTAATTAATTGACAACTGATACTGGACTTGACTGATATGTATTATTGGACGTTGTGAGGTATGTGAGAGCATGTATTGCTACCATCATTTTTTAATGTTGGGTACTATCAGTTATGGCGACCTCACATTGTTTTTAAAAAAGAATTTGTCCGTAGTCGACGTTGGCTTTGGTCTTAACAACCACGGGCCACGCTTTTAGCGTTAAATTGCCTTCCCTATGGCAGAAAAATGAACAATTATTTCGATGCTTTAGGCAAAATTGACAACGATATCACCACCAAGACAATCGATACTAAATGGGAACAACTGAGAACAGCAATGACAGAAGCAGCAGTAGCGACCACCGGATACCTAGTACATAAAAAGAAAAAATGGATGAGAGAAGATACTTGGGATAAAATACAAGAAAGGAAAACAGCAAAACTTAAACTACTAGCGGCAAGTACACATAATGCAGTTGAATCTTGCAAACTAACTTATAACTTGTTAAATAAAGAAGTGAAGACAAAAACTCGAAGAGATAAAAGACATTTCATCAATGAACTGGCCGTAGAAGCTGAAAATGCTGCAAGAACTGGTAATAGTAGGTGCCTTTATCAAATTACAAAACAACTATGTCACCAGCCTACTGCTATGGAAACACCTGTTAAAGGTAAATTAGGGAATTCAATACCAACAGAAAAAGAACAAATGAAGAGATGGGCTGAGCACTTCATGGAGGTGCTAAACAGACCACCACCAACAGTAACACCTGATTTTAATAATGAAACACCCACAACCACCTTGCCAATAACTTGCGATGAATTCACGCTGGACGAGATCAAACAAGCCGTTAAAAGATTAAAAAATTTTAAAGCTGCTGGAGTTGACGAAATTTCAGGGGAAATGATTAAAGCAGTTAATGACAACAACCTCTTGAGAATTTTAGATATTATAAATGAAGTATGGAGAGAAGAACAGCCACCACAACAATGGAAAGACAGTATTATTGTAAAGTTACCGAAGAAAGGTGATCTATCAGACTGTAATAACTGGCGTGGTATATCTCTATTATCAGTACCTGGAAAATTATTATGTTGCATGATGTTAGAAAGACTTAAATTGCATGCTGACGAAAAGATCAGAGAAGAACAAGCGGGTTTCAGGCCGAAACGATCATGTATTGATCAAATATTCACACTAAGAACAATTATAGAAGAATCAGTGGAAAGGCAATCGCCACTTATTATCACCTTCGTCGATTTTCAAAAAAGCCTTTGATAGTCTACACCGCCCATCATTGTGGAAGATACTTACAATCTATGGTTTTCCAACAAAATATGTGAATATAATCAAAGCGCTATATGACAATGCAAGATGTTGTGTTAGAACAAATAAAGGGAATACAGAATGGTTTACAGTAGAAACAGGGGTGAAACAAGGCTGTATTATGTCACCACTACTTTTTGGAATAGCTATTGATTGGGTTATGAGAAACTATACCCACAATGAACAATTGGGTATAAAATGGATAAATGGAAAATTCCTGGGGGACCTGGATTTCGCAGATGATGTAGCATTCTTAAGTTCAACACCAAGACAATCCCAAGAAGCAATAAATAATTTGTGTCATCTCTCGGTTAAAATAGGTCTCCAAATAAATGCCTCTAAAACTAAAGCTATGAACTTTTCTAACGAGACCTTTGATATCATCTTGAACGGGGAAAAACTACAGAAAGTTGAAAGTTTCAATTATTTAGGCAGTAAAATGACTTAGGATGGTGACACAACAAGAGAAATCCATACTAGAATTGCTTTGGCAGCTAGCGCCTTCAATAGATTACACTAGTCAACAACCAAAATGTACCAGAAATGAAAATAGCTGATCTTAACTAATTTTGGTGTGCTGAAAATGAAAATGACATTTAAAAATGTTGATTGGCTCTAGTTTTCATGATATATGCTACTAGTTTATTTAATTACCGTCAATTTATATACATGACGCAACTGTTGTGGGCGATTGCATAATTTTTTTCTAATGACCAATAAAAATTTAACTAGAAGTTGATGATGCAATCCTACCTATGATTACATCACCTTTGTGTATAAATATCTTATCTCTGATAAAAATTTTGTCATTAGTTAGTGCATTTGTCCTTATCAAAAGTATCGTAGTTAGAAATGCCTAGGACATGTGTGAACATTGCTAATAATTTCTGTTATATATTTGGTGAGGTGACACATTTCTATCACGAAAACGAAAATATAACTAAAGTGATTAAGAAGGCGTACAGTTTGTATTTTGGCTGCAGAATAGGAGATCAAGATAAGAGCTGGGCGCCACACATATGCTGCAATACATGTGCAGCACATCTTAAACTGTGGTTGACTGGCAAAAGGCAAGCTATGCCTTTTGCAGTCCCAATGATTTGGAGAGAGCCCACTGATCATCTCAACAACTGTTACTTTTGCATGGTCCCTCCAATTGGGAAAGGCATATCAAAGAAGAAAAAATGGACTCTGGAATATCCAAACATCCCCTCTGCAATACGTCCGGTACCACATCGCGATGACCTACCAGTTCCCAAAGTGCCAGAATCATTTTCAGCTGCTTCCACTGATGACGAAGAGGGCATTGGTGATCCTGAACCATCAACCTCAAGCGACCCAGATTTTGAGCAAACCACATCCACTAAACCACACTTAATAACCCAAGGTGAACTGAATGATCTTGTAAGAGATCTGAATTTACCGAAGAACAAGGCGGAGCTTTTGGGTTCCAGATTGCAACAGTGGAATCTCCTGGCAGAAGATGTTACAATTTATTATGTGTATAGGAACCGCCAGAAGCCGCTTATTACATTCTTTTTTTAAAGAGGGTGACCTTTCTGCGTGCCACAACATTTCTGGTTTAATGGCAGCCCTCAAAATCAATTACATACCGGAAGAGTGAAGGCTTTTCATTGATTCATCCAAGACGAGTCTTAAAGCTGTTTTGTTGAATAATGGTAATGTGTTACCGTCAATTCCAGTTGGTCACGCAGTTCATATGAAAGAAACTTATGAAAACATTAAGCAGCTTTTGAAGTGTATAAACTACGATCATCATCATTGGTCACTTTGCGGTGACTTAAAAGTGGTTGTTCTTTTGCTTGGACTACAGGGTGGATACACCAAGTACTGTTGCTTTCCCTGTGAGTGGGATAGCCGTGCACGAAGTGACCATTACATCAGAAGACACTGGCCAATCAGGCAGTCATTGCAGCCTGGCAGTAAGAACGTTGAGAACCCAGCACTTGTCGACACCACCAAGATTTTGTTGCCACCCTTGCACATTAAGCTGGGTCTCATGAAAAACTTTGTCAAGGCAATGGAGAAAACAGATGAGGCTTTCAAATACCTCATCAGAAAATTTCCAAGACTGAGTGAAGCTAAAATAAGAGAGGGAGTATTTGTTGGTCCGCAAATTCGAAAACTTCTTCATGATGACGAGTTTCTTTGCGTGTTGCATGGCAAGGAAAAAGCAGCATGGCTAGCATTTAAGTCAGTGGTGGACAATTTTCTTGGAAACAACAGATCTGATAATTACAATGAAATTGTAAAAAATCTCCTTCTGAAGTATAAGAGTCTTGGCTGCAACATGTCTTTGAAAATTCATTTTCTGGATTCTCATCTGGATTTCTTTACGTCAAACTGTGGAGCGGTCAGTGATGAGCATGGTGAACGATTTCACCAGGACATTGCTACTATGGAGACAAGGTATCAAGGCAATTGGAGCCCTTCAATGCTTGCTGATTACTGTTGGACTGTGACAAGAGACACCTCATCGATTGACTACAAGAAGCAAGCAAAGAGAGCTCGAACAGCGACTGAATAATGATGGAATGGGTTCAAATGTGCCTTTTTAAAACATGATATGTGAACTTTAAATAATGTTTTTATTTTTTCTATCATTTTATGTTGAAATATCAATTAATTGAGTATGTAACCACAATTTTTATAATGCTAAAGTAGAAAGACTAGCTGTTCACCTCAGAGAATTAAACAAGCATAAATTATTTGTATTACTGTAATGTAAATTCATCATTAAAAAAAAAACCAGAGCCAATTGGTGAATTTCATTATGATATTTGAAATCAGCATGTCAAAATCAATAAGAAATGGTATATTTAATTTCTGGTACAAAAAACTTTTGAAAATTTGTTGACTAGTGTTATCTAACATTTGGAAATTACGATCATTGAATATACATACCAAGCTTCGTCTGTTTAATTCAAATGTTATCTCAGTGTTAACATACGGCTGTGAGAGTTGGAAAATAACAAAATCATTGGAGAACAAGCTGAATACATTCGAGAACAAATGTCTTAGAAAACTCATGAACATCAGTTGGAAAGAATTCAAGACTAATCGACAAATAAGAGAAGACTCTAGGCAGAAATATGTCTCCGACTATATAAGGAAAAGACGATGGTCATATATCGGTCATGTCCTATGAATGCAAAACAACAGAATACCACTACAGGCGCTCACTTGGGTTCCTGAGGGTAAGAGGAAAAAAGGAAGACCAAAAGAAACACCCAGAAGAACAATAATAAGAGAAGAAAGAACGTTGGGCCTAAATAATGTGCAAGAGCTACGAGGAGTGGCGTCACAACGAACAACCTGGAGAGCACTGGTTTCTGCCTTATGCGCCGTGTTTGTGCTTAAAGAATTTATTATTATTAATAGACTCTGGCAGCGCTAGTCAAGGGAACAGTCTGTTCTACTTCATGAAGACATTATTTTAACGTAGCCCAATAGACTCTGGCAGCGCTAGTCAAGGGAACAGTCTGTTCTACTTCATGAAGACATTATTTTAACGTAGCCCAATAGACTCTGGCAGCGCTAGTCAAGGGAAGAGTCTGTTCTACTTCATGAAGACATTATTTTAACGTAGCCCAATAGACTCTGGCAGCGCTAGTCAAGGGAAGAGTCTGTTCTACTTCATGAAGACATTATTTTAACGTAGCCCAATAGACTCTGGCAGCACTAGTCAAGGGAAGAGTGTGTTCTACTTCATGAAGACATTATTTTAACGTAGCCCAATAGACTCTGGCAGCGCTAGTCAAGGGAAGAGTGTGTTCTACTTCATGAAGACATTATTTTAACGTAGCCCAATAGACTCTGGCAGCGCTAGTCAAGGGAAGAGTCTGTTCTACTTCATGAAGACATTATTTTAACGTAGCCCAATAGACTCTGGCAGCGCTAGTCAAGGGAACAGTGTGTTCTACTTCATGAAGACATTATTTTAACGTAGCCCAATAGACTCTGGCAGCGGTAGTCAAGGGAAGAGTGTGTTCTACTTCATGAAGACATTATTTTAACGTAGCCCAATAGACTCTGGCAGCGCTAGTCAAGGGAAAAGTGTGTTCTACTTCAAGAAGACATTATTTTAACGTAGCCAAATAGAGAGCGCAGTGTGTTCTACTTCATGAAGACATTATTTTAACGTAGCCCAATAGACTCTGGCAGCGCTAGTCAAGGGAAGAGTGTGTTCTACTTCATGAAGACATTATTTTAACGTAGCCCAATAGACTCTGGCAGCGCTAGTCAAGGGAAGAGTCTGTTCTACTTCATGAAGACATTATTTTAACGTAGCCCAATAGACTCTGGCAGCGCTAGTCAAGGGAAGAGTCTGTTCTACTTCATGAAGACATTATTTTAACGTAGCCCAATAGACTCTGGCAGCGCTAGTCAAGGGAAGAGTCTGTTCTACTTCATGAAGACATTATTTTAACGTAGCCCAATAGACTCTGGCAGCACTAGTCAAGGGAAGAGTCTGTTCTACTTCATGAAGACATTATTTTAACGTAGCCCAATAGACTCTGGCAGTGCTAGTCAAGGGAACAGTCTGTTCTACTTCATGAAGACATTATTTTAACATAACCCAATAGACTCTGGCAGCAGCGCTAGTCAAGGGAACAGTCTGTTCTACTTGATGAAGACATTATTTTAACGTAGCCCAATAGACTCTGGCAGAGTCTGTTCTACTTCATGAAGACATTATTTTAACGTAGCCCAATAGACTCTGGAGCGCTAGTCAAGGGCAGTGTTAGTCATGGAAGACATTATTTTAACGTAGCCCAATAGACTCTGGCAGCGCTAGTCAAGGGTTGTTCTACTTCATGAAGACATTATTTTAACGTAGCCCAATAGACTCTGGCAGCAGCTAGTCAAGGGAAGAGTGTGTTCTACTTCATGAAGACATTATTTTAACGTAGCCCAATAGACTCTGGAGCGCTAGTCAAGGGAAGAGTCTGTGTTCTACTTCATGAAGACATTATTTTAACGTAGCCCAATGACTCTGGCAGCGCTAGTCAAGGGAAGAGTGTGTTCTACTTTGCCCAATAGACTCTGGCAGCGCTAGTCAAGGGAAGACACTTTATTATTTTAACGTAGCCCAATAGACTCTGGCAGCGCTAGTCAAGGGAAGAGTCTGTTCTACTTCATGAAGACATTATTTTAACGTAGCTCAATAGACTCTGGCAGCGCTAGCAGTTCTACTTCATGAAGACTAGTCAAGGGAACTAGTCTGTTCTACTTCATGAAGACATTATTTTAACGTAGCCCAATAGACTCTGGCAGCACTAGTCAAGGGAAGAGTCTGTTCTACCATTATTTTTAACGTAGCCCAATAGACTCTGGCAGCGCTAGTCAAGGGAACAGTCTGTTCTACTTCATGAAGACATTATTTTAACGTAGCCCAATAGACTCTGGCAGCGCTAGTCAAGGGAAGAGTCTGTTCTACTTCATGAAGACATTATTTTAACGTAGCCCAATAGACTCTGGCAGCGCTAGTCAAGGGAAGAGTCTGTTCTACTTCATGAAGCCCAATAGACATTTTTTTAACGTAGCCCAATAGACTCTGGCAGCGCTAGTCAAGGGAAGAGTCTGTTCTACTTCATGAAGACATTATTTTAACGTAGCCCAATAGACTCTGGCAGCGCTAGTCAAGGGAAGAGTCTGTTCTACTTCATGAAGACATTATTTTAACGTAGCCCAATAGACTCTGGCAGCGCTAGTCAAGGGAAGAGTCTGTTCTACTTCATGAAGACATTATTTTAACGTAGCCCAATAGACTCTGGCAGCGCTAGTCAAGGGAAGAGTCTGTTCTACTTCATGAAGACATTATTTTAACGTAGCCCAATAGACTCTGGCAGCGCTAGTCAAGGGAAGAGTCTGTTCTACTTCATGAAGACATTATTTTAACGTAGCCCAATAGACTCTGGCAGCGCTAGTCAAGGGAAGAGTCTGTTCTACTTCATGAAGACATTATTTTAACGTAGCCCAATAGACTCTGGCAGCGCTAGTCAAGGGAAGAGTCTGTTCTACTTCATGAAGACATTATTTTAACGTAGCCCAATAGACTCTGGCAGCGCTAGTCAAGGGAAGAGTCTGTTCTACTTCATGAAGACATTATTTTAACGTAGCCCAATAGACTCTGGCAGCGCTAGTCAAGGGAAGAGTCTGTTCTACTTCATGAAGACATTATTTTAACGTAGCCCAATAGACTCTGGCAGCGCTAGTCAAGGGAAGAGTGTGTTCTGTTCTACTTCATGAAGACATTATTTTAACGTAGCCCAATAGACTCTGGCAGCGCTAGTCAAGGGAAGAGTGTGTTCTACTTCATGAAGACATTATTTTAACGTAGCCCAATAGACTCTGGCAGCGCTAGTCAAGGGAAGAGTCTGTTCTACTTCATGAAGACATTATTTTAACGTAGCCCAATAGACTCTGGCAGCGCTAGTCAAGGGAAGAGTCTGTTCTACTTCATGAAGACATTATTTTAACGTAGCCCAATAGACTCTGGCAGCGCTAGTCAAGGGAAGAGTCTGTTCTACTTCATGAAGACATTATTTTAACGTAGCCCAATAGACTCTGGCAGCGCTAGTCAAGGGAAGAGTCTGTTCTACTTCATGAAGACATTATTTTAACGTAGCCCAATAGACTCTGGCAGCGCTAGTCAAGGGAAGAGTGTGTTCTACTTCATGAAGACATTATTTTAACGTAGCCCAATAGACTCTGGCAGCGCTAGTCAAGGGAAGAGTGTGTTCTACTTCATGAAGACATTATTTTAACGTAGCCCAATAGACTCTGGCAGCGCTAGTCAAGGGAAGAGTGTGTTCTACTTCATGAAGACATTATTTTAACGTAGCCCAATAGACTCTGGCAGCGCTAGTCAAGGGAAGAGTGTTGTCGACTTCATGAAGACATTATTTTAACGTAGCCCAATAGACTCTGGCAGCGCTAGTCAAGGGAAGAGTCTGTTCTACTTCATGAAGACATTATTTTAACGTAGCCCAATAGACTCTGGCAGCACTAGTCAAGGGAAGAGTGTGTTCTACTTCATGAAGACATTATTTTAACGTAGCCCAATAGACTCTGGCAGCGCTAGTCAAGGGAAGAGTCTGTTCTACTTCATGAAGACATTATTTTAACGTAGCCCAATAGACTCTGGCAGCGCTAGTCAAGGGAAGAGTGTGTTCTACTTCATGAAGACATTATTTTAACGTAGCCCAATAGACTCTGGCAGCGCTAGTCAAGGGAACAGTCTGTTCTACTTCATGAAGACATTATTTTAACGTAGCCCAATAGACTCTGGCAGCGCTAGTCAAGGGAAGAGTGTGTTCTACTTCATGAAGACATTATTTTAACGTAGCCCAATAGACTCTGGCTCTGGCAGCGCTAGTCAAGGGATGAGTGTGTTCTACTTCATGAAGACATTATTTTAACGTAGCCCAATAGACTCTGGCAGCGCTAGTCAAGGGAACAGTGTGTTCTACTTCATGAAGACATTATTTTAACGTAGCCCAATAGACTCTGGCAGCGCTAGTCAAGGGAAGAGTGTGTTCTACTTCATGAAGACATTATTTTAACGTAGCCCAATAGACTCTGGCAGCACTAGTCAAGGGAAGAGTCTGTTCTACTTCATGAAGACATTATTTTAACGTAGCCCAATAGACTCTGGCAGCACTAGTCAAGGGAAGAGTGTGTTCTACTTCATGAAGACATTATTTTAACGTAGCCCAATAGACTCTGGCAGCGCTAGTCAAGGGAACAGTCTGTTCTACTTCATGAAGACATTATTTTAACGTAGCCCAATAGACTCTGGCAGCGCTAGTCAAGGGAAGAGTCTGTTCTACTTCATGAAGACATTATTTTAACGTAGCCCAATAGACTCTCTGGCAGCGACTAGTCAAGGGAAAAGTGTGTTCTACTTCATGAAGACATTATTTTAACGTAGCCCAATAGACTCTGGCAGCGCTAGTCAAGGGAAGAGTGTGTTCTACTTCATGAAGACATTAATTTTACCTTGTTTAGCCACCATGGAAATTCCTCTAAATCAGAGCTTTTTTGTTGCTGTAAACTCTGGTAAATGTAAAAGGGCCAGCTGGCTTGTCTTTATCATTCTGATGCCATGTGACCTCATTTATGCAGCAGTTTAGCTGCAGGAATCAGCGTTTTCTAAACAATGTGTGTATAATCCCCTCAGAAATATGCTGTTTACAATACGTGATGCAATCTCACAAAATTGATAATATCTTGACATTCTGATATATTGAAAGATTTGTATTGCTAGAAAAGTGTTTTAACTCTTAGTATACGTGCTCAAAAACCATGTTTTTACGAGCTGATTTCAGAGAGTACATTTTTAGACATGACTGCCTTTACTGATTTTGCATTAAGTAACTTATTTATAATGATAACATAAAGTGTTATATATTAAAATGTAGAAAAATGAAACATCTATGACATGCACTTAAGTTAATTGTTAAGTGGTGTTAAACATGCATGCAACATATACAGTAATGAGTGCAGAAAAATTTTAAAATTGAAAAAAATTGAGAAACAAATTGTACTTATCAATATGTATGATTAATTCTGGTTAACTTCTACCCCTAAACTTACTTTCATTTTAAAGTACATCCATTTGCATATAATGTAGGAAAGTTTCAGTTGTTTCTGAGCACAAATAAAGTTTTTATCACAATTTGAATTTTTTTGGGTATATTTAGATAAAGCGCACAAATATTTTAACCTTTATTTACAGACATGACTACCATTACTGATTTTGCATTAAATAATTTATTTATAATGATAACATGAAGTGTTATTGTAGTAGTCATTTTGGATAGTAATGACTAGTTGACTGCTGGTGCTGACACGCGAATGTTATTTGATGAAGTGATGATCAGACAAGAATAATACGAACAGGGGCACGTCAACTAGTGCCTGTTCCAAATGAAGTGTACTGGAACTCTTGGGTAAAGTTAATTCAGTTTATTTGACAATCACGTTGAACGGGGCAAGACATCTGACATTGACTTGACGGTTGACATATTAATAAAACATGAGATGTCAAAATACACGATCACTGTTCACATTGGATAGTCCCATAATAATCATGTTGGTAAACATATGATAGGACATCTGAGTTAACGTATCAATGTTCATGAGTAAACAGGCAGTTTGGATCATGAGATGGTTTGACATCTATTCCTATAACGGCTGACCTCTCAAGGGCAGACATACATATATGATCAAGGGTAAAAAATACCTCACGCATATCTCATCTTGAAAATGGCCTCGTAAATAAGAAATCTGGAACCTCTGAACATCATAGTTGAGGCAGTGCATATAAATTACTAAGTTCTGAATTAGAATGACCTCTCCTTATGTGCCGTAATACTTAGGACGGCGAATAAATACTTTATCCTTTTATTTACGTTTTCTTTGTAATACAATTTCTTCAAAATAATAGGCTGGATCCAATGATTCGGCATTATATGTTATCCATTTTAATACATTATGAGAAAGTAATGAATGCAGAAACATTTAAAAATATACAAAACTGTAAAACAAATTGTACCTATCAATATGTGTAATTAATTCTGGTAAACTTCAACTCCTAAACTTACTTTCATTTTAAAGTAAATCCATTTTCACATAATGTAGGAAAGTTGCAGTTGTTTCTGAGCACAAATAAAGTTTTTATCACAGTTTGAATTTTTTCAGTATATTTAGATAAAGCGCACACATATTTTAAGCCTATATTTACAGACATGACTACCGTTACTGATTTTGCATTAAATAATTTATTTATAATGATAACATAAAGTGTTATATATCTAAATATAGAGAAACGAAACCCCTTTGACATGCACCTAACTGAATAATTCAATGGCTTTAAAAATACATGCAACATATTCAGTAATGAATGCAGAAAAATTTAAAAATATAAAACATTTGGAAAAAAATTGTACTTACCAACAAAAATAATCCAATTTGGAAGCCTGGAACTCCTAGAACCACTTTCATCCAATTATATGGAACACAGACAAGTTTCAGTTGTTTTGAATAATAAATAAAAATGTTTCCTTTCGATTAACGTTGACAGTCCCAGTGAAATAATGACTCCTGTTATTCAGATATTGAAGCAACGGCACACTTGTGTAATATCGATCAGCATAGATGTGATGACCTTTTCCACATGGTTGTAGCAAAGTGTCAAAAACTTTGATGGCTTGCTGGCTATTTACATCAATATCTGCACTGTAAGAAGTATTGGCCCCAAAGTATATCCACAAATTTACTACATACCCAGTGCTACTGTCACAAAGACTGAATGTCTTCACAAGATATTTTTTGGGTTTAGAGGCATTGAACATTTTGTGAGCCCATCTGCCTTTCCACCCAATTACCATTTCATCCAAAGACAGCTCCTTGTAAGGGTAAAATGCTTCCTGGAATCTAGATAACATTTTCTGTAGAAATGGTTCAATCTTTGCTTTACCTTGTGCGTCTACATCACTCACATGAAACATCGTGTGATATAACATCTGAAACCTATCCCGTGTAAACTTATGTCTGTACCACTGGTACTACCAGGGAGTTTGCATAAAGCCTTCATTAGACCAGTAATCACTAATGGCTGGTTTTTTTACAATCCCCATTGCCATTATCACAGCAAAAAGACGTGCACAGTTCTGGAGATGTAACTGGATACCAGTTTTGATAGACAGATCTTTTTGTCGCCGTTTCTGATTTTGACTGACAGAGTAGCTCAGCATATTCATTGATAGAAACAGTAAGCTCATCTATAATCTCATTAGTTAAAAGAGCTTTGAGACAATAAAATGCAGAAGAATCATCAGGTATACTATTTGGATTCACACCTGTAATCCTAGCATGAGGTACAAAGCGGAAAGCATTTAGTGTTGAGCCAGCATCTTCATTCCACCTAATTTCCTCATTCATTGTACTTGTATTACCATCAGTACTTGTGGCTCTATGGGGTGATCTAGATGTAGGCCTATCTTCTCTTAATCTTTTCTTCATGGGAGCTTTACCTTTCCCTTGTTGTCTTTTCACTGGCCTGGAATTTTTAGTGCTAGTACTACTGACAGAACCAGCTAGGGGAAACGTCCCCTTCTCATCTGATTCAGTGTTTTGATTACATATATCTTCGCTGGGCAAAATATATTCTGAATCTGAACTTTCACCTTCTCTCGATAACTGATCATCCTCATGTTCGATCCAAGAAGAAATAAGTTGTGCTGCTTGCACCGCCAATAACCTTTGCTTACAATCATTTGAAGATGAAGCCATTTTGGTTAGAACAAATTTGTTTACGATCAACAGCAGAACAAAACTCTAAAAATCGAACTTAATACCTCATCAAAAAAATACACCACGCTAATATTTGTAAACAGATTGAATACAGGAAGTGACTATAAATGTTGGATTGGATAAAACATCGACAATTTTTCATTAACTCTTTGCCGATAGAGACTTCATGTCAAAAGCCATTTCACGGGGCTTGCCGTAAATTTGGTACCAAATAGGCGCCACTTCAGAGGGCGAGCCTGATACTAATAGTTAAGGACCCTTGTAACAGTGAAAAAAATACTAAAATATAAATATTCAGTGAAACGTTATGCATGTCTGAAGATAGTATACAAAACATGTCAAATTCAGAGAAAATCAATTTTAATCTTTGGCACAACACAAATGTTTCTGAATAGATTGGTGCAAATTAAATGAATCCAAGTTAATTTTTTACAAATTTATCCTACATCGACAGCAGAAACTCTATATAATACAAACATCTAAAAGCTAACATCAGTACGTAGCTAAATTAAAGGATTTTAAAATTTTTCTCCAAATCAGACATGCCAACAAGTTAACCTTTTGCCAGAACATACCACACATGTGATATAGTATATTATAGCATTGTGCACAGCTGGTTGTCATATAAGGATGACTCCAGATATGCCTCCATGCATATACTTGGGAGTCATGACCTAAGTCACCCCCCCACGATGAGTACCAAAAAAATAGTTCTTTCTCTCATTTTCTCTCTCTCTCTCTCGCTATATATATATATATATATATATATATATATATATATATATATATATATATATATATATATATATATATATATATATATATATATATATATATATATATATATACACGGCTATACTATAGATGTACATTTATTTGTATTTATCGATACACAGACAGAGAGAAAGAGAGAGACTAAAATACACAAGGAGAAGGGAAATGGTGACAATTATGAAAGAGATAAATAAAGTTATGGTAAGTCACTGAAATATTGATACAGGATGTAAATGCTTGGCATACATTTCTTGCATCTAAGGGTAATGATGCTTATCAATGTGGCAACAACAAAAAACAGTATAATATTTATAGTAGATAACTCAAAACCGCCCGTTTTAATGCCAACTTTGAGCAAATTTACTGAATAAATATTCAGTAAATTTGCTCAAAGTTGGCATTTTGACAAGTTACACAACATGCCTAATTTTTCAAAATTGCTTAACTTTTGAACAAATTCACCTAGGGCACTAAATTTGGTACAAAAATGCTTAAAATAAAAAGATCTAACCATCAACATATGTTACTAACAGAAATAAGTAATTTAAAAATTCAGTTTGAAGTACCTATTTAAAGCACAATATACAGTAAATTCTGCTCCACAAACATCTCATTTATATGGTTTCTCTTAGTATGTGTCCTTTTGTGATCCTTTAAAATACCATTTAGAGAAAATTCTGCTCCACAAACATCACATTTATAAGGTTTCACTCCTGGATGTATCATAAATATGTGATTCTTTAAAGAACTATTACTAGAAAATTCTGCATCACAAAAATCACATTTATAAGGTTTCTCTCCTGTATGTGTCCTTTTGTGATCCTTTAAAGCACTATTTACAGAAAATCCTCTTCCACAAAAATCACATTTATAAGGTTTCTCTCCTGTATGTGTCCTTTTGTGATCCTTTAAAGCACTATTTACAGAAAATCCTCTTCCACAAACATCACATTTATAAGGTTTCTCTCCTGTATGTGTCCTTTTGTGATCCTTTAAAGAACCGTTTTGAGAAAACTCTGCTCCGCAAGCATCACATTTATAAGGTTTCTCTCCTGTATGTGTCCTTTTGTGCTTCTTTAAAGAGCTGTTTTGAAAAAACTGTGCTCCGCAAGCATCACATATATAAGGTTTCTCTCCTGTATGTGTCATTTTATGAATCTTTAAAGCACCATTTAGAGAAAATTTTGCTCCAGAAACATCACCTTTATAAGGGGTCTCTCCTGTATGTGTCCTTTTGTGACCCTTTAAATTATTTGTTCTAGAAAATTCTGCTCCACAAACATCACATTTATAAGGTTTCTCTCCTGTATGTGTCCTTTTGTGATCCTTTAAATTACCATTTCTAGAAAATTCTGCTCCACAAACATCACATTTATAAGGTTTCACTCCTGTATGTGTCATTTTGTGATTCTTTAAAGTACTACTACTAGAAAATTCTGCTCCACAAACATCACATTTATAAGGTTTCTCTCCTGTATGTGTCCTTTTGTGATTCTTTAAAGTACTATTTACAGAAAATCCTCTTCCACAAACATCACATTTATAAGGTTTCATCTCATTCACAACTTTTTGTGTGAATTTTGGCAACACATCAAGGAATCCAGCATTCTGCATTGGTTCACTCTTGATAAAATTGTTCATAATTTTCACATCTGAAATATCAACACTAGAGTGTAGACGGGAGCCCTGGTTACTGGAATGGTCACCTGAAATTCATTGAATAAAAGATAATGAAAAAACTTCAGATAATTATGCCTTGCACATAAAATGTTAATTCTTTACATTTTATCGTTTTATATTAGGCATGTATTAAATATCATACAACTTTATGAATGATTTAGAAGGTGTTTGTTTCTGATTGATTTGTGAATAAAGGCATGTCAGTGTGTATCACAGGAATGTACAGAATGAATATACCTTATCTTTTGGCACAGCATGCTAATACTTTCACCATTTGGCATGAAGTTCTACACACATAGTCTAGCGTCATTATAAAATTTAAGCAGATTAAGAATAAGCAATAATATTATCTGTGTTTATATTTAAAAAAAATAAAGTTGTATACTGACATTCCAGGTAGTTCCCAAAAGCTGAGCAACTCTGTTAAATAAAATACAGCCTGATGGCTATCTATGACAGTATCAGTTGATGTGACATGTTGTGGCAGCACCAGACAGCTCATTAAGTGTTTGGAAATTCATACCATACCGTCATTCTAATTTTTAAGTCACAGAATTGCTTGTATGGTTTCTAAAGCTGTTGTAAATGGTCAGAAAAACAATGTTCTGTCACTCTAAACATGATGGAACCACTGTGTAAGAATCCAATGGAAATGAAATCAGATTAGCTTTTGGATCTACAGAAAATGTGTCATCACTGCAGCACAACAGCTGATGAGCAAAGTTATGTGCAGTAATATTTTGAAGTTTTCGAATTTTACACATTAGTAGTCTGTTTCATTTTCTGAAAGCATTTTAGGTGTGAAACTTTTTAAGCAACTGTTTAGTTCATCTGCTGGTGTTGATTGTCACAGGTAATGTTTCCTTAAAGTCATTTGCAAGCACTACCACAGTACCTCCTATTAACTCTTTTCAATTCTTGACTTTTTCAAGGTTTTTGGGGTGGCTTTTAGGTGACATTTTTTAAAAGCATGTAAAATATTTATAAACTAGTGTAAAAGCCGATATTAGGTAATAGAGCAGAGACTCCGACGCCTAGCTGAGCCACAATTGGATGAGGTCCAGTGCGGATTCCGAGCAAACCGAAATACTCAAGACCTAATCTTCACACTCAGACAGCTGAGTGAGTGAAAAGGCCCTTGAGTATAAGAGTGAGATCCATCTTTGTTTCATAGATCTGGAAAAGGCATTTGACAGGATCCCCTGGAGCAAACTTTGGGACTGTTTGGCAAGGAAGAACATTCCAACACCCCTGATTCATGCTATACAGAGCTTCTACAAGTCTTGCAGAAATTATGTGAGGACAGCAAACCATAAGTCAGAAGAGTTCAGGACCACCACTGGTGTAAGTCAAGGTGATATCCTGTCACCTTATCTTTTCATACTCCTCATGGACGATGTTATCAAGTCATGTAGGGAGAGAACAAGAAAGTATTCAGTGGGGTACTGGAAGATGAGACAGGTATGTATTTCAGAGCTGGCATTTGCTGATGATGTTGCCCTGATTGCTAAATCAGAGGCACATCTCCAATCTAACCTACAAGTCTGGAAGGAAGAGCTGGAGAAGAGAGGGATGGTCATAAGCAGCTCTAAAACAAAATCCATGGTGATATCACGAGAAGAAAGAAGACATCAGATTAAGCTGGGAGAACAGGTCCTGGAGCAGGTCGACCACTTTAAATATCTCGGAGCTATTACAGACCGAAAGGGAGGCATCAAAGAAGAGTTGACCACTCGAAAAGCAGCAGCTGGGAGACTTTTTCAGGCCATAAATCGAGGATTCCTCAGCAAGAGAGAGGTTGGTAAGAAAATGAAGATGGCTGTATACCGCTCCACCTATGTCCCAGTCTTGACATATGGATGCGAGTCATGGGCAATGACTACAACCCATAAAAGCCAGATCCAAACCTCAGAAATGAGGTATCTGAGGAAGGTGGTTAAGCAACAAGAAGAGACATGATCCGCAACCAGACGATACGCCAAGGCCTAAAATCCCACCCCATGCAGACCCAAGTAGAACAGTCCCAACTAAGATGGTTTGGCTATGTCTGCAGAATGGGAGAAGATCGGCTACCACGACAAGCATGGGAAAAAAAGAGCCAGGGATCCAGACCCCCAGGATGACCCAGAGTCTGCTGGGAGGTCAACATTAGACAATCTTTGAAGGACCGAGGACTAGAATGGAACCAGGCCAGGAGGAAGACAGCCGATAGGATAGTCTGGCGCTCTCTCTTCCAAACCTCTACACCTCACGGTAGAAGGGGAATGACTAAGTAAGTAAGTAAGTAAAAGCATGTCATAAGACAGGAATTAAATTCAAAAGCACTAATACCTAATGGCAATTTTACTTATTTAAAAGTATTTTTTTAAAAATCACTGTGCATCACCACAGTACACAAACTATGTAGCAGCAGCGAGGATCCCAATGTGTGTATACGGGATCACACATTCTATAAATATTTTTGTGCACACTGTCATTTGCGCACTTTTCTTTGTCGAGTGTTACTATTTTCGGGAGAGTACATATAAGGGAAACAATACAATTAATGTCTAGCTTTCAACCACAGTTGCATCCCTTAGTGTTATGTACAGACAGAAAAAGCTGGGATATTATATAGGATATATAATACCTATCAGTATTATGCATCAATGTGTTTGGAACTGAATGGACTTTAGTACAGTAGTAGTTATTTTGGGATTTTTTTTGTTTACTTTGCTTGGGCAGCAATAAGTTAATTACCTAATTAGACACAGAAAAAATAACAATGTAAATACTGTACACTAAAATATTCATAGAAGGAAAAAATTAACAAATGCAAAAAAATTAGATGAATCTGATCATAAATTAATTAATAAAAAATCAATTAAATTGTTAGGCAAAAAGGGGCAATAACTGGGCATTTGTACATGATTATGTTGACATTAGAAAATACCATCTAAAATCTTTAAAAATGCATGAAAGCAGTGCACATTTTGCATCAATATGTTAGAAGGTGAATAATCTGTGTTTATGTGGTATTTATTGCAATAATTTATTATAGTGTGATTATCAAAGGTCATAATAATTGCAGAATTGATCATAAAAATGTACATAAACTGATTGTTATTGTTAATCAGAATCGACCTCACTGCACTCAGGGTAAACCCATAGGTGCTTAGTCTTCCTCAGCAAATGTTGAAGAGTATGAATGCTAATTGTACCTGTAGCACGCTGTTTGTACATACGACGAATGCATCCTCTCATGTCCATCTCTGCTAGTTCCATGTTTGATGCCAAACTCCAACAGTCTCTGCCTTGTTGATTCATCCATTAGTGTCATTTTCTAGCAGGTGATCACTAATCACCCTTAGTATATCTCCCTTATCCATATCCAGTGTCCCCACTATGAGTGCTCTCAAGGCCAGTCTGTCAGCTCTCTCATTGCCATGTACCCCTGCATGACCAGGACAGTAGATCCACACCAGTTCTAGGAGACTTGAGGATTCTATTGACGTTTTCATTTCCTGCCGCAACCATCTGTTCTGAACTTTCCGAAGCATGGCCTGAGAGTCTGACAATATAATTGCCCTGGTTGATGGAGTTTCATACAGCCACTTTAGTGCTGCAGTAACTGCTTCTGCCTCCATTCTCATGCTGGTGGTTGTTGTCATGTAGGCTCCACTCTGTTCAGCAACAAGCCTGCCCTTTATTCTTGCAGAGAAGCCCCATCCTGATTTCTCACTATGAACTACAGACCCATCAGTGTACAAAATGGTGTCATCATCCCCAGTATGATCACTTATCAGCTGATTAATCTCCAGCTCTGCTTTTCCATTGCCCCAATTTCTGCACTCTCTGACAAGGCTAATGATGACCTGCTGGTAGTTTATCCAGTTCTCCCCTGACTTACTCCACTCTTCCCTTTTGGATATATTTTCAACCATGGTCACCTGACCAATCGTAGCCTTGCCTCGTAAACTGAGATATTCAAGAATTAAAAAAACAAAAACTAGCTCATAAAAAATAATACAACAAATGTACTTTTATTCAAAAGGTTATCTAAGAATGTACATATTTTGAAAAAAAATTAAAAGATTCTGATAATAAATTAATTAATTAATTAGAGAATGATAAAAACTGTTATGTAGAATTGGGCACTATTGGAAACTTTTGAATTAAAAAAAAAAACACCAAGATTTCTGAAGAAATTGAAATTTACAATCATCTCATATAAGATGAATAAAGAAATAAAAGATAAAGTTTAAAGAGATGTGACCTCAGAAAAAATACTAGTGCAGATCGCTTCTTTCATAAATGATCATAAAACATAAAAACAGCAAACAGTAGTATGCAAGAAACCTTACAAAAACTAGACAAACGAACACAGGAATGGCTCCTAAATATAAATGAGAAGAAAACAACATATACAATTTTTACACTCTCAAACAAGAAGCAAATAATCATACTGAAACTAAATGGACATGAATTGCCAGACGAGAAAAATCTTGCATAACTTAGAACCACAATAGACAATAGACTAACGTTGGAAAAATCAAATTGATAAGAGCCAGCAACAAAGCTAGACAGAGAATGGTCCTAATGAAAAAAACTAGCAGGAACCACCTGGGGTGCAGACGATCAAATACTGAATAACATTATATACAGGAAGTGTCCAACTGGCACTGGAATATGGAATGTCACCCTGAGCGATTGCCACAAAATCCAACTTAGACAGAACAATAAAAGTACAAAACCAGGTAGAGATAATCATTACTTGACCAATGAAATCAGCACCTATGAATGAGATGAATAAGCTAACAAAACTACAGTCCACGAGTGACAGAAGAGATTACAGGGTTCTATAGGAGGCAGAAAAATGTAAAAGGCTCACAAACCACCCAACGAATGACAGAATGAAAGGATTTGGTCAAGGCAGATTCCAGAGAAGCTGCTTTGCACAAACAGCAAAAGAGATTGCCCGACAGTGCACCAGACTTAGTACAACCCAGCACCCACAACAACTAGCAGTCCACCACTTAAGAGAACAAGACTCCCAGAGCTGATCTACAGCATACCAGAAGTAATGAAAAAATGGCAGTCAAACAGATGCAGTGAGGAAACACCTGGCTATGGAATACATCAGAAAGAAGAACCCAGCCACAGAATAGACCCACATCTATACAGATAGATCAGGAACAAAAGCTACAACAAATGAAGGTGGAGGTGTTATACACAAAATTAAATAATGGGCAAGAAATACATATCTCAATGGCCACTGGACAATTCTAAAACAACTTTCAAGTGCAGGCTCAAGTACTAAAAACACCTGCCATTGCCATCATTGAAAATAAATATTTTGCTAGAGACAAGATAGTACTCCTTATAGATGCACTATCAGTCATCACAGTACACAAGAACAATGAAAACAATGAATCAGACAGCTGGCAGATGAACTAATGAAAACCAGCTATGAATTCTAACAAGTAAAAGTACAGTTGATACCTGCCCACTGTAATATATGAGGAAATGACAAGGCAGATAAACTTGCTAAAGATGAAGGAAAGCAAATCCAAACAAAAGACAGGGCTACATATGAAGAGATAAAAGCAATAATCACAATATCTATAGAGAAAAATGGTATAATGGAAACATGACTCAGGCTCCAATACTGCAGAACCATACTACAGATTACCAAGAAGAGACCAAGTGATAATTTTCAGACTTAGTACAGGCCATCACAGACTCAAATACAAATTGAAAATCAGATAGACAAGTATGTCCCCATGTGGGGAGTACAGACAGATAGACAGGTATGTCCCCATGTGGGGAGGACAGACAGACAGACAGGTATGTCCCCATGTAGGGAGGACAGACAGATAGACAGGTATGTCCCCATGTGGGGAGGACAGACAGATAGACAGGTATGTCCCCATGTGGGGAGGACAGACAGATAGACAGGTATGTCCCCATGTAGGGAGGACAGACAGATAGACAGGTATGTCCCCATGTAGGGAGGACAAACAGTAGAACATGTACACCAAAAATGTTGGTTCCATGAGAGAAGCAGGGTGACAGCATGATCTTCTCCAGTCCAGTTGAGGGTAAAACTGGGTGGTGCTGACAGAAACCTGAGACAGACTGCCAGCTGTATAAGATAGATAGATGTGGTTATTTGACAGCAAACAAAGAAGAATAAATTAACGTCTGAACAAAAATAGATTTTGTAACCTCATTCCACAGTCTACTTATATCTGCTATAGTAGTGGATGAGTTTTATTATTATTATAATCACAGCTGAAATATCAGATGACTTTAATAACCTTTAATGGGTTTAAATTTATATACATATATACATATGATATGCTGAATTTTTAGTGAAGGACAACTTACAGAACAGTTTGGAATAAAAACTGGAGTGTGACATGGATGCCTCTTGTCACCATTTCTCTTCCTGTTGGCTATAGATTTAGTTATAATATAAAGACATCTTCCTCAACCAAAAGAAATGGAATCCAGTGAACTAAACAGCAAGATGATCTAAATCAGTGGTTCTCAAAGTGGGCAGGCAGTACTGCCCCCCCCCCCCCCGTGAGCATTAGGGGGATCCAACGGGGTGACAAGGGAATAGAGGGCAGCAGGGGGGTGCAGAAGGATGGGGGTGGCTGAAGAGTTGACAGGCTAAATTCAACAATATGACTCGATCTAGCACTTAAACTTACATGCATTTTGATTATATAGGTTTCTGATGTTAGCGCTTAAAAGAAGAATGTAGCCTGAACAAACCCTTACTCACTTTTCATCCTTAACTTCGTTCGTGCTAATTTCTCATACACCCTATAGTAGAGGTTCTCAACCTAGATAGGTAGCAGAGTGGTTATATTATTAGGATCATTAAGCATGGCATAGTTTCATCTGTATTGGCTATCCTGAGCTTAGGCAACCATCTCTGATCATACATTCTAAACGTAACTGTTCTGAAAGCAGGTGTGAAGGGTAATGAAGCCCCTAATGTCCACTCTGTCAACCCTGAAGAGAAAGAAACTCACAACAAGAAGTGATTGGTCAACTCACTAATATTTAATCAGAATCTTTTGGAAAGTGAAGACCAGTGCTAAACAGTGTTCCAGATTAATATCGGCTAGTGTCCTTTGAGAAGGTTTGCCCAAGTGCACTTTTCACTGGCAGTTGAGGATATCTGCAGGTGTTTAAAAAAAGAATAGAACTGACTTTGCTTTGGTGCAGATTTGATTGCCTCAGTGTTTAAAAGTGAGCTGGAGATAATGTGATATCCATGGTACAAGACTTTTGGTTGCAGTAAGTCCTCACTGAACACTATCCTGCATTGTGGAAAAGTTAAAGTGTTCTGTATTGCCTTTCACACATTTTAGCCAGTAGAGCAGAGTTTCAATTCGGTCAACCACCTTCTCTCAAAGCAAATGACTGAACATGTGGATCTTCTTCTTCCTTGTTCACCTTCAAACTTCCACATTAATGACTTTATTAAAGGCAGCAGTCACCTCATGGTACCTGACATCTCCAAACAGTTTTTCATGGGGTGAATTAGGTTGTTGCCATATGTTACTCTGTTCATTAATGTATGTTGGGCAGGACTGCAGCAGATGTTTGGCTGTCATGGGGCTGGTGCTACGGGTGCAAAGATCTGTTACACCTATTCTGTACTTGTGATTTAGATGGTATCTCTTTCCCTAACACTCCGTGCTCTAGCTGCACTATGCAGATGTAGGTGATGACCAGTTGCTTTGGGTGGACTCCATCAAAGCAAGGGGTCAGAAATTCTTCCCACCTGGCTGGTCTCCTTAGGTCAAGCACCACCTCACTGAGTCATATTTGAACATGGGGATCTGAAACTTCTTCTGAGTAACGTTTAAGCCTGATGTTGAAAAACTTATATCACCACATCAAGCTCATCCATCTCATTGAAAGTTAAGAGAGCCATGAAGGGTGTTGATGAAAGTTGGTTATACTGAATCAAGTTTTATATATTAAAAAAGTGACACAAATAAGTACACGTATCTATAGCTTTATATTAGAATTAAATAAACAGAACAATTAGTTGTCATTGTTTGGAATTAGCTGTTGCTCTGATATGCCATTCTTAATATTTTTTATGTAATGCAGGGAAATGGTGTGGGGGTGTTGGAGATGTTTTCTGCAAGCCATGGGGGCAGTAACAGTGTGGAAAACACTTATCTATATTTTGTCAATGACCCAGAACTTCTGTCCCATAACCGTAATAAGATGCAAGATAAAATTTAAATACTTGATGAGAGATCACAGAAAGTGGGTCTAACAATACACAGGAAAAAAACAAAGATAATGAGAGAAAAAAAATGCAGGAAATGATAACAAGATTGTACGGGGAGAAACACCACTACGAAATGAAGAACAATTCACACACCTTGGCATCTGCAGTATCAATACAGTTGGAGGGATGGACAATGATATCAAAACAAAAATACAAAAGGCTACAGGAGCTTTCACTGCACTGGAAAATATACTGATATCAAAAGAAATCAGATATAACACAAAAATCCAAATTTTCAATTCAGATCTATTGTATGGCTCTGAAACATGAAAAACAACAAAAACAACAACTACAAAGTGAGTGGCAGGATGCAGACGTAATATATACATGGCAAAATTTGTTAAGGACTTATGATGGCGTCAAGGAGGCGGAGCAGTATAATCTCTATACCATTCCTGCTGAGTTTGTAGATTACAACAATATATAAGGACAGCAGCAAATCATGATTGGGATTCCAGGAATGGAAGTGTCAAGATTGGATAACACCAGAAACATTACGGAAGAGGCAAGATTGGATAACACCAGAAACATTAAAGTTTCTCATAGAAATGAGAAGAGAAATGAAAAGAAAGAAAATAGAAGTGAAGCACCCCAGGTTAAAGAAACTATATAGCAAACAGTACAGTCAGCTGGACAAGGATGTTTGGTTTGGTTTGGTTTTTAAGGAGTATCTTCATTGCACATGGACAAAACCATCAGTGCTCCAATCTCCTCCCTTAGATCACACAAGGAGGAACTCAGCACAGTGCACAAACTCCGTAGCAATGGCGAGAAGACCAATATGTGTATATAATGTAAAGGAATCACATATTATAGAAATATTTTTTTATGTGGACAAGGATGTAAAACTCCAAACCTGAGCCAATAAAAGGAAATTCCTAGACAATCTTGCAAGACAGGTAGCAGAGGCAGCACTGAGAAATGAACAAAGCACAGTATACAAAATAACTAAATTCATCAGCGGAAAACGAGGTGCAAATAATATTACATTAGTAAGAGATAAGCAAGGAAAGCTCATCACCACAGCAAAGGGACAGGAAACAAGATGGGCAGAGCATTTCAGAGAAACTCTGATCAAGGAACCACCAGAGACACAGTTGAATGTTTCTGAGGCTGAAAATGATCTAGACGTTAATACAGACATTCCATTGTAGTGAAATGGACAGAGATACAACGGTAAAACACCTCCAAAGATAACATTTAAGGATAAAAACATAATGCGTAGGCTGCTGATGTACATGATCGCCCAGACCGCGGGTCATCATCCTCCATAATAATTGACTTGCTAGACAGGAGGGGAACGGCGGATCAAAAAGGAAAAAAATATGACTGGAAAGATTGCGTGAGACTAGAAAGGCTAAGGAGACGCAATTGGGGGGGGGGAAACGGAGAAAAGTCACGTTTCCCAAGTTGACATAAAAAGTAAGCAACTCGACAGAAGGGACCATAGATATGTTACGCCACAGTCATTTATTGGACGCTTTTGCGATACCAAGGCCTTGATTTGAATTCAGCGGCTAAAACGCAGATGTTCGAAATATTACAAAATTTAAAAAGTACTTTTTTCTTAATATTAATGTTAGGAATATAAAAATTAGCTGGCCGGATGGCCCATTCTGAGCAGTGAACTAATAGGTTCTTAATTTTACAGACGGATAGATAATATTGAAGATAATGACAAAAGACAGTGTTGTTCACATCATCGACAGACTGTATTGAATCTAAAAGTGTCGCTATTTGAGAAAAAAAAAAAAACACGACCTCGAGACGCAGGTGTTCAAATTTACTTAGTATGGAGGAGAGGGGATATTGTGGTGGCTGTGTCTAAAAATAACTTTTAACGACAAAATTTTGGAGGGGAGAGAAAGGTTGGTTCAAAAATCAAGTACATTTTGTAGAAACACAAGTAGAGACGGACAGACTAACAGATAACCATCCATACTTGACTGAAGCATGACTGAAATGACTTTAGTGTAGGAAATTTGAAATTCAAAAAAACCTAGGCAGTGATTGGCCACAGACAATCATATTATTAGCGCTCAGAGCGAAAGTGGGGCCATTCTTCAATAGTTGTTCAGTAATAGACACAGATTTTAAAGTGTGGTGATTTCCATATGAAAGAAAGTGAAATAAATTTAGGGACGCCATACTATAGCCAGCAGCTCAGCTGAGTTTTGCTAGCAATTCTGTGTTATTTATTCATAATCTGGTAAGATTGAAATTATTTCTTTGTATATTTTGAATATTGTTTCATGTTTGAGTGATTTGATACTGCCATATCGAAATCTAGCCTTACAAACAAGTAGGGATTTGCTCTAGACCCCCCGCCCAAGTCAGGGTCTAGGGACCAACAATGTACATAAACTCCAGCAAGGGTTAGGCAAGACAGATCAAGTGTTGAGAATAATGAAACATATTACCTATCCTCTTTTAGGGCAGAAAACTAATAAATATTTTTCAGAATCTATAGTCTGGGAGGATCTATCTGATGTAAAACCACCATGGTAAATGTGCTGTTTGGTCAGAGAGATCTGACCTGTCTGTATGATGTGGTTGTTGTGTCAGTGTTGTGTCCAGACGTGGGTAGAGAATAGATTTTGACACATGGCCCATACTTTGATTGCAGAGCTGTGAGTTTCTGTTGTCAACAAAGCAGTGTCTATTCAGTTGGTGACTTTACTCGAGTGTATCTGTGCAGTACTTGTGACAGAGACCACCATTATTGCCCGCCAGCATGGAGAGGTGGGACCACAAGATTTAAGCACCAGAGCTACAACGACAAGATGAGTGAGCCTCTGGTCTGCTGGACATTCACCAAAGCCCTTTAGTTAATAATACCCCCATAAAAATTCCCACCATTTTCTGGACACTGTGTAGTCAATATAGACAGGAGTGATGAGGCCACCCCAACAGCACAAACATTAAGTATCCTCCCAAGTAGATGACTACTAGAACATTTTAATAAAACTAACTAGTATAGTACATATATATGTACACTATTGCATTTATGATATAATATTCCATGCATTTCTTTCATAATCTCTAAATCCTTTTAAGTTCTGGTCAACCTAAAAATTGATCCAGAACAAAATAAATGTAATATAATTCTATCAAAAAATTTTACACACGTGAGTTAGTTCAGTGTATTTTAACATTTGTTAATATTATTAGTCTTCTTAATTATCTGTGGGTGTATTTAGAAACTATCACACCACACTACACATCATTACCCTAGACACTTTACGTAGCCACATTCATAAAAAAAAATTAAGTGTGAGGTCGTAGTGGTAGCAAGAAAGGCCTTCTGACTATTCTCAACTACATTTTATCTCAGGAGCCTTCACAGCTGGCCTCATACAATTACATTTAGTAATATCACCATCATACAATACCATCAACACCACTACATAGATTGGGGTCTTGTCCAGGGATAATTAGCCCAACAGTAATATTAGGATCTCCTGGTGGGAGAAATAAAAGTAGGGAAAGAAATTGTAAAATTCCCTTTAACATTAAAAGTGTCCCTGCAGATAAAAGTTGGTGAATCTTCACAGCCAGTAATAATTAATTAGTTAACTGGTTAGTTAGAATTAGTTAGACTATAGTCATAAGAAGTACTTAGTGTATTTACTGGTTAGAGATTTATCTTGTATATTATTACATTGTCTAAAAAGTATGGCGGAGCTGGCAAAATTTAGATCAGCTGCTGTGCTCACCGCGAAGGAGATGGGAATGGATGGTCAAATTTTAATTCAATATGTAACGGCTGAATGTGATAAATATATTGAACGGGAAGAAAGGAGATTAGAAAAAGAGGCTGAAAGAAAATTAGAGGCTGAAAGGTTAGCTGAAGAGAAGAGGTTACAAATTGAGGCTGATAGAGAAATTAAGAGGCTGCAGATTGAGGCAGAAGAAAAACGACAGCAAAGGGAGGCAGAAGATAAAAAGGCCGAAAGGGAGGCAGAAGATAAAAAGGCCGAAAAGGAGGCAGAAGACAAAAAGGCCGAAAGGGAGGCAGAAGATAGAAGGTTGCAAAGGGAGCACGAATTACGACTAAGGGAGCTGGAATTACAAGGCCAGGCTCCTGAAAATGGTGCCAGCCCTTTTGCCTCAGATGCTACGCCCAGTCTGGGAGCCTCAAACTCAGCTATGGGGTTTCATTTAGACGCTTAAAGCTATCACAGGGATTGAGAGGTACTTCTTATGAAGTATTTGCCAAAATGAACAGGGAAGACCAAGACAATTATGACATGTTAAAGCAGGCTTTGTTATTAAGGTACGAGAAGAATGGTGAATTTTATCGTAAGAAATTTAGAAATGCCAAACTGTTGTCTGGGGAGACATACCACCAATTCTCTGCCAGACTAGAAACCTATTTGGAGAAATGGACGGCTCTGGGGAAGACCCAAGATCTTAAAGAAATGATCATGATTGAGCAATTGAGAGAGTCCATGGCTCCAGACATGAGAAAATTTCTCATGGAACAAGGTGCAGAGAAGTTGGGGGAAATTTTAAATGTTGCTGAGAGGTATCAGGCAGCCCAGGCAGAGGTAAGTGGTGCTAAGAAGAAGCACATAGACAATTTTAAAGCTCCACAGCAATTTAATAAATTTGATAATAGAGAGCAGGGAAATAAAGGTAGGACAAACTTTGAGCGGCCAAGAAATGACTATCGCGACAGAAACTCACAGTTCAATGACCAAAAGTTCAATGAAAGAAAACCGTTGAACCAAGGAAAAAGATGGTGTAAATGGTGCAAGAAGGATAACCATAACACCGAATTTTGTAGAAGGAAACCTTCAAACATTGCTGCAATGAAGTCGGGGGACGCGAAGATTAAAGGGTAATCCTAATGGACAACAGGAACCTTATCACCCCCCAGTTTGTGAGGATGTTATTTGTAATGGGGTCACCATAAGGTGCCTTTATGATACAGGTTTGGATTATGATTCAGTTGTGAAGTCTAGCCTAGTGGACCCAAGTCAGTATACCACAGAAACAGTGGAAATACAAGGGGCGACTAAGGACATAACACTCATGACACTTCCCATCGCAAGGATAACGGTGAAAACTCGCTATGTGGAAGGAGAAATCAGAGCAGCAGTGATAGATGAACCAATCTACCCTCTGATATTGGGGTGTAGATACGTCTTCTAGGGGAATCCCGAGAAACCTGTGATCATGGCGACAGTGCAGACCAGGTCACAGAAGAAGGAGGAAGAAGGTGAACCTATAAATGCTCATCCAGAGGAGATGAGGAAGGCGCAGGCTGAGGATAGGACACTCAAGCCCTGTTTTAAAAAATTGCCCAAATGCCACACACCTCCGAGCAAGGGGGAATATTTCATGAAGAACAAACTCTTATACAGGAAGGCCGGAACTGGAACAAATGGTCACAACCAGCTGGTTCTTCCCACTTCATATAGAGATAAAGTGATGGAACTCGGGCATGCGATTCCCTTCAGTGGTCACATGGGGATCAGCGCCACAGGACAGCGTATAGCTTGTCATTACTTCTGGCCAGGGATAACGGAGGATATAAAAAGATATGTCAAATCCTGCCCAGAATGTCAAAGGGTAGCTCCAAAGCACTGGACTGCTCCTGCAACTCTAGGGGAAATGCCCATAGTGGGAACACCTTTTGAGAGGGTTGCAGTGGATATTGTAGGACCTCTCACTCGGACCAAGAGGAGGAACAGTTACATCCTTACTCTGGTGGACACTTGTTCTATGTGGGGAGAGGCGGTAGTCCTGCCATCAATTGATTCAAAACATGTAGCAGAGGCACTACTTACAATATTTACCCGATTAGGATTCCCGCATCAAATCTTGATGGATAATGGTTCTCAGTTCAAGGGGAAACTAACGGAAGAAGTTTTTAAGCTATTTCAAGCCAGGCACTTTCATTGTAGTCCGTACCATCCACAAGGGAACGGCCAGGTAGAGAGGTTCAATGGGACTCTCATTTCTATCCTGAGAAAGCTGGCACACGAAAAACCGGATCTGTGGGATCAATTCTTGCCCGCCGCATTGTTTGCGTACCGGGAGGTACCACATAGTTCAACCGGGATGGCTCCCGCAACTCTGCTATTTGGGAGGCCAATAAAAGGTCCTTTAGAAGCTTTATTAAGGACCTGGACAGATGAGAAGGCGGAAGAGACTGTTACCTCATCGTATCAATATGTGAACGAACTGACCACTCGTTTGAAAGCTGGATGGAAACTGGCAAATGATAATTTGAAACAAGCCAGGAAGAAACATGCAGCATATTTTAATAGGAAGGCAAAGGACAGGGAACTGGCAGTCGGAGAGAAGGTGCTGCTTCTACTACCCGGAAGCCAGAATAAATTACAAATTGGTTGGCAAGGTCCATATACGGTTCTAGAGAAGGTGTCTAGAACAAACTATAAAATTGACAAAAAGGGGAAGGAAAAAGTTTATCATGTAAACCTGTTAAAGAAGTATCTGGACAGACCACTCCAGGAAAGCACCCCCTTATTGACCTTAGCTATTGCAACCCAGATGCAAAAAGAACCACTCACCTCACATGAATACCCATTACATCCTTGTGAAACAGCAGCACAGGTAAAAGTCAGTAAGCACCTGACTAAAAACCAGAGGGAGAGAGTTCAACAAGTTCTGGAGGAACATACAGATGTATTAACAGATAAACCAGGCCATACAAATTTGCTACAGTATGACATGAAACTGGTAGACTCAAACCCAATCTGTATGAGAGCCTATTCTATTCCGTTCGCGAAGGAGAAGGCATTGAAGGAAGAAATAGAGTATTTGTTGAAGGAGGGGATTATTTCGCACAGTGAATCATCTTTTAGTTCTAGTGTCGTTTTGTTGAGAAAACCGTCTGGGGAACACAGACTGTGCATAGATTACAGGAAACTGAATGTTGTCACAGAAGGACAAGTGGATCCATTACCAGACACAAAACAGTTATTTGCCAGACTGAACAAGGCAAAATACTTTTCAAAGGTGGATCTTAGTAAAGGCTATTACCAGATCCCAGTGAAGCCTGAAGTGAGACCTTATTTGGCTTTTAGCACTTCGGATGGACATTATGAATTCAATATGCTACCATTCGGACTGAAAAATGCTCCGAGTGTGTTTTCAAGGATGATGCGCAAATTGTTGGATCCCCTGAATAACCCATGTATCACGAATTTCATGGATGATATTCTCGTCGCCACAGAGACATTTGAAGAACACATTGAAGCTCTGGAGATGTTGTTTGATAGACTTCGGGAGGCGAATTTGACTGCTAGGCCAACAAAATGTTGTATTGGATGTAAAGAGTTGGAATTCTTGGGGCACACTGTATATCAGGGTAATATGACCCCTGATCCTAGGAACTTGGAAAAACTGCAGAGAGCACCTAGGCCACAAACAAAAAAGGACGTGCGATCATTTGTGTCGTTATGCGGATTTTATCAGAAATACATCAAGAATTTTAACGCTATTTGTGCTCCTCTGACTGATCTGACTCGCAAGGGACTTCCAGATAAAATTATTTGGACTGCACAATGTGAACTAGCGTTCCAAGAGTTAAAGGAAAAACTCACTAGCAAGCCTATTCTCAAACTGCCTAATTAGAGTAGTGGCAGACGTGAGGAGTAATTTTACCTATGTGTATCGCTGGTTTTGAAACTTGCCATAGGCATGTTTTCAAGTGGGGAGATGTGTAGTGAAATGGACAGAGATACAACGGTAAAACACCTCCAAAGATAACATTTAAGGATAAAAACATAATGCGTAGGCTGCTGATGTACATGATCGCCCAGACCGCGGGTCATCATCCTCCATAATAATTGACTTGCTAGACAGGAGGGGAACGGCGGATCAAAAAGGAAAAAAATATGACTGGAAAGACTGCGTGAGACTAGAAAGGCTAAGGAGACGCAATTGGGGGGGAAACGGAGAAAAGTCACGTTTCCCAAGTTGACATAAAAAGTAAGCAACTCGACAGAAGGGACCATAGATATGTTACGCCACAGTCATTTATTGGACGCTTTTGCGATACCAAGGCCTTGATTTGAATTCAGCGGCTAAAACGCAGATGTTCGAAATATTACAAAATTTAAAAAGTACTTTTTTCTTAATATTAATGTTAGGAATATGAAAATTAGCTGGCCGGATGGCCCATTCTGAGCAGTGAACTAATAGGTTCTTAATTTTACAAACGGATAGATAATATTGAAGATAATGACAAAAGACAGTGTTGTTCACATCATCGACAGACTGTATTGAATCTAAAAGTGTCGCTATTTGAGAAAAAAAAAAAAACACGACCTCGAGACGCAGGTGTTCAAATTTACTTAGTATGGAGGAGAGGGGATATTGTGGTGGCTGTGTCTAAAAATAACTTTTAACGACAAAATTTTGGAGGGGAGAGAAAGGTTGGTTCAAAAATCAAGTACATTTTGTAGAAACACAAGTAGAGACGGACAGACTAACAGATAACCATCCATACTTGACTGAAGCATGACTGAAATGACTTTAGTGTAGGAAATTTGAAATTCAAAAAAACCTAGGCAGTGATTGGCCACAGACAATCATATTATTAGCGCTCAGAGCGAAAGTGGGGCCATTCTTCAATAGTTGTTCAGTGATAGACACAGATTTTAAAGTGTGGTGATTTCCATATGAAAGAAAGTGAAATAAATTTAGGGACGCCATACTATAGCCAGCAGCTCAGCTGAGTTTTGCTAGCAATTCTGTGTTATTTATTCATAATCTGGTAAGATTGAAATTATTTCTTTGTATATTTTGAATATTGTTTCATGTTTGAGTGATTTGATACTGCCATATCGAAATCTAGCCTTACAAACAAGTAGGGATTTGCTCTAGACCCCCCGCCCAAGTCAGGGTCTAGGGACCAACAATGTACATAAACTCCAGCAAGGGTTAGGCAAGACAGATCAAGTGTTGAGAATAATGAAACATATTACCTATCCTCTTTTAGGGCAGAAAACTAATAAATATTTTTCAGAATCTATAGTCTGGGAGGATCTATCTGATGTAAAACCACCATGGTAAATGTGCTGTTTGGTCAGAGAGATCTGACCTGTCTGTATGATGTGGTTGTTGTGTCAGTGTTGTGTCCAGACGTGGGTAGAGAATAGAACCCCAACAGCACAAACATTAAGTATCCTCCCAAGTAGATGACTACTAGAACATTTTAATAAAACTAACTAGTATAGTACATATATATGTACACTATTGCATTTATGATATAATATTCCATGCATTTCTTTCATAATCTCTAAATCCTTTTAAGTTCTGGTCAACCTAAAAATTGATCCAGAACAAAATAAATGTAATATAATTCTGACAAAAATTTTACACACGTGAGTTAGTTCAGTGTATTTTAACATTTGTTAATATTATTAGTCTTCTTAATTATCTGTGGGTGTATTTAGAAACTATCACACCACACTACACATCATTACCCTAGACACTTTACGTAGCCACATTCATAAAAAAAAATTAAGTGTGAGGTCGTAGTGGTAGCAAGAAAGGCCTTCTGACTATTCTCAACTACATTTTATCTCAGGAGCCTTCACAGCTGGCCTCATACAATTACATTTAGTAATATCACCATCATACAATACCATCAAACACCACAACATCCATGAAGGGAAGAAATTATCACGGCAATCAAAGGGTTAAACAATGTAAAAGCTCCTGGTCAAGATAATTTAAATGCAGAGCTATTTAAGACAGACCCTGAACTAAATCAGCAACTGCTAAAGACAATAGCTATTTAAATTGAATACAAAATTAAAAACTAAAATGACACTAAATACCCCAATTATAACCAAATTTCAGGTTGAACAGGGTAGACCAAGATGGAACGAGAAGAGGCAATAACGGTCAGCTGTTAAGTGCCCGCTCTCCACCCATCACCTCATCAAAACAACAACAACAGCAGCAGAACTATTGGAACCACTATTTGCACATGTCTGGAAAACAGAGACAACACCAACGGAGTAGAGTAAAGGAATTAATTGTCAAATTGCCCAAGAAGGGTGACCTTGCAGACTGTAACAACTGGAGAGGAATTACTCTCCTCTCAGTTCCCAATAAAATACTAGGCAGGATAACCATCCAGAGAATTTCAAAAGCAGTAGACCACACACTGAGGAAAGAACAAGCAGGTTTCAGAAAGAACAGAAGATGTGCAGATCATATATTTACCCTCAGGAACATTATAGAGCAGTGCTCAGAATGGCAGAGACAGCTGTACAATAATTTTGTTGATTTTGAAATGCCTTTTGACAGCATACATAGGGACAACCTAAGGAAAATACTGAGGGCTTATGGCAGTTTATAAAACTGTTTGAAATTACTCAATCAATGAGTATAATTGAGGAAGTATATTGAGGAGTTGGCAAGAGAGGCAGAAGATGCAGCAGCCAAAGGAAATATGAGAGAACTGTATAGCAGCACAAAGAAGCCAACAGGGAAATACAAGCAAACAAGTTGCCTCATAAAAGACAAGAATGGAAAACTGCTCAGCAATATACACGAGCAAATGAAGAGGTGGACAGAATATTTTGAAGACCTTCTCAATAGACCAGCTCCACAAAACCCCCCGGACATCCAGCCAGCAGAAGAAGAGCTACAAATTAATGGTGAAAGACCAACGAAGGAAGAAACAAAGAAAGCCATAAAGCTTCTAAGAGATGGAAAAGCGTCTGGACCTGATGGAATTCCAGCAGAGGCCATCAAAGCAGATATTGACACGGCTACAGAGATGTTATATAAATTACTTGGTATAGTCTGGGAAAAGGAAGAGATACCAGCAGAATGGAAGGAAAGATATCTGGTTAAGTTGCCTAAGAAGGGAAATTTACAAGAGTGCACAAATTATAGAGGAATAATGTTACTATCAGTGCCAGGAAAAGTATTAAACAGGATTATCCTTGAGAGGTTAACTCTTTGACTCCAGACCAACGCTCTGAGCGTTGCAAAATTCAACGCGCCATGCTAGAGCAAAGCTCAGAGAGTGGTTTTTAGTTTATCACTAATTAACCCTAAAAATCGTCCTTTTAATGCAGTTCATATATTAAAACTTGTAGAATGACTTCCGCTACTATTTAAACAACTAATTTGACTGTAGTTAATCAGCACATGTGCGTGTTTTGATGTTATTATAACAATTTTTGTGAAGATTCGTGTATTTGCATTTTTTGTTGTTATTGCTAGAGAAATATGTCACGCTTTATATTTACATTTTCTTAGTCTCCTAAGCAAATAATTGTGTCAAACTACTTTGAAACATTGTTGACATTGATGATGATTGTTTGGTAGTCACAGTTTGTTGTCAAAATATGGAATCTGTGCAGAAAAGCTAGACACACTAGATCATATTCTGGCTGATAAAAAAGCAACAAAACTAGACCTACCGTAACATCTAATCACTAGTTCTTGGTAGAAAATGAAGCTAGGGATGCTATTAAACATTAAACAAGAGTAAAAAAGTTTTTATAAGACGTTATTCTTTTTTATTTGTTTGAAAATTACGTAATGCACGATTGCATAATTTATTTTTTCCTTACAAAGGACCACAGAAAAACTGGTGTGAATAACACTAAATGTACTAATTGTCGCCATAAGCATGTTTTTTTTAACTTTGTATATGGATTAACTTGACGTTTGAAGACTAAAAAGAAAGTTTTATTGTCTACAACAGTAATTTGTCTTTAGTAAGATTGTATTCTACAGTTAACTTTTTAGTGTTTTTAAATTTTACATGCAAAATGTTTTAAGTATAACGAACACACTTGTGTTAATACTACGAAAGACATTATATATTACAATTCTCTATCCATTTCCCTACAGTTTGGTATATAATAAGTACATGTTCACAGAAAAAGATTAACATAAAATTTACACTAAAAGTCAGTACACTTCACCGTTTAGAATTCTTTAAAAAATAAGTATGGCACAGGGTGGAAAATAATTATGGAATCAAAGAGTTAAAAGAGTCCATAGACAAGAAACTGAGAGATGAACAAGCAGGTTTTCAACAAAACAGATCATGTACAGACCAGACAGCCACTTTGAGAATAATAGTTGAACAAAGTCTGGAATGGAATTCACCACTATCCATCGGATTTGTGGACTACAAAAAGGCATTTGATAGTGTAGACAGAGAATCACTTTGGAAATTGATGAGGCATTATGGAGTTCCTCTGAAGATCATTAATTTAATAAAGAAAACATATGAAGACATGACATGCAGAGTTCTTCATGAAGGACAGCTTACAGAACCGTATGGGATAAGAACAGGAGTGCGACAGGGATGCCTCTTGTCTCCATTTCTTTTCTTACTAGCAATAGACTGGGTAATGAGATCATTGACAACACACAACAGAAATGGAATCCAGTGGACTCTGACTAAGCAGTTGGATGATCTGGATTTTGCTGATGACTTGGCTCTTCTGTCCCATAAACTTAATCAGATGCAGGACAAATTGAAAACACTCGATGAGAGGTCACAGCAATTGGGTCTAAAAATACACAGGGAAAAGACAAAAAAAATGAGAATAAATGCAGGTAATGATAACAGGGTTGAACTTGAAGAAACACCAATACAAGATGTAGAATCATACACATATCTTGGCAGCAATATAGACAAAGTTGGAGGAGCAGACAGTGATATCAAACAAAGAATACAAAAAGCAAGAGGAGCTTTCATTGCATTGGGAAATATATGGAGATCAAGAGAAATCAGATCCAACACGAAAATAAACAGAATTTCATAAGTGGGTGCTTGATGAATAAAGGGATTAAAATGGTATGACAATGTTACCAGCGTGGAACTGAGGGCAAGAATTAGACAAGTGCCAGTGGAACAAGAGATGAGAAGAAGACGATGGCGATGGTTAGGACACACACTGAGGAAACTTGTTGATAGCATTACAAGGCAGTCCTTGTTCTGGAACCCCCAGGGCAAGAGAGGCAGAGGTAGAGCAAGTAGCAAATGGAGAAGAGAGCTGGAAACAGAGGTGAAAATGATGGAGAACATGGAAAGGACTTGTGACAAGAGGACTTGGCACGTGTTTGTTGAAGGCCTATGCTCCTTTGGGAGTGGAGGGTTATGAATGAGTATAATAATTAGAATAATTTATTTTAATTTCAGTGCTTATGAACATAAAATTGATCCTTGACCTAATTTAAGCTATTCCCACAAATACAATTTGGTGACATTAATTTTGGAGTAAATCAAATTTTTAGGGCTGTCATATAGTTAGGTCTATCTTTATCACTCTGTATCTTTTCCAACATCTTTCTTATGTTATTTTCTCTTTCATTTTACTCTTTCACCATTGTTAAAGTAATCTGTCTTGAGCACGGCTTATTCTTAAGTGTAACTTAACACTCCTTTGATTTATTTCCCCACTATGCACTATCTTTTGGGACCCACATTGCCTTGTTAGAATCTTGATATATACACATGGCCACATTAGATGAGCATTGTTTACTTTGGGAGAAACCTGACATGATAATAGAGAGAAATCTTTTCATGGCTAATCCGATGCTTAAACAACATGACGGTCATCACCTTGGTACACAATAGCTCAAAATTACCATGACTCTCTCAGGAATGTGTGTTGCCAGATGGTAGCCAATAATAAGGGTTTAATCTCTTAGATGTAGAGTACCTAGCAAGATAAGGAACAAGGAGATTATGAAAACCGCCTCACGACAATGGGCCCCACCATAGCATGCACTTCACGCGAAGAAGAAAAACCAAAGATAGAAGGCTTTGTGACAGAGGGGTGGATGATTTCTGATTCGGTGGCCAATCCAAAACCACAGTCTGTCTTGCAAAACGAACCTGTAGCATGGAATAAAATAGCTGGTTGCGAGAGCCCACCCACTTTAGCGATAGACGTGGATTGTGGACATCACAGCATGATGGACACCTAGTTATTGAATTGGAGGTGGAGTCAGACCAAAAGGCAAGGACATCTGACACATGGGGCAACCAGAAATATAACAAGATGTCTGCCAGAATGGGAGTACTGAGTTTTCAACATAGTGGCGCATAAAAGTCATCCTTATCATATAGCCTATGTACATCTGTTCTAATATTTCATTCCTGTGTGGATATCTGATTCATATCTGTGGAGTTACTTCTATTCATAAATGATTAAGCAAATCAAAGATTTTTTCTCTAGGATAATATGAAGTAATTCAAAGCTATATACTTCACTTTGATGTAGATTGTTAGATCATCATTACAAACTTACAAGAGCACACACTTTCATGCGCAATACATTTAACACTTTTCATTTGCACATTATGTCATACATTATTTTACCAGAGAATTAAAAAGAATGATCAGTAGTGAGCAATAAGATAAATGAAAGTCCACCATTGATATTAGACGTGAAACTTGAGAAGCCACTTTGTGTATCATCAGACCAGCAGAGGTCTGAGTCTACACATTACGTGTTTGGCGTCTAACCAGAAAGAAGCTAGCAAATCATACGTCTGGATAGCAGAGTTCACAAGATAGGACATCCTACACTTCCTAAGTTACAAAGGAAGTCTCATCCGCATTTGTAAACGTTGTGGTGCAGCATTTTATTCACCTGCTTATCAAGTGCTCACAAGTTGATTGCATATACAAATATCAAGTTCAACTCACTCAGAAGCTTACCACATGAGTCAAGCTAAAGCACGCATAAGTTGATTCTCATATTTATATAAAGTTCAACTCACTCAAAAGCATATTTTATAAATTAAGATTCCATATTTACAAGTTGATTCGCATATACAAATAGCAAATTCAGCTCACTCAAAAGCGTATTTTATGAATCAAGACAACATCCTCAAGTTGATGAGTCTACATACCAAGATCACTTAATCACAAGTTGATTTGTCAAGATATCAAGCTCCAATTACCAAGTTCAGCTACTCACTACATGAAGTGAAGTCATCAACTTTCATTGTATATTGCATAATGTAAATTCACTCTGACTAGCTTCATTGCATGAAACTCACTTATTACAAGAAGATCATTTGAGAAGAGCTCCAGTCTAGCCAGTGCCTTTCAGAGATCTAACAGCAGACATTTTCCTGAGACAATGGTCAACAGTTTATCACTGCTAGGGAGAGATTTACAAATACTGAAGGACAGTATATCTTCCAAGTTCTCATTACTACAAAGCTTTGCATCAGTACGTCCTCATCTTGGAGATAAACCCACACAACATACCATATACCAATACTGGACAGTCTATGCATACCTGTATATAATATTGCAGTGGAGGAGCATCGAGAGTCACACTATAGTGTAGATTGGACATCAGTGTGGTAACACTTAAAATATCACATCATCATTTCAATATTCGCATAGGCTCACTCTATTTTACTAACTACATTATTTATCTCATCTGTATGTGTGAACTGTCTTTCACCATCATCACATTTTGTTTTCTACTAACCCTATATAAGTATATAATTAATTGATAAACTCAATAACTGTTTTGATCATTATCTAGTTAGTTAATGTATCACTCGTGCTGTCGGTGTTAATTATTTACATATAGGTAAAATTCTACATTTAGATGAGATTGAGGGCTCTTTCTTAATCAGGATCTAAAGGTAGAAACTAAGTTCGTGGGTAAATAGAACACTTTCCATAATTTACCAGAAAACACAATCTAGGAGAGCATTCGCCTTCTCTTTTTCTTGCTCTGATCTCAAATAGGTCTCTTTCTTTCTTAATGAGCCAATTTCTGGAGACCTTCTTGATAACATTCCATAAGCCATCCCCAGCAACAACTACTGTTGCAGTTGCACCAATATACGCTTACAACAATGGCCTGTGAATGTTTTCATAAATATGTTTTTATTCAGGGTAAAAACCTATGTAGTTCAGAGCATTCTATAAGAGAACAAAACATGAGGACAACTGCTTCAAAAATACTCTTTAAGAAGTGACATAAGTTTAGGTTATTGTGCTTGCAACTTCATTATGTGAGAGAATCACTTCAGAAATTATCACAAAAAAATAATGTGGTGGTCCTATGCTTCTCAAGGAACAAAGGTACAATCTTTTACTGATGAGAAGAAAATTTATGAAACACAGTTTTGCTGATAGTTGTGAAACAGGTTTTATGACTAAGCTACATCTTCAGATGATACTAGTCCGGTAGCATGTATAATCTTGTTGAATATGCTACTATTTCTGCTTGTACCTACAGGTGATACTAGATTATAGACAAGTGTATCATAGATGTCAAATGCAATTTTATTACGATGGTGGTTTAAGCTCTAAGATCTTTTAATGTTTGATTTACCATGACTACTTTTTAACCCTCTTTCAATAAATTAGCTATTGATCCAGAATTTCACCTCACAAAGGCCACCTTTTAAATATAACATCAAAATGGAAGGACACAGTGTTACAGAATGATTCAGAAGGAGTTAGATCCATAGGGTGGCAAACATCTTGAAGTAACACATTAAAGACAGCACACCAGCCTACATTATATGCACCAGTATTCAGCCTCAACTAAGATGCTTCTTTGCTTAAAAAAGCAGCAGAAGAAACTTATTTACATGCTTACCGATTACATCTTTCCATATATCTGACTGTTTTACTTCATGCCATTCTGATCTCTTCTGGTCCATGCTTCCAACTTTCTGGGAATTAATGTCTGAATTTTTAAAGTCACTAGTCCAGTCACATTCCTGGATAACATGCAAACAAAATCATAGGTTATGTGAAGGATTTCTGAAATCACCACCAACCAATACATTTATCACCGGGTTCAACTTTGAGACAGTCAACAGTTCCAGAGTGTTTGAAGTATATTTGTCTAATCAACAAGTATATTTGATAAACAACAAAGTCTGTGGTCCATATCATTAAATAATTTCTCACTGTCCACAAAGATGATGATGTATAAATGTGCCTGAAATTAATGATTCTGAGTCTTGCCATCTCATCTAAAATTTGTTTCCTGTTCAAAATTATGCGTGTTCTTTCAAGAGTTTGTTAATCTAAAGCTTCTTTCACATGGTATAGTATCGCTCAGGTCAGAATTTTGTTTAGCCACTGCCAAGTTTTATGTCTCAACAGTTGATGTGTATAATCACATTGACTCTCTCTGAAGTAATTTAAATATAACAAGCTGGAAGGGAACAGAAAGCCAAGAAAATGAACACATAAATAAATGGAGTTATCTTCAGAACATAAGACAGGTAAAGGGAGACTAAAAAGCACGGAGAAGAGAAATGGAGACAGTCATGAAATGGATAACAAAACACAGAAAGACACCCCCCAGCTGGTATAGGATAGGAAGGTTTGCTATGAATTTGTTGAAAGTCTGTGCTCTTTAGTTAGCTGAAAGGTAATGGTTATCTTTCACTCATTTCCTTATGTGATTTACATATGGCTAAATATAGCTTGATATTTTTTATGTCCTGTTTATATTAAGTTTTTCTATTACCACCACAAGGCCCCTGATGCTGCCTGCTCATGGACCAGTTTCCACAAGATATGAACCATTTAAAAATCTCCTGCATACCAGTTCAATAGACTAGCTCTACTAAACCCCCAAGATATCCAGCCAGAAGAAGTTAAGCTACAGATTAACTGTGAAAGACTACTGAAGAAAGAAACAGAGAATGCCATAAAGCTTCTTCAAGATGGAAAATTGGTCCAGATAGCATTCCAGCAGAGGTCATCAAAGCAGATGACTGGTACAGAAATTTTCTACAAATTGCTTGCAAAAGTCTGTTAATTTATGAGGAGTGTTGTTAGAGAATATTTCCAGAACTCAGAAATCCAACAATCTCTGCCGTGAAAATAGATGTATTATCGTTTATACTATATCCTTTCACCATTTCAATCAATACCCTTTAACTCTCCGAGGAGCATTGGCCTTTAACAAACACATGCCAGGTCTTCCTGTTTTCACCATTTGCCACATGGGAATATAAATTTATATCCCCAAATTTGTTATCATTTCCCTTAGATCCATCTGTGTACACTGTAATACTTTCTTTTGATATTTGTTGAATATATTTCCTGGCTTTGTTTTTGATAGTTGCCATATCAGTTGTTTTATTAATTATGTCTGCCAAGTGGTAGTCTGTATCTGGTTTTTTGAGTTCCCAGGGTGGTACTACTGGCTTGTAAATACTACTGTTATTAACTGATGCATTTCCAACCTGTCGGGTATCTACTGGCATTCATAAACCTGTTCTGATTTGTGAATTGATATCTAGCAAATGCTGGCAAAGCGGGATGAGTCTTGTCCAAATTAATTTTGGTCATGTAATTTAGTCTCAGTTCTTTTCTCTGAAGTTCCAAAGGGAGGATTCCTAAGGCCACCTCCAGAGCACCCCTCGATGTTGATCTGTTTGCTCCTGCAGTTATACATAATGCTTGGTGCTGAATTCTATCTAATTTAATCTTGTGACTATATGCTACAGAGTCGTATACTATGCTTCCATAATCAATTCTGCCTCTATTGAAAGATGTTCCATAACCATAATCAGATGCAAGGTAAAAATTAAAATACTCAATCAAAGGTCACATTAAGTGGGTCTGAAAATATAATGGAAAAAAAAACAAAGATAATGCGAATAAATGCAGGAAATGATAAAGTGGAACTGAAAAAAAAAAACACCACCGCAAGATGAAGAATAATAGACATATCTTGGGCAGCAATATAGACAAAGTTTGAGGGATAGACAATGATATCAAAACAACAATACAGAAAGCAAGAGGAGCTTTCACTGCACTGTTAAATATATGGAGATTATGAGAAATAAAGTCCAACATAAAAGTAAGAATCTTCAACTCAAATGTCAAGTCAGTCCTACTATATGGCTCTGAAACACGGAGAGCAACAAAAACAACAAAAAAACTAGAGACTTTCATAAACTGATGCTTGCGTATAATAGAAGAATTAAAAGGAGGACTGGGAGATAGATACAAATCTTCACCTAATCAACAGTCCCAATGACAACCCCAGTTTTTACTCCAGAAGATTGCACACTACTTCCACTCAAGATCTAGCCTTTTCCACAGGGGACATCACACACAAAAATGACAGACTTTTGCTTGATCAGCTAGCAGGTAGTGACCATAAACCAATAAAGCTAGTCATAAATATGGAATTTGTTCCACAGGAAGTAAAACGACTTCCTCGATGGAACTATGAATGAGCTGACAGGGTCAAGTTTACAATGATGACAGATAGGTTTTGTTAAACCATTAACACATGGCACAGCAATATAGAAATGATGATCGAAAACCTATACAAAGTCATTCTTCTAACAGCCACTGAATCCATTCCCAGAGGGGCAAGAAAAGATTACAATCCTTACTGGACTGAAGAGCTTCAAAGGCTCCAAGTTGAAGTAACAGAGGTAAAAAACACAGCAGAAAGAGAACAAACAACTGAAGCAAACATCTTACTCAAAGCTACCACTGCAAAACACCAAAACATATTAAATAAAACAACAAGAGGCTGCTGGAAAGAAAAAATCTAAAAGTCTAAACTCAGATAAAGATGGCAATAAACTGCAGAAACTGGTTAAAGTCTTGAACAATGAAGGATCTCATTACAAACAAATTGCACTCAAACAAGATGACAATCTTCTCACAGGCAAATAAGCTGCAAATGCATTTATAGAACACTTTGCTAGTGCAAATCCCATTGATGTCCCTGCTGAAAGGAAGAAAATCATCACACAGGTTAGACATTAAAAATAACCTGAGATTTCGCCTCAAGTATTAGCGGGCGAACAGAAAAAAAAAAAAAAAATCACAGACGAACAGTTGATTCATGACAACACAAATATTGCACCAGAAGAGCATATGATGACAAATTTGACAATGGCAGAAATGGAAGAGGCAACAAGGTCACTAAAGAAAAAGTCACCTGGAAAAGATGGAATAACCAATGAAATGTAAATAGGTCTCGGCAAAAAGGCAAAAAAGAAGTTTCTGGTAGTATTAAACTACAGCTGGAAAAGAGGAATTGTCCTACAGGCATGGAAGGAAGCTATACTGATACCTATACCAAAGAAAGACAAGGACCTAAAAGAGCCAAACAACACAGATCAACTGAAGATCAGTTCACATATATAGCTCAGGAAATCAAAGATGCCTTCCAGCTTTCCAAGAAAAAAAAAACACACGCTAGTGGTTTGGGTAGATTTAGAACAATCTTTTGATAAAGTGTGGAAAGAGGGTTTGAAAGTGAAGCTGCGCAGAAGTGGTGTGTGTTGGTGAATGTACAAATGGATTGGCCACTACCTTGAGAATAGAACTGCCTGAGTACAGCTACAAGAACAGACTAGTAACAAGTTTATATTAGAGCAGGGGCTCCCACATGGAGGTGGAAAGGGGGGGGGGGGGGGGGGTCCTGTCATCTACACTGTTCCTTTCATACATAAATGACATAACATAAAATATTCACACAAAAAACACACAATGCCTCCTTTGCAGATGACTTAGCCTTGTGGATCTCTGAAGAGTATATCATTACTGCAAACATTCGGATGCAACGAGCACACTGGAAGAGTGGGCCAAAACATCGCTCATGAAAATAAATGAAGGGAAAACAAAATACACAGTATTTTCCCTGTCGAATACACCACAAAGCCCCAAACCAGTGCTAAACGGAGACAATCTACATTTAAATGAAAATCCAAATTGCCTAGGCATTACTTTTGATCGCTGTCTGACTTGGAAAAAAAAAGTTGATAGAAACTGAATGAGAGCAAGGCAAAGAACGGTAATTATGAAAAAACTTGGTGGAAGAACTAGGGGAGCAGATGAGAGAATGCTAAAGACGTTATACACTGGGCGAGTGAGACCAGTCCTAGAGTATGGCACTGCAGCACAGGCAACAGCAGCTAAGTCAAACTTCGATAAAATCAGCAGACTCCACAATCAAGCAATGAGAATTATAATGGGCGGCCTGAAGACATATAGAAGAATGGGGCGTATCTCATGGAAAGAGATGAAAACAAATAAGGAGGTCCTAGAAAATCTAGGTATGAAAAGAGAACTAATGAGGGAGGTCAAAGTTCGACAGCTAAAATACTTTGGCCACATAAAAAGGCATAACACCTTGCAGAAGACAATAACAGAAGGGAGAGTTGAAGGCAAACGTGCAAGGGGAAGACAGCGCTATAAGTGGGAAGACAACATCAAGAGATGGACAGGAAAGAGTCTATCAGAGTGCACCACCAAGACAAGAGACAGAAGACGTTGGAGATCCATTACAGCCAACCTTTGTTGTGGAGATGGCAACTGATGATGATGACACTGCACACAAGCTTCCAGTTTGGAAACAACATCGTTTCCCTGAAATGATAGAAAACATTCCTGGAATTGTAAGAAAGAAGTCAGACTGCAACAGAGAGAAAATTCATAGTTACAAAATACACAGAGAAACATTACCCACACAACACCAGGACCTATGCATACACAGATGGATCAGCAACAAATGAAACAGAAAATGGAAGTGGAGGTGTCTTTCTGACCTTAAGCACTGTTACACAAAAAAAGCTGTCAGTGACAACAGGACAATTCTCAAGTAACTTCACAGCAGAGGCACAGGCCTTGAAAAATGCATCAGAGGTTATAATGACAGAGAAAAGCACAGAGAGTTGTTTTCTTTACTGATGCACAGTCAGTAAAATGCAACATTGAAAAGTCAAAATAATACAGACCTGGATGACCTCAGAATAGAACACCACAAACTATGTCAACGATTCAAAAAATTGATCCCGTCTCATTGTAACATCACCTGCAATGAAGAAACTGGCAGATTGGCAAAGGAAGGTGGAAATCTATCTCAGCCTGATGCAAGCATAACTTTCGATGAAGCAAAGAGTTTAATCACAATCAGATATAGAAACAAATGGGAAGTAGAACATCCAGGTCACACATAAAATGATGCATACTACCAGCTCAACAGAAGAGAACAAGTGGTAATCTTCAGACTCCGTACTAGCCACAACAGATTGAGATACATGCAAAAGATAGGAACTACCGATCAGTGTAGCTGTGGCTCTGATAAAATGACTGCTGAATATCTGCTTCAAAATTGCCCAACATATGCAGAACAGAGAAAGCGCATATGGCCGACACCAGTGCCATTCGTGGAAAAGCTCTACGGAGATTCAAATAGCCTCAAATTGACTACTGCTTTTTTTGAAAACATTCAAGTAGACGCATTTGAGTTCACCCAAGAACACACGCATAGTGCCCTGTTGAGTGCTGCACACTTACTTTTTTCCATGAGTATATATTTTACACATCCAATATATTTGAGACATTTGTTTTAATATTATTTGGTGATTGGTCATAAAAAAGTTTGTTGCAAGTTACAACCTTTAACTGCTAACTACACATAACTAAGCTACAATTTCAGCTTAACAAATTCCCACTACAGACCACCATAAATTCTGAAAAAGCTCACTTGAAACTGTCCAAAATAATATATTTACACATCCAGCATGTTGCAACACATATCTCACATCTCTGAAATTTCACCTCATACCAAAGATCCTTAAGGGGAGGAGTGGGAGTTAAATTTTCATCACATTAAAAAAATTAAGGATTTTGGGATTAGTTCATTTTCTGATACTTTAGCATCTCCTGAATCTAAATATAGCAGAATTAAATGTCAAAATGCATTCTAACAATATGTATTTTGACTTTGAAAAAGGTATGGTACGGAGAGATTTTCTCAAACTCGAGAAAATATGTCTAATTAGACCTAGTTTCTTCCACAGTAACCAAGCTTACACCCCTATGTATTATACATCATTGGATTCGCCTAGATCTGGGGAATCCTGTGATGTAGTTCATTTATTCCAGTAACAAAATTATACCCGCCAAGATCGAGAATTTATAGGTCACATTTTTTACAGATTATTTCCATATATGGAAATTGTCGGGCGTTCATCGACATCGGCCTTTTCCGCAAACTATTCTAAACTGTTCATTGGCTGTGTTAATCCACATGACTTGTAACCGCTGTGTTTACATTATGGCGTCGGATTAATAAATTCTGTATATACATTTAGTTAGTTCTCATTTGTCTGAACTTTTTGTTTTGAAAATGTCTCGAAAAAAGAATAGCTTTCATCATCTAAAACTGGAAAAGGCCAGAGCAAAGTGATGGAACCAAGATAGTGCAGGTAAAAGTCACTAATTTTGTTATGGTACTGGTACACAATGAATCACTGTAGAAAGTCAGGCAGTCACATGTGGTGAGGTCACGCACAAAAACATTTACACATATTTGGTTTTGATTTACTCTGTTAGGACTGAGGGGAGGGGGGAAGAAGGTATTATATTTGGATATTGGAAATCTGACTTGATTTTCTTGAATTAATACACTTCTTCTTCTGTCTTTGATCCTTAGCCGCCGACCGTCAAAGCAGTCAGTGGCCATTACGCCTGGTGGTGTCTTGTAGGGCAACAACAAATTGATTCCACTTTGCTCGGTCGGCGGCCATCCTTCGTACAGTGCCCCAACTCTGGTTCATTCTTTGCATCTCAGCCTCCACAGTCCTCCGCCAAGTTGTTTTTGGTCGGCCTCTCTTTCGTTTTCCTTCAGGGGTCCATAGCATAGCTGTTCTTGTAATGGCATCGGGGTCTCTTCTGAGGACATGGCCAACACAGCTCCAGCGTCTGCCAGCTATGATGGTGTGCATGTCCTCTTGCTTGCTCCGAGTAAGCAGATCTTGGTTGGTGATGATATTCGGCCAAAAGATTCGGAGAATTTTTCTTAGGCATGTTGTGTGAAAAGAGGACAATTTCGACATTTCCTTCTCTGTAAGTCTCCAGCTCTCTGTGCAATAGAGAAGCACAAAAAGTACACAGCTCTGATAAAATCCTAATTTTGTGCTTGTGCTGTATTGAAAGGACTTCCAGATGTTGTTTAGACTAAAAAAGGCTGTTCTTGCTTTGTTCATTCTGTTGTTGATGTCTTTGCTTGCTCTGCCGTCTGGTGTTACTATGCATCCTAGGTATGTGAAGGCATCTGTCTGTTCCAGTTGCTGATTCCTTACTGATATGGGCTCAGGGTTGCTCACATTGAGTATCATGACCTCTGTCTTCTTTAGGTTGATGTTCAAGCCCACCTGCTGGCTATACTTATTAAGTCTATCCGTTTTTTCCTGGATGTGTTGATGTGGAATTAATACACAATATGTCCTAATTATAACCCATTCAGGGTTCAACGATATACTTTAAAAAAAAAGTCACATGTGAATAAGCTAAAATTTTTTTTAAATTTATATATTTGTAAGCTATTAGCAAATGCATTGGCAGTAAAGAGTGATCACATTTTTCTGGTTTGACAAAATAACATGATTCCACATTATGCATGGTATTTATAAGCATGTGACATATGTTTCTTGAGCTGTGTTTATTTCTTATGTACTTTTTTCAGAACCATATGGTCCCCCTAATGAGCCTAGTCTGCCTGAGGTTATACTGTCAGCTTCAGCTGTAAATGAAGGAGCCAGCACAAGCTCCTCTACAACTTCTACCTCTTGATCCCACAGCATTCCACGCTTCTGTAAAAAGCTGGAACTAAGTGCCTTTTCGGTGCAAGAAGCTTCAACACCTATTAATACTGTCTCCAGAACTATAGTTGATATGTCTGAGATATGTAATCTTGTTAGTCAGCTTGCATATCCAGAATGCTATGGGAAGCTGTCTGCAGTATGTTACAAGAGAGGTCTTGTTCAACACATCAAAGTGAATTGTTGTGTTTGCAACAAAACTGTTGCATCAACATACACATCATCGGTTGATGAACATAATTCATTCAGAGCGAACAAAGTTGCAGTTCTATCATCGTTGTTATCAGGAATGGGACCCTATAAATGTAACTACTTTGCACAGAACATGGATATGCCTGGCCTGCATCAAAAAACTTTCAACGCAATTGCACAAAAATTTTATTTGCAAACACCAGAACTCGCAAAATTAATATTTGATAACGCTGCTAAGCTAGCATGCAACATAAACTGTGCTCAGAGCAATCAACCATATCATGAAGATATTATGAATATTGAAGTCAGTTTTGATGGCAGCTGGCTCACAAGGGGCCACAGTTCAAAAATTGGTATTGGTTGTGTGGTGGAGATCTTGACAGGTCTTGTTATAAATGCCCATGTGCTTTCAAAATACTGTCAGACATGTGCTACAAATTGGTCCTTGGTACCAGAAGGAAGCCCCGGGAAACTTCAGCAAATGAAAGAGACGCATGTGAAGCAAGGATGTGATATACATTTTGAAGGTATTTACTTCTGAATCTTATTTTTGGTTTCTCCTTCTCCTTGTCTAAAAATGTAACTGATGTAATTTTTATTTCTCCATAAGTATCAGTTTTAGTAACATAATTTATTACTTACATGTGTTTGCTTTGCTTCCATTGTACTACATTTACTTCTACATTGTAAAGGAAAGTGTTCAATGTTTGCTTACATCATTATTTTAAGTGTTACTAATTCATACCTTTTCTTCTTTCTAGAAAGTTCAGGTGTGATGGAGGCTGAGGCAGCTAGTGTTTTATAGAGCCGGTCTGTGACACGACACAAATTTCACAACACCACCATGTTAAGTGATGGTGATAGCAAAGCATTTAATAAGATCATGGCAATTAAACCATATGGCCCTAATGTTGAAATCATCAAAGAAGAGTGTATCAATCATGTAGGAAAAAGAATGCATTCAGCTCTTCGTAATTTAGTTGCTGATTGCCGCAAGAAAAGAGTTATGCTTGGAGGACATGGCCATCTGACAGATGCAGCCATCCAAAAGCTTGGCATATTCCAGGGCTATCAGGCAACATGCTACTGCAGCTGATATGAAGAATGCTATTATGGCTAGCCTACATCATTGCTATTCAACTGATGATTATCCACAGCATCAGTTTTGTCCTACTGGCCAAGACTCTTGGTGTTTCTGTAAAGCAGCCTTATCTAGAAATGAGTATGCTTTTGGGAATCAAAAATGTACACACAGCCCCTGGACTTTTAGCTGTTGAACAGACATTTCACATCAGTGTATGACAGGCTGACAACTCTGAAACTGTTGAGTCACTGTAAAAGAAAGGCTACCCAAAACTCCAATGAGAGCCTTCATTCAGTTATTTGGAGTCCCCATCGAGGCCAGCTCCTTGACGTGGAGATGGGGCTCAAGTACAGCCATCAGCAGCTGAAAAACCAAGACTGGCCAGGCCCTCCTAGACTCGAGCAAGACCACAGTCTGCCCTAGCAAGTCAAGGTGCTGAAGACAGAGGCAACCAGCCAAGAGGCGCACCACAGCAATCAGGATGCCATGCACATGCGCTATGGGAAGTATGCCTATATCTGCAAAACGTTATGGCACTCGCCCTGTGACGGACACCCAGGCAGGCGCAGTGCTGGGCCCTCTGCCTCGGAAGGGCCCAACCCCTACTACTGGGGGTCCTTCTCAATTGCCCCGTGGAGCCAGGAGGCATGAGAATAGAGCTACTGGCCAAGCAAAGAAAAGACCATTTAAAATAATGCACTGGAATGCTGAAGGCGTCAATAGTAAAAAAGACGGCTACAGCAAAAAATTAGAGCTTGAAAATATCTTGAATGAAGAGCAAGTAAATGTATGTTGCTTGCAAGAAACCCACCTCAACAAAGACATAGCCTTCAAAATCAGAGGCTACCAGTGCTACCGATCTGACCGAATAGACAGGCGAAAAGGTGGAATACTGACACTCGTGAGGAATAACATCAGTGCATGTCAGCTTGAAACATATATGGAGGGGGCGGAATACCAGATGCTTCATCTCAGGACAGAAAGTTCAGAATTCCACCTGTTCAACTACTACTGTCCGAGCGACCGCCCACTGGCACTAGATACAATCCCAGCAAAAGAAAGACTGATTGTATGCGGAGACTTCAACAGCCACTCACAGAGCTGGGGCTATGATCACATGGACAGGAGAGGTGAGGAGCTTGAAAACTGGCAGGATGACAATGGGCTTATCCTGATTAACCAGCCAATCAACCCACCAACATTCTACTCGAGATCATGGCACACCACCTCTACACCAGACCTGGCATTCCACTCACCCGTCTTGGAGTTGAACACCACACGCGTTGTAGGGAAACAACTTGGAGGCAGCGACCACTGGCCAGTCTTCCTAATTGTGGAAAATGAACTTGTCAAGGAGAGCAGCACTCTCTCTAGGTGGAACTACAAGAAGGCAGACTAGACAATGTACCAGCACCGTACTAGTAAACTGGCTAGAGATCTGACTGTAGACAAAGACATCAATAAGCTAGTCGATGAATTCAGCAGATGCATATTACAGGCTGCTCGTGAAACAATACCTAGAGGGGCTCGTAAGCACTACAAACCATATTGGAATGGTGAACTAGAGCAGCTGCACAACGACGTGGAAACATCTCGAAAGCAGGCAGAGACCAGTCCATGCCAAGAACACCACAATAACTACCAGCAAGCTAAGGCCAAATTTCAAAGGGCCAAGTTGCAGGCCAGGCGAAGAAGCTGGAAGGAGAAAACAGAGTCCTTGAACTTTGAAAGAGATACGAGGAAACTGTGGAAGCTGGTAAAGCAACTTAACGATGAAGGTACAGGGAGAAACTCAAGGATTGCTCTGTACAAAGATGGAAACATCTCATGGGAAAACAGGCAGCTGATCACTTTGCAGACTCCTTTGCTAAAGACAACAACATCGAAGTTAGCCCAGAGAAGCAACAGGAGACTCGTGAGAAACAACAACACGCAGGACGAGATGGAACCATACCTGAAGTTATGGAGGCACCAATCACATTCAGAGAACTGGAGCTTGCAATATCCAAATTGAAAATGAGAAAGTCGCCAGGAGTTGATGGAGTGTCCAATGAAATGATTAAGAACTTGGGAACCGCAGCAAAAACAAAGCTGCTGCAGATCTTCAATATCTGTTGGAACTCAGGCAGAGTTCCACAGACCTGGAGGGAAGCAATCATGATACCACTCCTAAAACCAGGAAAAGACAGTTCCACTGCCTCCAGCTACAGACCAATCAGCCCACACTTTTCCTAGTCTACATCAACGACCTGGTTGCTGAACTACCACATGGAATGAAAGTGGCAATGTACGCTGATGACCTGGTAATATGGTGCACAGATGAGCATGCAACAGTGGCCACCAAACTGCTACAAAGAGCTATAGATGCCTTAACCTCATGGGCAAATAGATGGTGTGTCAGCATCAACACAGACAAGTGCAGCACTACGCTCTTCACCCTCTCTCCCAAACAAAAAGCTGGTGTCATCAAGATAAACGAAGAGCTCCTGAGAGAAGACAAACAACCCACTTATCTCGGAGTTACATTCGATGATAGGCTGACATGGAAGCAGCACATCAAACAAGGCAGCAACAAAGGCCAGGAGGAAGCTAGCCATCCTGAGAAAACTAAGTGGAACCACATGGGGTACCAGCGGGAAAATACTTAGTAAAGTTTACCAGCAGGGCATACGACCACACCTGGAATATGGGTCAGCTGCGTGGTGTCCAGCATCAAACACCACATTACAAGAGCTTGATAAGGTGCAAAACCAGGCGCTTAGGGTCATCACGGGGGCAATGAAATTGACGCCTATAGTGGAGATGGAGAAAATGGGGAGGATACAAGCACTGAGAGAATGCAGAGACACGAAAGTGCTAACACAGGCAGAAAAGTTCCTCTATATGCCGAGTCATCCAATGAAGGACAGATTCCAAAACCTAGCAATGGGTTGACTGAAAAGAAGCAGCTTTATCCACCAGGCCAAACGATTTCATAGACAAACCTCAGACCTGCCTGAAGTTAACAGCCCCCTAAAGTCTGTGCCAGAACAAACCCCTTGGAGAGAGGAGCATGGACTACCAGTACACATCCACACAAAAGTGAAAGGAATATTCGACAGGGATGAACAGAACAGCGTGCAACGTAGGACAGTCACTCTCAGTTTCCTGGATGATGAATACCCACAGGACCTCTGGGTCCGAGTATACACGGATGGGTCAGCACAGAATGCAGTAAAGAATGGAGGAGCAGGAGTGTACATAGAATACCCAAACAACACTAGGGATACGGTCAGAGTACCAACGGGGAAATTCTGTAACAACTATGATGCAGAAGTCCAGGCAATCAAGGTGGCAACTGAGAAACTACTGAACACCAATCTCGGTCCACAGCCTGTGGTATTCCTGACAGATGCAAGATCAGCACTCCAAGCACTTCAGTCCAGAAAATTGCCAGGTATACAAGCCCTACTTTCTGAACTGTGCAACCAGCGCAGGGTCGTCATGCAGTGGATACTGTCTCATTGTGGAATACCAGGAAACGAGAGAGCAGATGGACTGGCTAAAGAAGGTGCTGCAGACGAGCAACCGGATGCACCAGTTACGTACCATCAGAAGAAAAAGATGATCAAATCTATCAGAAAGCCACCAACATCAACGCAGGATGACTACCAAGCTATGAACAGATCAGAACAAATAGTCATTCTGCACCTCAGAACAGGACACAACCGCCTCCGCAGCCACATGTATACAAAATTCAAGATTGGCAATTCAGCCATGTGTACATGTGGACAGGTACCCCAGACTGCGGAGCACGTACTTCAAGATTGCCCCGAATATGATATATTGAGGCAAACCCACTGGCCCAGAGAAACAACACTGGAAGCAAAACTATATGGACCTCTGTATGAACTACAAAAGACAGTGAGGTTTATACAAGAAACAACATTGCAGATATAGACAATATATTTCAAGCGAACAAAAGAAGAAGAAGAAGAAGAAGTTATTTGGAGTAAAGTGCCAAAGCATATCTTCCATTCACGAAAGCGCGTGGAATTCTGCCTTCTAAGTGCAGTTGCTGAATTTAATGAAGGACATGAGGCTGCTATACTTTTCACGAAAGTTCTGGGGCTGAACAGTGGAAAAGAGGCTTGTCGACTGGCAGGATGTGATTTTATATAAATCTATTTTTCTCATACTAATTTTCTTATAACTTCCACACTTATGTATTAAATGGCATAAGAATTGACACATATATTGCCCATATTCTTTTAAAACTTTTTGTGCGATGGATTTTAAGTATCTGATCAAACTTTTGATTTATTGCAAAAAGTAATGTAAAATATAGTAAAATTTGTTACTATTTTTAGATACTATTTTCAAAGTCCACCTGTGTGTGACCGGGGCCCGAAAGGGGAGCAAAGAATAGTAACACTGTTCCCTGCCATGCAAATCATAGAAAGCGACTAAGGAGGGTTGGGCATGGGGCTGGTTACCCCATCCTGTAAAAACATTTAAACCACAAAAAACTTCAACAAATATGGACAAGTCAATTAAGGAAAATAAAACACAGCCATCCAAGACAGGGGAAGGTCCTCTCACAGGGAGATGTATGATGCAACACAGAGAAAGCCAAAAGGAGTCTGTGTTACTGACTAACCTTCTTTCTTCTAGGAGAACTTCCAGATTTGGCACCTGGAATGTTTGGACATTAAACGAACAAAGGAAAATGGCACAAGTAGCAGCAGAAATGAGGGAATATAAAATCGAGGTTCTGGGACTGTGTGAAACACAGTGGAAGTGGGTAGACAAGAAGAAACTCATCACATGTGAATTGGTGCTGTCCTCAGGACATGAAGATGAAAGTTCACACCACAGTGAAGGCGTAGCTCTTATGTTATCTAAAGAAGCACAGAAAGCACTCATTGAATGGGAAGCCGTTGGACCCAGAATAATAACAGCTACTTTTAAAACAGCTAAAAAGAAAATACATGTAAATGTCATCCAATGTTATGCACCAACTAATGACAAAGAAGAGTCTGTGAAAAAAGCATTTTATACTAGACTACAGGAAATTATGGAAAAAGTAAAAAGAAGAGACATCACAATTTTGATGGGTGACATGAATGCAAAGATAGGTCCAGTCAACACCGGCTTTGAAGAAGTCATGGGAAAACATGGGCTAGGAATAATGAATGAAAATGGGGAACTATTGACAAACTTCTGTGCTTCAAATCAACTGGCTATAGGAGGAAGTATGTTTCCACATAAGAGAATACACAAGGCAACATGGATATCACCAGACCATAGAACAGAAAATCAGATTGATCATATATACATGTCGTAAAATGTGTCTCTTGTTTGACACCATGCTCAAAATCTAGTTATAATATTTGTATCTAAAAATAACTATAGTATTTGAACGTAGAATAAGACCACAGTCAAATTTACCGCCTAAAAGTGATCTAGCGTATTTGAATTTTTCTAAGAAAAAAGTCAAAAGTTAATGCCCACCAAAAAATTTATCTACGAGCATAGTACAAATTTAACAACCAATCAGAGTGCTTCTTTTTTTGGTAAGGATAAAGAAACCTTTTAACTGGGTAACAAGGACTATTTTGTGTTTTTGACCGAACAATGATATTTTATTTCTTAACAACTAAAGATAGTTAAACAGAAGGAAAGGTCTCAAATTATAGCGCTGATATTGCTTAAGGGGTTGGACTACAGTGAAAACTAACTTTTGTTCTAATAACATTTTCAAACTTTTTATGTGCTCAATAGACACAGTGTATGTCCATGAACCAAATTCCACAGTTTATTTTGTTAAAAAACATGTGGTTACCATGGTAACCAAAAAAAAAAACATCCGCCATATTGGATTTTCACCACTTTTCGAGAGCTAAAAACTTGTTTCCCATTGACCAAACTTTACCAAATTGCACACACATGTTGTGACTGACAATTAAAACAATTTGTCAGGGGCTTTTTTTGATAAGTTTAAAATTCTATTTTTAATGATTTAAAAAAAAAAAAACACTATATTTGTATGAAAAACAATGAAAAAAAATATTTTAAAAAATATATCAAAGCAAATTACCAAAATATCAAAAAAAAGCCCCTGTCAATTTAAAGGTATATATGTGTCCTACATGCATGCCAAATCTCAGACTGATCTATTAGATAGTTTGTAAAAAATAACATTTTTTGTTAATAAAATGTTAGTTTTGAGAAAAATGCATTTTAGTGACCGAATGACTTGTCTTGTCCAATATACTCCATTCTGGGGGGCTGAATGTGTTTAAAATTGTCCAGCACTATATGCTGCACCTCCTTCAGCTTCCTGCAGCTGCTCCTCTTGCCTTTATCTTGCCTAATTTTTCTTCTTTCCTTCTACATGGTAACCAAAAAAAAACAACCGCCATATTGGGTTTTTCACCAATTTTCAAGAGCAAAAATCTTATGTTTACCATTGACCAAACTTGATCAAATTGCACACACATGTTGTGACTGACAATTAAAACAATTTGTCAGGGGCTTTTTTTGATAAGTTTAAAATTCTATTTTTAATGATTTAAAAAAAAAAATACACTATATTTGTATGAAAAACAATGAAAAAAAAATATTTTAAAAAATATATCAAAGCAAATTACCAAAATATCAAAAAAGGCCCCTGTCAATTTAAAGGTATAGATGTGTCCTACATGCATGCCAAATTTCAGACTGATCTATTAGATAGTTTGTAAACAATAACATTTTTTGTTAATAAAATGTTAGTTTTAAGAAAAATGCATTTTAGTCACCGAATGACTTGTCTTGTCCAATATACTTCATTCTGGGGGGCTGAATGTGTTTAAAATTTTCCAGCACTATATGCTGCACCTCCTTCAGCTTCCTTTAAAATTCTATTTTTAATGATTTTAAAAAAAATACACTTTATTTGTATGAAAAAAAATGAAAAAAAAAATATTAAAAAAAAATATATCAAAGCAAATTACCAAAATATCAAAAAAAGCATGTGACAATTTAAAGGTATATATGTGTACTACATGCATGCCAAATTTTAGACTACTCTGTTAGATAGTTTGTTAGTAATAAAATTTTGGTTAATAAAATGTTAGTTTTAAGAAAAATGCATTTTACTCACCGAGTGCCTTGTCTTGTCCAATATACTCCATTCTGGGTGGCTGAATGTGTTTAAAATCCTCCAGGACTATATGCTGCACCTCCTTCAGCTTCTTGCAGTTCCTCCTCTCGCCTTTGTCTTGCCTCTTGCCTAATTTTTTCTTCTTTTTACAAGTTTGTCAGCCTCATGTTTCTGGCTGTTGGCCAGACGTTTCCTCAGTCGCACCTGTCCAAGGCGTATTGAGTTTGTTCCAGATGCTTGACCACACAGCCTTTTTATTTCTGCACTGGCTGATGGACCAAAGTTGAACTCTCCAATGGCCACAAGGACACTGATTTTGCTTTTTTTAATGACACAAATTTCTGCTTGCTGCAACGACTCCATATAACATTGTGTAGGCTTTCATTTGCATTTTGTGTAGCACCTAGCTGACATCGCTTCAGCAAATGCTGATCAGTAAGACGCTCATAAATAGGGGCTAAGTGCTTATGGAGCAGGTTGTAGTCTAGCGGAGTGTGAACCTTGGTCTCGTGTGGTCCGGCAGCTTCTCCTTTGGCGATGGAAGCCTGATAGAAACACCAGGAGTCTTTGCCTGGGGGACACAAATTATGTTGGGGTTTCTCGTTTGTCGAATACCCATGGTAGAGAGAAGCCATGATGGCTTGTTTCATCTCTGGGGCTGTACTATGCTTGCGGATGGCCCTGGTGTAGTAAATACACAATTTTCGTATGGCATTTTGGGTTAGACGACCACGGCCATTTCCCCCAAGGGTGACTTTTTGTTTCCTGCAGTCAGTAATCAGTGTCCTCAGTGCAGTGCCTAATCGCTTTGCAAATAAGGGAGGGAAACCTGAGGCCTGTAAACAGTAAATTAATATGAAACAAATATAAAGGTATGTTATCAGGCACTCGCAGGAAATAAAGAAGTAGAACACCAGACAACAGAAAAACAACAGACATGAGTGGCTTACCCAGGATTTGAACACTGGACCTTCCGTGCGACAACCCCGCCTAGCCATGCAAGCGAATCACATTTATCCGCTCTGCCAATCTACGCATCATCAAAAAATGATGTTTCAATGGCAGGTCAATAGTGCAGATTTTTAACCACAATACACGACACAACCAGAAGTCCTCCATGGGCAGTTCAGCCTAAAAATGACGCAATCACTTCTGTTGTATTTCTATCAAGCAGTATAGGCCGAATCCAACAAGACCCTTAGGACCTTAATACTGTGTCCAGTAAATGATAGTAGACTAGAACAGTGAGAACAGGATAGTGGGTAGGTTTGGTATTGTACAAACATTTATTACAAATAAGGGAGGGAAACCATAGGCCTGTAAACAGTAAATTAATATGAAACAAATATAAAGGTATGTTATCAGGCACTCGCAGGAAATAAAGAAGTAGAACATCAGACAAAAGAAAAACAACAGACATGAGTGGCTTACCCAGGATTTGAACACTGGACCTTCCATGTGCTTGACAACCTGCATCTAACCATGCAAGCGAATCACATATCCGCTCTGCCATCTACGCATCATCAAAAAATGATGTTTCAATGGCAGGTCAATAGTGCGAACCACAATACACGACACCAGAAGTCCTCCATGGGCAGTTCAGCCTATTAATGACGCAATCACTTCTGTTGTATTTCTATCAAGCAGTATAGGCCGAATCCAACAAGACCCTTAGGACCTTAATACATTTACTGGACACAGTATTAAGGTCCTAAGGGTCTTGTTGGATTCGGCCTATACTGCTTGATAGAAATACAACAGAAGTGATTGCGTCATTAATAGACATTTACTGGACACAGTATTAAGGTCCTAAGGGTCTTGTTGGATTCGGCCTATACTGCTTGATAGAAATACAACAGAAGTGATTGCGTCATTAATAGGCTGAACTGCCCATGGAGGACTTCTGGTGTCGTGTATTGTGGTTCGCACTATTGACCTGCCATTGAAACATCATTTTTTGATGATGCGTAGATGGCAGAGCGGATAGTGTGATTCGCTTGCATGGCGAGGCGGGGTTGTCGCACGGAAGGTCCAGTGTTCAAATCCTGGGTAAGCCACTCATGTCTGTTGTTTTTCTGTTGTCTGCGAGTGCGTGATAACATACCTTTATTTTTATTTCATATTCATTTCATATTATTTTACTGTTTACAGGCCGGGGTTTCCCTCCCTTATTTGTAATAAATGTTTGTACAATACCAAACCTACCCACTATCCTGTTCTCACTGTTCTAGTCTACTATCATTTACTGGACACAGTATTAAGGTCCTAAGGGTCTTGTTGGATTCGGCCTATACTGCTTGATAGATATACAACAGAAGTGATTGCGTCATTAATAGGCTGAACTGCCCATGGAGGACTTCTGGTGTCGTGTATTGTGGTTCGCACTATTGACCTGCCATTGAAACATCATTTTTTGATGATGCGTAGATGGCAGACGGATAGTGTGATTCGCTTGCATGGCTAGGCGGGGTTGTCGCACGGAAGGTCCAGTGTTCAAATCCTGGGTAAGCCACTCATGTCTGTTGTTTTTCTGTTGTCTGGTGTTCTACTTCTTTATTTCCTGCGAGTGCCTGATAACATACCTTTATATTTGTTTCATATTAATTTACTAATCGCTTTGCAACATGGTTGACGCACTCTTCTTTGGTTATGTCAACTTCTGGTCCATACGGTTTGATGTTGCAGAGTCTGTTGTAGGCCTTGGAATTGCCATCTGATAGCAAAACAATGTAGCGTAGCTTGTGATTTGCGACTGAACGAAGAAAGAGAACTTCACAGGCTTTTACCTCCATCATTCCGGCTGACCCTTCGTAATTACAGCAGCAGTCCTTCTGATGCTCTGCTTTCCATTTTTCAAATTTGTCAGGCTGATTTTTTAGTTGCCACTGTCCAGTAGTCTCACAGGTGTGACAGAAGGAAGACATAACATGCGTATCGATGACCATGCCAGTCAAGATGTCAATAACACTGCCAACACCTATCAGTGACTTATGACCTCTAGTTAGCCATGTTGCATCAAAGCTGACAGCGATGTCAATGACTTCTTTTTTATTAATGGTACGATGCTGACTCTTAGCGTGTTCAGCTCGGACGATGCTGACGGAACGTTGAAATACTGTAGAGTGCATGGTATCCAAATGATCAAAAATTTGATCTGCATATTTATGAAATGTTTTCTGGTGCAGGCCAGGGAGGTCTAGGTTCTCACAGAAGAGATTAAATGTATATGGGCCCATTCCAGACATGAGGGCACCAAGAACAGCAGATTTGTTGATTGCATGTCCACGAGGGCCGCGGCCTGCTGGTTCCCTCTCGGATGTGTACGTTCTAGAAATTGCTTTTTCACATGTGTGACACACAACTTCCAGGAAGAGAGAGAAACCTTTAGACTTGGTGTTGTCAGTTCTTGTTTGCAATGTGCTTTGCTTACACAAATTGCAACATACATTTTTAAGAAGGTTGTTGAAGAAAGAAATACCGACAATGGTTTTATACGTAGGTTTAGGCGGAGCGCAGACAGTATTATGAGATTCAACATTCTTGCTCGTGCTCAAGCTAATTTTTATATCAGATCGACTTGGGCCAGGCACTGGATCTGCAATGTGAACCATGGGCCTATCAATTAGTGGGATGCAGAAATTCCACGTTGTTTGTGTATTATTCACCGCTAATTCTGTCTTACCTTTACCACTAGTAGAAATCACACACTGTCGACGCAACCTGGCAGCAGATATTTGCTTAGATCTCTTACTTATTCTTCCCATTTTGAAGTAATAGAACACAATTCACTGAAATTTAAACAAGAAAAATATCGAATTTGAAGCAAACAATAATTGTTGACGGGCGAAAATGGCTGTTGCTTCTTCCACATTGCGCACGCAGCCAAAATGTTGTTATGACCAATCAAAACAGTTGTTTACGATTGTGTCTTCAATGAGTCGGGAATGAGGGAATGAGGTCACCACGTGACAACTCCTTATAAGGCAATTAGCGTAAAATTACGGAAATTTTTTAACGCAATTCACTCAGAGCTATGAGAAAAAATAGTTTCGAATTTGCGATATTACGGCAGACAATGAAATTCCCTGTGTATCGATACCAAATAGTCCCCGATATGGACAGGGTAACTAAGGTATTATTTACCGACAAATCTTGCATTTTCGGCACAAATTTGCAAATCATAGCTGGGGGTGGGTACAGAAAATATGCTTTTTGATACATCAAATGCATTTTTTATGTTATAAAACCTAGCTCATTCGATTCCTCGATGATTATTTAATAAAATAAGCTCAAAAGTAAAAAATCGATATTTTGTACGTAAAATCGAGTTTTCTCTACCGTGGACTGCCTTAACACATAAGCATAAATATTCCCGATGATAAAATTTTGTTGTAGTAGAAAAATTTATTTTAGTGATATTTTCACATCAGGGTAAGGCCAGATTAAAATGCAAAGAAATAACTAAGGAATATTTATATAGAACGAAAAGGAATAATTGGCCATGTAATTATCACTTTTGATCATTAAAATTGGTCCATTAATAACCCTAATATAAAATTATTAAAATTAGGCAGATTATACAAACACACTTAGAACCTCATAAGTTACGGTTTTAAAAATTAACTTTTGATTTCTCTCTCATTTGTCGGATGGGATTCTATAAATAGCAACTAGTTGGTTCGATCGGGGCCATTAAATTAAAAACTTACCCAAGCTGACAGATGTGGACAGATTGATAGATCAAGTCTACGCCTTCTGTACTAACGCAGTTCTAAGTTTACTTAGAAGGCCGGTTTCAGCTTGTTGTGTGAGAGAGGATATATTTACTTGAGGGTAAGAAAGATAATTTTATTTGCCTATTTTGGTTAACTAATTAACATTTGTATGACCAGCCTATGTGTTCCATATTAATTCGAAAGTGAAACTGCCAGCGGGATGTGTTGGGTCAGACTGACCTAAGTAGGAATGTGTGTAGTTCTGCAGACATGTTCGAAATGAAAAAAAATGTGTATAGTGTTTGCAAATTGGTAACAAATTACGACAGTAAGTGTTAGTAGCGATTTAAAGGAGTATTTCTTCTGGAGTGACACACTGTTCCAAGATCATGTAATAAACAGACAGGAAAAGTTAGAATGAAGTAATCAATAGGTCACATAATATGTTATACGCAACCTGATTATTGGATGGAAGCCAAACATGGACTATGGACACTAACATGTAAATAATAATGAGGAAGAGTGATCATCTTGAGCAGACTGTAGGTGAAGAAATCATGGGTCTTGTGCAACTTGTTAGCACAATGACTGATAGACAGGGTAAGACTTGATGTTGTTTGTAGGTGGGTGAATTGAGGCAGACTTCTACATAGATTGTGGTTGTCCTTTTATTCCAGGTTATATCAAGAAATTGCCTCTTGGCCGTAATCACTAAAGAAGAATTGTGTGGGTGACACGAGCTCCCAATAAACCTGGAGCCAGACCCCGTCTTCTCAGACAGGAGCTACTAAGTTGGTGGTCCTGCATGACTATGTGAACTTCAGTACCAGAAATATAAAAGATAAGTCCTTTATAAAGGCCAGTGTCAGTGCATCCAAAAAACATTTACCCAGACAAGAATTACAAGCCCTGTTAAATGATGACTAGATAAGACCACAGAAATATTCCATAGACACTACAGTAGAATAATAGCAGACGTGCTCAAGCATTGGGACAGAAATTTTTGTGTATTGAATTCAATGAACAAGCCAATAATGGAATAATATATTTATTTTAATCTGTAAATATATATTTTATTGCTTTTGAGTATTCCTGACCTGAAAAGATTGAGGTTCAGAATAATTAAAATTGTATATATAAAGTTCATACAGTCTTGCTTAATAGTTTTATTAAGGTTAAAGTTCTGTTTTGAAATTAATTCTGTTAAACTAAATACATTACCCTAGACACTTGCCCAAACACATAATAATAACACAACACAGTTAATTATTACTCAAGTTGGGATCTTAAGAGGTAGCAGTTAGGGACTCAGAGTACATCATCATCTTCTCTGAGAACATACATAGCTTGACCCCACCTTGATGTCTATACACCCCTGCTATTTTCAGAGAAGGGGGTATTACTTATAAGACCAGTTTCTTATCTGGCACTATCCTGGTATCCTCTGATACACCTATTTGTCCAGGATAGCCTATATTTTAGTAACATCCAAACCTCTTATAACAATACATAAACAAGAAGTTTAGATCATCATGCAGGATGTAAAGGTATACAGAGGAGCAGATGTTGCATCAGATCACCACCTTCTGGTAGCCAAAGTAAACATGAAACTCAAGAGATATGCAACAATGCAAAATTATAGACAACAATTTAATGTAGGACATCTAAGAAATCAAGAAACAAATTTGCAGTCACAATATCCAACAAATTCCAAGTGCTCCAATAGATGGAAGATGAAGGGAATACAGAAGACTACTAGCAGCAAATCAAAACTGTATGGAATGGGACATGTGAAGAAATACTGGGGAAAAGGGAACGACAACAAAAAGCATGGATAACAACAGAAACCATCAATAAGATAAAAGACAGAAAAAACAAGAAAGCAGATTCAAACAGATTCAAACACAAGCAAAACCAGAAGTTCCAAAGCCAAGGCTCAAGAAGTGTACACAGAAGCAAACAAAGAAGTAAAAAGAAGTATCAAAAGAAATAAGAGGAAGTATACTGAGCAGTTGGCAAGAGAGGCAGAAGATGCTGCAGCCAGAGGAAATATGAGAGAACTGTATAACAGCACAAAGAAGCTAACAGGGAAATACAAGCAAACAAGTTGCCTCATAAAAGACAAGAATGGAAAACTGCTCAGCAATTACAAGAGCAAATGAAGAGGTGGACAGAATATTTTGAAGACCTTCTCAATAGACCAGCTCCACAAAACGCCCCGGACATCCAGCCAGCAGAAGAAGAGCTACAAATTAACGGTGAAAGACCAACGAAGGAAGAAATAAAGAAAGCCATAAAGCTTCTAAGAGATGGAAAAGCGTCTGGACCTGATGGCATTCCAGCAGAGGCCATTAAAGCAGATATCGACATGGCTACAGAGATGTTATATAAGTTACTTGGTAAAGTCTGGGAAAAAGGAAGAGATACCAGCAGAATGGAAGGAAGGATATCTGGTTAAGTTGACTAAGAAGGGAAATTTACAAGAGTGCACAAATTATAAAGGAATAATGTTACTATCAGTGACAGGAAAGGTATTAAAAGGGATTATCTTTGAGAGATTAAAAGAGTCCATAGACAAGAAACTGAGAGATGAACAAGCAGGTTTTCGACAAAACAGATCCTGTACAGACCAAATAGCCACTTTGAGAATAATAGTTGAAAAAAGTTTGGAAAGAAATTCACCACTATAAATCAGATTTGTGGACAACGAAAAGGCATTTGACAGTGTAGACAGAGAATCACTTTGGAAATTGATGAGGCATTATGGAGTTCCCCTGAAGATCATTAATTTAATAAAGAAAACATATGAAGACATGAGATGCAGAGTTCTTCATGAAGGACAGCTTACAGAACCGTTTGGGATAACAACAGGAGTGTGACAGGGATGCCTCTTGTATCCACTTCTTTTCTTACTAGCAACACACTGGGTTATGAGAACATTGACAACACACAACAGAAATGGAATCCAGTGGATGATCTGGATTTTGCCGATGACTTGGCTCTTCTGTCCGATAACCGTAATCAGATGCAGGACAAACTGAAAACACTCGATGAGAGGTCACAGCAATTGGGTCTGAAAATACACAGGGAAAAGACAAAAATAATGAGAATAAATGCAGGTAATGATAACAGGGTTGAATTTGAAGAAACACCAATACAAGATGTAGAATCGTACACAAATCTTGGCAGCAATATAGACAAAGTTGGAGGGACAGACAGTGATATCAAAATAAGAATACAAAAAGCAAGAGGAGCTTTCATTACATTGGGAAATATATGGAGATCAAGAGAATATGGATCAAACACGAAAATAAGAATCTTCAACTGAAATGTGAAGTCAGTCCTATTGTATAGCTCTGAGACATGGAGAACAACAAAGACAACAACCAAAAAGCTACAGGCTTTCATAAATGGGTGCTTGTGTAGAATAGAGGGATTAAAATAGTATGACAAGGTTACCAACATGGAACTGAGGACAAGAACTAGACAAGTGCCAGTGGAACAAGAGATGAGAAGAAGACGATGGTGATGGATAGGACACACACTGAGGAAACCTGTTGATAGGATTACAAGGCAGTCCTTGTTCTGGAACTCCCAGGGCAAGAGAGGCAGAGGTAGACCAAGAAGCACACAGAGAAGAGAGCTGGAAACAGAGGTGAAAATGATGAAGAGAACATGTAAAGAACTTGAGATGATGGCACGTGACAGGAGGACTTGGCAGGTGTTTGTTTAAGGCCTATGCTCTTTTGGGAATGGAGGGTTATGAATGATGAATGAATATTCAAAGTCGTACAACTTTTTTTGTATTAAAGTTATCAGAAATCCATCATACAAAAAGTATTAAAATGTAATGATAAACGTTGTGTTTAAGTTTAGGTACTCATTGCTTAACAAATAAAAAAGCCTTAGCCAATTGAAATAGAAAATAGAATCCAATATTGCTCAGCTCTAACATAGCAGAAAACTGCACTAAGAAAAGGAACGAAGTTAGGCACAAATCTCAACAGACAGCCAGATAGGAAGCTGCAGATGAATATGGCTAATCTGCCAGTATGTTCTAAATGATAAGTAAGCAATTTTTCAGGGGCAATATTACATACTTATTTAATTGTAGTCTATTTATGGAAAAAAATGTGATTTTCTCAAAATCTATTTTTCTCATCCTCATTTTCTTATAACTTCCACACTTATGTATTAATTGACATGAGAACTGGCTCATATGTTGCCCATAATCTTTTAATACTTTTTATATAATGGATGTTTAGTATCTGGTCAAACTTTTGATTTATTGCAAAAAGTAATGTAAAATTTAGCGAAATTTGTTACTATTTTTAGACACTATATTCAAAGTCCAACAACTTTTTTTGACAAATCAGAGGTGGGGCACTATGGAGAGCATTGCCACTCAGTGCGATTGGCAGCTTCATCCTCCCAGGTTGCAGGATTTATGTCCAGCGCCCTCATGCCTCTCTTGACCATGTATTTGAACTTCAGCTGCGGTCGCCCAACTGTTCTTTTGCCATCTGCCAGTAGAAGATATCTTTCGGGATGCAACCATCTTCCATGCGGCTGACATGGTCAAGCCAGCGGTAGTCTGAGCTGTATAACCAGTGTATACATGCTTTGAAGGCCTGCATGTGACAACACCTTGACATTGTTCACTTTGTTCTTCCACGAAATACTGAGGATGTGGCATAGACACTGCAGATGAAAGGTATTGAGCCTTCTTTCTTCATTAGCATAGGTTTCCCATGTCTTGCTGCCATATGGAAGTGTGCTGGTGATGCAGGAGTTATATACCACAGCTTTGGTCTTTGTTGTGAGTTTGGAGTTTCCTCAAATATGCATTGTGAGGCAGGCAAAAGTGGCTGCAGCTTTGCAGCTTTGAAATTGTCAATTTCTGTGTCCAGAGAGAGTTTGTCTTTGATGGCAGACCTCAGGTATGGGAAGTGGTGCACTACTGCCAATTCATAGTTATTGATTGTGATAACTGGTACAACATCCACATCCTGACCCAGCATATTTGTTTTCTTAGACTTTTTGTGTGGCCAAAAGTCCGTGCATGCTGGGGTGAAGCGATTCATCAATAATCATCTAGATTTTTTACCAATAATAACCCAGAAATTCTCCTGCATTATCTAGTACAGAATTCGGCAACCGGTCAACCACAATCTACCAGTAGATCACAGAGGATGATTTGGTAGATCTTTAGGTGGTGTAGGGGGAAGGGAGGGGGGAGAAAACTAGGATAATTTGGACCAACCCTCTGGACTCTTTTAATCTCTAAAGAATGATCCTGTTTAAGATTTTCCATGGCATTGGTAGTTACATTGTTCCTCTGATACTTGTGCATTCTTGTAAATCTTCCTACTTGGGCAACATGACCAGATATCCTTCCTTCCATTTTACTGGAATTTCTTCTCCCTCCCAACTAACCAAGTAATTTGTATAATACTTCGGAGGAATTGTTAATATTTCCTTGAATGGCCCAAACTGGAAAGCCATCTGGACCTGCAGCTTTTCCATCTTTTAAAAGTTTTATGGGTTTCTTTATTTATTCCTTATTTGGTACAGAAGCTTGCAGATGGTCAGGTATCATCTGTAGCACATGATGCCACTTGACAAGGTGGTTCCACTAGGACCCTCTTTAATATGGTAACAAATTCTGTGTATAAACCACCATGAATTCTGAAAAAGCTCACTTGAAACTGACCAAAATAATATATTTACATATCCAACATGTTGCAACACAAATATTACTTCTCTGAAATTTCACCTTATACAATAGATCCTTAAACACAACAATATCATTAAAATTACTTTATAAACATCTTACATACCTTAAAGTCTGTTTCCTGCTTTATTTCTGTAAATAGACCTGTGGTATTAGCTTCCACATTTCTTTCAAGCTGAAAGCAACAAATAAGTATATGATAGGTTCATTTTAAGACTTTTATAAGATATACTACATATTTTTACTTTAACACCTGAATATCATCTGCGCCAAGCAATAATCAATGTGAAGTGATAGGGCCTAAACCAGCTGCATTAGCCATAAACTGGCACATTACTCACATATGCCATTTTTTTCATTTAATAATTTTCCACTTTCCATTTCTTCCTTCTTCTTTTATTGCCTGATTCATGTTTACCAAAAATAATAATAGCCCTTCAGTCATAACTGACTATGGGAATGAGCCTCTGCGGGGACAGCCCTCAGCTGCTAATTTTCCTGCTGTTCCTTTCAAAGTTTTCTCCTCTCTTCTGCTGGCTGTGAGAGATTCTTTTCACCTAATCTGAGGTGGCACCATACAGAGCATTGCCACTTGATGTGATTGGCAGCTTCATCCTTCCAGGTTGCTGGATTTATGTCCAGTGCCCTCTTTTGCGCACATCTTTGAACCTCAGCTGAGATAACCCAATGGTTCTTCATCATCTGCCAGTTCTCAGTAGAAGATATCGTTCTGGATGCGACCATCTTCCATGTGGCGGACATGGCCAAGCCAGAGTAGTCTGCACTGTATAAGCAGTGTATACATGCTTTGAAGGCCTGCATGCGACAACACCTTAACATTGTTCACTTTGTTCTTCCACGAAATACTGAGGATGTGGCATAGACACTGCAGATGGAAGGTATTGAGCCTTCTTTCTTGATAAGCATAGGTTTTCCATGTCTTGCTGCCATATGGAAGTGTGCTGGTGATGCAGGCGTTATATACCACAGCTTTGGCTTCGTTGTGAGTTTAGAGTTTCCTCTAACATGCGTTGTGAGGCAGGCAAAAGTGGCTGCAGCTTTGCAGCTTTGAAATTGTCAATTTCTGTGTCCAGAGAGAGTTTGTCTTTGATGGCAGACCTCAGGTATGTGAAGTGGTGCACTACTGCCAATTCATAGTTATTGATTGTGATAACTGGTACAACATCCACATCCTGACCCAGCATATTTGTTTTCTTAGACTTTTTGTGTGGCCAAAAGTCCTTGCATGCTGGGGTGAAGCGATTCATCAATATTCATCTAGATTTTTTTACCAATAATAACTCAGAATTTCTCCTGCATTATCTAGCAAGAAGTCGGCAACCGGTCAACCACAATCTACCAGTAGATCACAGAGGATGATTTGGTAGATCTTTAGGTGATGTAGGGGGAAGGGAGGGGGGAGAAAACTAGGATAATTTGGACCAACCCTCTGGACTCTTTTAATCTCTAAAGAATGATCCTGTTTAATATTTTCCATGGCATTGGTAGTTACATTGTTCCTCTGATACTTGTGCATTCTTGTAAATCTTCCTACTTGGGCAACATGACCAGATATCCTTCCTTCCATTTTACTGGAATTTCTTCTCCCTCCCAACTAACCAAGTAATTTGTATAATACTTCGGAGGAATTGTTAATATTTCCTTGAATGGCCCAAACTGGAAAGCCATCTGGACCAGCAGCTTTTCCATCTTTTAAAAGTTTTATGGATTTCTTTATTTATTCCTTATTTGGTACAGAAGCTTGCAGATGGTCAGGTATCATCTGTAGCACATGATGCCACTTGATAAGGTGGTTCCACTAGGACCCTCTTTAATATGTTAACAAATTCTGTGTATAGACCACCATGAATTCTGAAAAAACTCACTTGAAACTGACCAAAATAATATATTTACATATCCAACATGTTGCAACACAAATATTACTTCTCTGACATTTCACCTTATACAATAGATCCTTAAACACAACAATATCATTAAAGTTACTGTCATATTTTGAATCTGTCTAACAACACAGTCATATTTACCGCGCTCACTATAAAATAAACAGACCAATAAAATAGCCAATCAGGATGCTCCTTTTTCTAGTATGTATAAAGAAACCTTTTTATGTTGGACAGAAAGGGCCTATTCTGTGTATTTTATAGGAAGGAGTTATTTTATTTCTTAAAGAATAACGATATATAAAAGGAAATACATAACTATTATAACATCTGGGATATTACTTAATAAGTAGGTACAAAGACGGCCTCATAATAGTAATTTATTTAAAGAGAAAAATTGGTTTTAGTGATATTTCTACATCAGGGTAGTTCCCGATTTAGCTAATTAAAGACTGCATATATTTAAATGCCATGTAATAACCAACCAACAAAGATATAGAAAGATAGAGATAAATTAGCAGTTTAAATATCACTTTAAATAATTAAAATCGGCCCAGTAATAAGTTAGATATAGAATATTTAAACTTAGTCACATTGTACGGACAAGCTGAAAGCTGGTTAGGTTTTGATTCTTAAACACACATTTGGACCGTGCTTCCGATTGGGTGGACACGGCGCTTTATATAGAACTGGAACTTAGGGGAGTTCCGCCTCAAAATTTAAATATACCAAGCTGAATGAATCGAGCGCAAACTGTTACTGCAAAGTCTTTTGCCGCTGTGATCTAGAAGCAGACCTAAATTTCCCATTGAAAGCCTGTATCAGCTTGGGTATTATTGCCTGATGGTTCTGTCTCGATATTACAAAGTACGAAACATCCACTGTAGAGGAAATCTGTTGGTGCCTACAGCTCTATATATATCAAAAGCCATACCACGGTTCCCAGCCTGGAGTTGCAGTTTGTGTAATCCTGGCCTGTTGGATGCAGATCATCATCTAATAAGATAGGTAGAATCTAGTTCCACTGTACAGCAAATCCAGTCATAAAATTATATAAAGACAGCAAACACACTCAGTATTAAACATTTTAATGACGATTTCTAAAGGACACTTGTTAACTACAGTGAATTCTACAGTCCAGTTACAGTGATCATATTAATAAGAAAGAAAGTAACTGACATTATCTCGTTACCTTTACCATATTATTCTTTATGGAAAAGTACATTCCATCTTATTTATTTAATGATGTAAATACCATTTGATTTCTTTGAGAATTCCTGACCGAAAAAATAAATCGGTAGAGGACAAATAAATTGTAAATAATTTCATTCAGTCTTTCTTAATGATTCTTATTAAGTTAATGTTCTGTTTGAGATTTATTACATATAAATAATTTAATTTTCCCCTAGATAACTAGCCATTAAAACAACTAGCTAATCATTAATCAAAGTGGGATCTAGAGAGGTATCAGTTAGATCTTCAGTACCCAACTGTAAAGACGTTCTTTACTACACCTGTAGTACACCACTGTAAAGTATCAGTCTGTCTGCTCTGTAAGGAAGAGTGGTGTTTTGTTGAGATCAGGCATGCTCCAGTCTACCCAGCTGTAAATGGGTAACTCACCCTAGTCCTGAGTTAGGGAAGGCAAAGGCTCCAGGGGGAAGCAGGCCCTGAACTTGGTCACTTCAGCCGACGCAGGAAGGTGTATGTATGAAGTAGAAGTGTAGAGTGTGATTACCGCGAATGGTGTGCTGTTCGTGTGCTGACCAATATAACCACTCACACTTGTCTACAAGGCACCAATGCAGACTGCTGGAATCTTAGTTTACTCAATTTATTCAGACGTACACACTGGGACATACGAGTACATCATGGTTCGTTGACATATCAATTTGTAGGTATACATAGCAGATCTGAAGTCATGACACATTCAGAAATAATGGCAGTACATCAAAGTTCAATGTCATGATACATTATGGCCGCATTCCCCTATCTGACTAAACGCGTCAGTGAAGGAATCGATAAATAACTAAAGTTACTTGACGTCCATAGTTTGTAGTATAGATTATGAAACCACGAAGGGGGGTTTCTAGCAGGATTGAGATCTCTCTGTCACTGTCCGATAATAAGATAAATAATCTGTTCTCTTGGCAGTGATCAAAACATATGATGACCGAAATCCAACATGGCTACCTCCCTGAGTTGTCGTTCACTCATGCATAGGGAGGAGAATATAAGCCAGAGTTAATTTGTAATGGGTATATAAAGGATTTCATAAATGTTTCCATACAGCTCTACGGTGATCAGGTTAATTTCACGTAGCCATAACCGCTGCAGGAAAATCTGTCATCTTCGTCGATACCAAACACGACACTAGCATAACGAAGCACCAAAAGTCAAGCTAGGCCTAACCGACGAGAGATCATCAAAATAGGAGCTGGGTTTACCTGGAGTCCGAATCATCTATATACTGACATAAGGAGAGTCTCGAACACAAACTATCGTAGAGACACCATCTCCTTCAGAAGAAATACCACTTCGTAAGACATTTTTTCCTGACGAAAGGACCAGCTCTAGAAAAACGTACCCCGCCATTTGTAAGCAGTACATCGGAACTCATCACGACTTGTCAAGACAACTCATACTTCCGCTAGACCGGAATACAAGAATCTAGTCCCTCCTACCCATCCAAAATATACAATATAGGACTGATTCTACTTGTACTAATAATATGTAATACATATGAATTCAGGCCATAAACACAATAAGCAAATTAATATATTTTCTGGCCCTAAAAAATAAGTACAAACGCAAGCGCACTATCCTTGCGCCGGATCAATATCCAGAACGATTACTCCTATAATCAAAAGTGTGAATCAAACATGGATTATCTCGCTTTTACCATAAACAGCATTTTTCATACACAAATGAATGAATGCCTATATTTTCCCATATCAAATAGCCATATCGATTTTTGTAATATGTGCGTCAAAATATGCACGCAACAGATTACCACACCCCTCGGGAAAAAAAATGGTACATTTTTTTTTTTTTGAAATACATCTAGGAGCAACATACAATAGGCTCACAACGCACCAATAACAATGCGCAGATGATAAGCATAAGTTTTATGACCTTAGAGAAAGTACTTCTCTAAGTATAAATATTTCCAGAGAGGTGTCACCAACGCATACTACAATATTAGCAATGACACAATTTCCACATTAGTTTATACGTAAATTTCATCTAAGATATCTTAACATCATGATCATCAAAGACGAAAACCATTGAAAAATCAGCGGTGAATACATATCAATGAACCGCTAAGTAGTGTTACAATCAATATATGATATATTACATATGTGTACACATTTCAACATAGAAACAACTGTATCAAAGTTGTATAACAGTTATGAATCATGTGGGCATCTAGACAAAATATCTGCCATCACATTTTCTGACCCACGGATAGCTCGCACCGAAAAATGAAATGGCTGTAGAGCAATCGCGTATCGCGTTGATCTCGCGCTCTTCAGATTTTTACTCTGAATAGCCGTAAGAGCCTTCTGGTCAGTTTCCACAATGAAATGCGCGCCCAGAAGAAATCTTTGCAGTTTAAGGATTGACCAAACCATAGCCAATAATTCACGGTCTAGGACCGAGTAATTCTTCTCTGCGGCATTTAATTTCCGAGAAATATACATCACCGGATGCAGAGTTCCAGAGTACTCTTGCATTAGTGCAGCTCCAATCCCGGTGGATGAAGCGTCACTACGAAGAATAAATGTCTTATCCTTAGAAGGCAATACTAGGATAGGTGAAGTAGAAAACATAGTTTTAACCTTATCCAAAGAGGATTGACATTCTTGAGTCCAATGGACTACATTAGGAGACCCTTTCTTTAGCAAGGAAGAAAGAGGTGACATAATGGAGGACAGATTCGGGATGAATCGTCCATAAAAATTGTATTAGACCTAAGAGACTTCGTACTTGCTTTTTAGTCTTAGGAATAGAAATGTTAAGTATCTTACTTGTATTATGGTCTTCTGTTTTTAGGAACCCATGACCAACACGGTGTCCTAAGAAAGATATTTCGCTAAAACCAATACATGCTTTCGATGGTTTCGCTGTCAGGTTATGCTCGCGTAAGATAGACAATAGTTCATTTATACCATTATAGTGATCGTTCCAAGTATCACTGAAAAGACAGATGTCATCAAGATACGCAATGACATCTGAGCGATGAGATAGGATTCGACGCATCATGCGTACAAATGTAGCAGGGGCGTTCATAAGACCGAAAGGCATGAAATTCCATTGGAATAGACCCCTAGGCGTCGAAAAAGCAGTAAACGGTTTGGCGTGTTCGGATAGTGGAACTTGCCAATATCCCTTAGACAAATCGAGTTTAGTAAAGAAGTGAGAATTCGATAGTCTCGTAAGTAGCTCTTCTAGTAAAGGCATAGGCTCAGCATCGAATTTAGTCACTTGATTCAATTTGCGATAATCCACGCAAAGACGTATGTTATTGTCTTTTTTCCGTACTATAACCATCGGCGAAGAATATGCTGATGTGGATGGTTCTATAATTTTTAACTCTATCATCTCATCTAACTCTTTCTCTACCTGTGCTTGAAAATGTATCGGAATAGGATACGGTCTGACTCTTATAGGACTATGGTCAGTAAGAATAATGTCATGTTGTCATTTTCATTCATGACATCAGTTTGACCAGGAATGTCAGTAAGGACATCCTGAAATTGTTCTAACATAGTAGAAACTTGTTTCTGCTCTCCTGGAGATAATTCTGGAGAAATTGCAACATCTTTCCATGATTCATTAGAGTGAAGAGGAATCATTGGAAAAGGTAAATTTACATCCGAGAAACTCGTTTCCTCATCCTGTATTACTGACAGAGATGAGTACTGTCCATGTTGGACTGGAAAATCGTCCGTTGCCTGGAAAACAGGTTGTAAATAATCAGGACGTTCATGGAATTCCGTGAGCATGTTGATGTGGAAGGTTTTACGCTTCCCGTCAATATCGACGATATAGTCAACATCGGAAACCTTTGATATTATATCGTACGGACCTTTCCAAGAAATGAGAAGTCTATTTTCCCTACAAGGTAGCAAGACAAATGCTTTGTCACCTGGACAAAGTTGACGCAAACATCTCTTTTTATTGGCAAATTCCCTTGCCTTCTGTTTCGCAAATTCAGAAGAAGCAGTTGCCAATTTGCATGCTTCAATAATCTTGTGTCTAAGTGCGATGACATATTCATAAGAGGATTTTGTGTCATCGACAATATTATCAGCAGTTATAAGATCATGAAGTAAGGACATAGGACCTCGCGGTTTCGCGCCAAAGACAAGTTCAAAGGGAGAAAATCCTGTATGTTCGTTGGCGACCTCTCTATATGCAAAGAGAGCCGCGGGTAAAACCCTATCCCAATCCTGAGGATGATCTTCTGTTATCTTACCTAGTAGGTTTTTCAGAGTTCTATTCAAACGTTCCACCATCCCATTGGACATAGGATGATAAATACTACTCAGCGATCTCTCTATCTTCAGAGTCGACATTACTTGAGACATGGTATCCGATATGAGTTGGGTACCATGGTCGGATAATATTTCTGCTGGAAACCCCAGACGAGAAAATATTAACCAAAGAGCATCTGCGATATCAGCAGTAGTTATGCTCTTTAGAGGAACAGCCTCCGGCCAACGTGTGCACATATCAACACACGTCAAAATAAATTGGTGTCCTCTAGCAGACTTTATCTTAAATGGACCAATGATGTCTATCGCCATTTTTTGAAATGGCCGAATGGGAATGTCTGCAGCCTGAATAGGTGCATCATGGCGTGGACCTCTGGATTTAATCTCTTGACATACTTTACAAGATCGACAATAGATTCGTATGTCCTTATTCACAGCAGGCCAAAAGAAAGATTGAAGAACTCTAGCTTTAGTACGGGAAAAACCCATATGTCCAGCACACTGCGAATCATGAGCGTGCTGTAAGATTTTAACTCTCATATTTTTAGGCACAAGGATTTGAGAATGAATGGACTTAGCGGAGTCTTGTACCATACGTACAAGTACGCCATTCTTCATCGTAATCCAAGATTTACGATTTGTATCCTTATTCGGATCACCTTTTGTTGCCAGAGTAAAGAATTTCTTTAGAGTAGGATCATCTTCCTGCTGTTTGATAAAGGAATCGTGGGAAATCTCCAAGGGATCATCTTGGATCTGCGCATCATCATATCTTCAGAATGTGAAGATTGTGGCATATTGAGAGCTTGAGCCCTAGTGATTACTGCATTAGCAGATTGCATATTAACATTTTCCCAATTAGAAATTTGCTGTGGAGTGCATTCTTTCACTCCATGAATGCGACCGATGATAAGATCAGCGATCGGATTCGGCAAGAGACATGCTTGCACCTCTCCTGTAAAGAAAGGCGTAGCAATATTGATAATGGCAGTGGAGTACTTCTCCAATGTGCCACCAAATGTTACACATTTGACTATATTGCCTGTAGCTCGAGAAGGATTTACGAGTGATTGCCTCACTCCAATGGTAGTGCACCCCGAGTCGAAAAGAATTGATACCGGAGTACCATCTATTAGGCCCCTATTAAAGACAAGAGCACCCCTTCCATTATGCGCGATTGACGCATGGAGAGCGGGAAGTGGGTGACCGCAGCTTAAAGTAGAAACTGTGGTTGGATCGAATAATGTTTTGCATTGCGAACACTCAGATGCTCTAGCAAAATCAAAAGCGGAATTCGCTACACTATTGGAGTCTTTTTTATCATTATTCTGATTATCGGTGTCGTGGAACTCCTGTTGTGCAGAGTTTGCCTGGTAATACGATTTACCATGTCTTTTGTGTTGTGATCTACCTCGGTTATAATTGTCTCTATAATTATTATTGCCTCTGTTATAACCCCTATTTGGGTTTGAATCATAATATTCATGATCATAATCATCATGCTCATTATATTGAGTATCCCTGTAATATTGTTTCTTTTGTCTCCATGAAGCACTTGGGTAGTTCCTATAGCTACTCCCTTTCCGAGAATTTCTAACATTATGGGCACCCCTCGCGTGTCGAGGACTATCAGCCCGATTCCAGTTCTTCGAAGAAGAACTCTGATTTGAGCGGTTATCTTGGTTTTGATACTTATCCCAATTAACCTTTTTATCAAATTTATTTTTAGCTCCTTGGAATTTGTGTGAGTAATTCTGATTATATTCTGTTGCCGAAGCAACTGGCATACTCTCTTTAATGTTAGAGTTACTAAGAATCATGTCAGGGTGTGCCGTGGCATACTGGTCACAATATTCTTCCATTTGCTTTATTGTACTAGGTTTACGCTCATGTAAGAACTCTAGGAATGATTTATTTACAGAAGACATGACCTTGTCTCTTAGCAATAAATCTGTAAGACCATCAAATGTTTTCTCTGTTTTGGATAATTCAATCCATCGTGAAAGTGTAATTCGTGCTTTTGAGATGAAATCTGAGAATTCTACACCTACCTCAGGTCTCATTGTTTTAAACAAAAGACGGTAACCTTCCTCAGACAGCTGATATCTCTTTATCAAAGCTGCCCTAACAGCATCATAATTGTCTTTGTCGGCCTCTTCAACGAAATATAACTTACTCAGAGACTCCCCTTTTAGATTTTCAGACAACTGATTCACATACTGTGATTTGTCAACATTATGAGATCGACAAGCCCGTTCAAATCTAGAAAGCCAAAATGTTATGTCATCACTGGTAGGGTTAAACGCTGGTACTTTGACCTTGTACACAAAGGGTTTACCATTACCACCAGATGCCTGATTAACATTACTCATACATGTCAATTTTAATTTCTCTAATTCAAACTCATGTTCTCTTATTGCTTTTCTCTCTTCAGCTTCTCTATCTAATCTTTTCTGTTCTGCAGCCGCTTCTAATTTTTTCTGTTCTGCAGCAGCAGCAACTTCTAGTTTTTTCTGTTCTGCAGCAGCAGCAACTTCTAGTTTTTTCTGTTCTGCAGCAGCTTCTAATTTTTTCTGTTCTGCAGCAACTTCTAATTTTCTCTGCTCTGCAGCAGCAGCAACTTCTAATTTTTTTCTGCTCTGCATCAGCTTCTAATTTCTTCTGTTCTGCCTCAAATCTCCTTTCCTCCACTTGCATCTGCAATTTCTTAAGTTCAGCAGCAGTATCAGCTTCTTTTTCTAATCTTTTTTCTTCAGCTAAGGCTTTCCTTTCTTCTGCAGCAGCTTTTTTTTCTTCTATTTGAAGTTTTCTCTCCTCAGCCGCAGCTTTTTTTTCCTCAGCAGCAGCTTTTCTTTCTTCAACAGCAGCAGCAATTTTTTTCTCTTCTGCAGCTAATGCTTTGTCATATTGAGCAACAGCCCATTGTTCTAAGTCTTTTCCAGTCTTATCAAGAGATTTTCCTTGTATAATGAAATAATCTAATGTAGACATATTGTCTTCTTAAATCAGAAACCTGAAAAAGTAAATAAATTACCCTCTTTCAAGTTAATGGGAGACAAGTCTATACCTTAGACTTAGTCTTAGTCCAAACTTGTATGGTTTATAATAACCAATGATAACTTGAGTACCTGTGGACAACAATAATTGTATCTCAAATACTGTGGGGACAAGCCTTACAAAGGTCTTGTATACCTCACTGTAATCAAAGATCACTTGAGTACCTGTGGAAAAAAAATATTTCCTTTTACCAATCACTTTGGGAGACAAGCCTTACAAAGGTCTTGTATAACTCAATGTAATCAAAGATCACTTGAGTACCTGTGGAAAAAAATATTTCCTTTTACCAATCACTTTGGGGGACAAGCCTTACAAAGGTCTTGTATAACTCAATGTAATCAAAGATCACTTGAGTACCTGTGGAAAAAAAATATTTCCTTTTACCAATCACTTTGGGGAACAAGCCTTACAAAGGTCTTGTATATTTTGTTTTATAACAATAACAATCAGAGAGTACTGATCTGTACTATACTATCAGTGTATACCACTATACGTCATATGTCAACTAAAGACATTACAAATGACAAACAAGAAAAGACAATCTGAAAACATTTGCAGAGATCAAATTAAATTAAATAGAAGAAATGAAAAAAAATGATCACAGAAACCGTGATGATAACTGCAATAATAAAATGACAAGACAAATAACGCCACAGTGTATAAACATAAGGGTGTAAAAAACTGAAATGAAAGAAAAGATGAGACCTACAATTATACAAACAAATCAAACAAAACTAAGGAACACAAAATTATTAACAAAAACAACGAAGAAAAGAACACCTCATCACAACTAACAGAAATAGCAGCAAATTGTTGCTAACAAATTTCCAATTAAGAAAATGTGTACCTATCGAATACTAGTACCAGACCAATGTAACTCGGCATACCTTGTACTAGTCACACAGAACATAAACTAATTTAATACATAACAAATAACATGTAAGCATAAATAGCATATAGCATACAATATCATTTATGTCATGAATGGAATGTGTTGCAGGTATAGTGTTGTAAAGCAGGCACAGTTTATTTAAATAATAATAACTTGCCACTTTATTCAGTAATAGATTTAATTCTAAACTATTACACTGTCAATTTTTTCTCTTTTGAGCATATGAAGATCCAACGATGAACTATGCACTTTATTTTCAACAACACTGTGATTCTTCTGTACGTTGAGAAATGTCAACAATATTGCTCCAGATATTTTCTACACTTGATACCACTGTCCTGTGTAATACTGTCTGTACAGCGAAAAAACTGTCAACAAGCGCTGACCTAGATACAGCATCCTATCGGTAATACAGGTCAAGCTGACATCGACTGTATAGCTAGCTGTCCTACTGGTGTTGATGTGTTCAAACAAATGTTCTTTCAGCTGTAAACTGTGATTCTCAACACAAAAATGCGTAAGCTGGACCCAGGAATCTGGCTCGCCACTGTAAAGACGTTATTTCTTACTACACCTGTAGTACACCACTGTAAAGTATCAGTCTGTCTGCTCTGTAAGGAAGAGTGGTGTGTTGTTGAGATCAGGCATGCTCCAGTCTACCCAGCTGTAAATGGGTAACTCACCCTAGTCCTGAGTTAGGGAAGGCAAAGGCTCCAGGGGGAAGCAGGCCCTGAACTTGGTCACTTCAGCCGACGCAGGATGGTGTATGTATGAAGTAGAAGTGTAGAGTGTGATTACCGCGAATGGTGTGCTGTTCGTGTGCTGACCAATATAACCACTCACACTTGTCTACAAGGCACCAATGCAGACTGCTGGAATCTTAGTTTACTCAATTTATTCAGACGTACACACTGGGACATACGAGTACATCATGGTTCGTTGACATATCAATTTGTAGGTATACATAGCAGATCTGAAGTCATGACACATTCAGAAATAATGGCAGTACATCAAAGTTCAATGTCATGATACATTATGGCCGCATTCCCCTATCTGACTAAACGCGTCAGTGAAGGAATCGATAAATAACTAAAGTTACTTGACGTCCATAGTTTGTAGTATAGATTATGAAACCACGAAGGGGGGTTTCTAGCAGGATTGAGATCTCTCTGTCACTGTCCGATAATAAGATAAATAATCTGTTCTCTTGGCAGTGATCAAAACATATGATGACCGAAATCCAACATGGCTACCTCCCTGAGTTGTCGTTCACTCATGCATAGGGAGGAGAATATAAGCCAGAGTTAATTTGTAATGGGTATATAAAGGATTTCATAAATGTTTCCATACAGCTCTACGGTGATCAGGTTAATTTCACGTAGCCATAACCGCTGCAGGAAAATCTGTCATCTTCGTCGATACCAAACACGACACTAGCATAACGAAGCACCAAAAGTCAAGCTAGGCCTAACCGACGAGAGATCATCAAAATAGGAGCTGGGTTTACCTGGAGTCCGAATCATCTATATACTGACATAAGGAGAGTCTCGAACACAAACTATCGTAGAGACACCATCTCCTTCAGAAGAAATACCACTTCGTAAGACATTTTTTCCTGACGAAAGGACCAGCTCTAGAAAAACGTACCCCGCCATTTGTAAGCAGTACATCGGAACTCATCACGACTTGTCAAGACAACTCATACTTCCGCTAGACCGGAATACAAGAATCTAGTCCCTCCTACCCATCCAAAATATACAATATAGGACTGATTCTACTTGTACTAATAATATGTAATACATATGAATTCAGGCCATAAACACAATAAGCAAATAAATATATTTTCTGGCCCTAAAAAATAAGTACAAACGCAAGCGCACTATCCTTGCGCCGGATCAATATCCAGAACGATTACTCCTATAATCAAAAGTGTGAATCAAACATGGATTATCTCGCTTTTACCATAAACAGCATTTTTATACACAAATGAATGCATGTCTATATTTTCCCATATCAAATAGCCATATCAATTTTTGTAAAATGTGCGTCAAAATATGCAGACATTTGGGGTCCTGTCCGGGATTTTTCATTCATACCCTGGGGAGTTTACTTGAGATAGTTAGAGTAAAAGTAGGAATAAGGTAATAATATAATAAGATAAAGAAGGTCAATAAATAAAATTAACCTAATTGTGGTGACTGGATGAGCTGTCAGTGGTTATAGTTAATTAAGTTTATATTTTAATTTAGTGATACCCTATTTATTTTATAATTTGTATAAGATTGGAAAAGAATGGCAGACTTGGCAAAATTTAGGTCTGCTACAGTGCAGTCGGCAAAAGAACTTGGCATGAGTGGGGAGGATCTGATTAAGTATGTCACGACGGAATGTGATAAGTTCATAGACAGAGAAGATAAGAGGTTAGAAACAGAGAGAAGATTACAATTAGAAGCTGATAGGGAGGCTAAACAAATAGAATCTGAAGCTAAAAGGTTACAGTAAGAATCTGATAGGGAAGCTAGGCAAATGAAGGCTGAGGAAAAGAGATTGCAAATGGAGGCCGAGGAAAAGAGATTGCAAATGGAGGCGGATAAAGAGGAAAAAAGATTGCAAAGAGAACATGAGTTGAGACTGAAAGAGCTGGAACTTCAAGGACATGTTACAGGCAATGGAAGTAGCCCAACTGCCTCTGATACTAGTGCAAGTCAGGGCGCCTCAAATTCAGCCATGAATTTCCATTTGGACCCCTTTGTGGAGAAGGAAGATGATATTGAATCATTTTTAAGTAGGTATGAGAGATTAGCTACTAACTATGGCCTAGAGAAAGAAAAGTGGAGCCTAAAGCTATCACAAGGGCTGAGAGAAACTTCTTATGAAGTTCTTTCTAAATTAAGTAGAGAAGACCAAGAAAACTATGAACTTTTAAAACAAGCATTGTTAGTTAGGTATGAGAAGAATGCAGAATTTTATAGAAAGAAATTTAGAACTACCAAGCTGCTGTCTGGAGAAACTTACCACCAATTCTCTGCAAGATTAGAAACCTACTTGGAGAAGTGGACTACTCTTGGGAAGACTCAAGACCTAAAAGAAATGGTCATGATGGAGCAAGTAAGAGAGTCTATGCCTCTAGACATGAGAAAATTTCTTATGGAACAAGGTGCAGAGAGGTTGGGGGAGATTCTCACAGTTGCTGAGAGATATCAAGCAGCTCAGAAAGAGATAGCAGGTATCAAGAAGAAACCAGTAGAAAATAATAGAGCCCCACAAAACCAATATGAATTTGATAATAGGGATCAACCACATAGATTCAAACAAGGTTATGACAGGCCTAGATTTGATCATAGAGACAGAAACCCTCAGGTACAAGATAATAAACCCTATAGACAGGGAAATAAGTGGTGCAAAATTTGCAAAATGGGCAACCACAATACAATTGACTGTGGTAGGAAAGTTCCTCCATATCACACTGCATGCATGATAACAGTGGGAAAGGGCAAGAAGGACCTGACAGACAGTCAGACAAACCTCCATCATCCTCCCATCTGTGAAGAAGTAACCTGTAATGGTACTAAAGTCAAGTGCCTTTATGATTCAGGATTGGAATATGACTCAGTTGTGAGTGCAACCCTGGTGCACCCTGACCAGTATACCACAGGAAAGGTGGAGATACAAGGGGCATTAAAGGGAACAGCCACCATGACACTTCCCCTAGCCAGAATTAATGTCAAGACTCGCTATGTGGAAGGAGTGATCAGTGCAGCTGTGTGTGATGATCCTAATTACCCGCTGGTGTTAGGAAAGAGATATGTCTTCTTGGGTGAACCTAGAAAACCTGTGATCATGGCAACGCTCCAGACCAGGTCTAGCCCTAGGAAAGAGGAAGGAATACCACTAAAGATTCATCCGAGAGAGATGAGAAAGGCCCAGGCCAAAGATAAAACATTAAAACCTTGCTTTGGCAAATTGCCAAACAGCCATAACCCTCCTAAGAAAGGACAATTTTATGTGGATGATGGACTGCTTTACAGGAAAGCTGGAGCAGGAACCAAGGGATATGGACAGTTAGTACTGCCATTGAGTTATAGGGATAAGGTTATGGAAAGATCACATGTTGTATCTGACGGTGGACATATCAAAATTGGTACCACCTGTCAACAGGCATCTGTGAGATATTACTGGCCAGGGGTTGCTGAGGACATTGCTCAGTATGTAAAATCCTGTGCACAATGTAGCAAGGTCAATCCCACACGATGGGAAAATCCTCCGGACAAAGAAAAGCATTGTGGCGAACCTGGGCCAGAAATTAAAAATAAACATGATAAGGTAGATGTAGTGGATAGGAAAACCCCTTTTCACAAACTGTCTTCCATAAAACCAGTGACCATGGCAACTCTCCAGATGGCACCGAGAGTACATACAAACCAGTCCCTCCAGATACCCAATAGGTCAGAATTCCAGGAATTGGCTAAAAATAGTGTGGTTAGTCAGCCCACTTTGAAAATGAAATTGAGGGATTTCCCCAGAAAAGTTGGGAGTGGGAGATTGGCCAATTGGCCTACTGCTCAGCTCACCTCGACATACGGCTATTAATTTAGCATTATGAGGGCACCGGCAACAGTGGTAGTTGGCCGGCCCTACTCAGTCCATTGGAAGTATTGACACGGACATTGGATTGAGATTACATACATATTATATTGCCATGCTAACGGGAGAATTGATTCTTGGTGCAGGAAATTCATTTCCCCA